>CM051378.1:16985593-17335593 GCA_028015245.1 Cardamine occulta
TTATTCATCTCTATTCTTAATCTAAGCATCAGCTCTTACTCATTAAACTCTGAATTCTAACAATCTGAACACAATATTTTTCTAAATTTCTTGAAGGTAATATTCAAATAGATGTAAGAGTTGCTATACGTACGTTGAAAGGCCTTTATTCTCAAATCCATAGCCCTGACCATTCGAAACAAGAAGCGCGTTCAGTAACGAAAGAAACAACGGATAATATCTTATAAAATATAAGTGGGTAGTTAGTTGCAACTTGCAAGCCCATTTAACATAATGCTATGTACATAGTAACATATAGACATAGTTTCGAGTCATACCAAAAAAACGTCGTTGGTTAAAGGTTTTTATTTTAACGACAAGATCTGAAATCCAAGCCAAACTAATTTGTGAACTTCTAGTTGCTATATGTAAATACTGAAAAAACAGGATGTCTCAAACAAAAATAGCTCTCAACATCAACCAACAAACTGAGAGCCCATCCCAAAATTTACGTGGTCTAGAATGATCTAAGATATAAATACCCAAGTAAGGAAACGCAAATTAGTTTTAGATTGCGTTAATAAAATAAAGGAGAAGTTGATCACAAGAATTCATTAATTAAACCAACCTTATCATGACCCACATGCAAGAATTCATTTATTATGAACTGAATTTTCTAATTTACACATTAATCATGATAGTGAAGACTAAGAAAGAGTTTACTTTTAGTAAAAAATCGAAAGATAATGTAATAAACCCTTTTCATGACCCACATGCAAATCTCTTGTTCTCTTGCTCTCTTGCTCTCTTGCTCTCTTGCTCTCTTGCTCTCTTGCTCTCTTGCTCTCTTGCTCTCTCTATATATATTATACACATATCATCTATCCCTTCCTCCTTAAAAATCTCTATATCTCTTCTCTCTTAAGTCTCTAAAAGAAACAAAGTCAGAACAATGGCGGCGAAAAGCAAGAAGAAGACGATCCTAAAGACTGTCTCCGTTGTCGACATAAGCTGCGGCAACTGCATAAAACCAACCTTCTCCTCTCTTTTCAACCTATTCTCCAAAAAGCCAAAACCTCCCTCCTACAACTACCGCCAATGCCACTCATCCTCCATCTCCTCCGCTACACCTTCCTCCACCCCATTGGCCACCGTTGCCGTCGCGGTAGAGAAAGATTCCGACGATCCTTACTTAGATTTCCGGCAATCAATGCTTCAAATGATACTAGAGAACCAAATTTACTCAAAAAATGAACTAAGAGAGCTTCTTCAGTGTTTCCTCAGCCTCAATTCACACTATCATCACGGCATCATCGTTCGTGCCTTCTCGGAAATATGGGAAGATGTTTCCTCCACCGCCGCTTCCACAGTGGAAGCGTCTCCACTTGTCACACGTCATTTGTCACGTGATTACTATAACTATTACTAGGCTAATTAATAAAAATTGTATATAGCTATATATCTTTTATCTATGTTTCTTAGGGGATGTAACGTTAACGTGATAGTAATAACTCTTTTAAATTAGGATTAATTATGCCACGTCATCTGTATCACATTGACACGTTTTAAAAACGTGTTAATATTGTGATTATGTTCTTACTCTTTTTTTTTTTTGCTTTGGGATCTTCAATGTTTTTTTTTTGTTCGTCTTAAGACTAATGTAATCCAACTTCCTGTCTGTGGACTTATGTTAATTTGTTAATTAATGATTTTTTTGTCCTACATGTTTATATGTTTTGTTGCGTATTTTTGGGATTACATGTTTTTTAAAGATTTTCGTCACGAGTTAAGATAGTGAGTGATGTGAACCAAATGTGAATGTTCGAGAAGACACATACGGTAAATTTTATTTACTTATTATACAATGCATGTCTGCAATTTTCAGATCTTTTGCTAAAATATACAAAGAAATCCTTAGTTCTGACTATGCAGAAACATGATCTACGTTTGTTAACGTAGGAAATAGGTAACAACAAGGAACTTGTAAGAGATTTGTAGGTCCATGCTAATTTCATTTTTACCAGTATACGAATTCAGTCGAGCATACGTATTATTGATCATTAGTTTTTGCCGACATAACTGTTTATAACAACTGATGTTTTACTTCTCATCTGAAGGATTTATATTGAATTTTCATAAAGTCGGCAAAACTAGAATATCCCCAAAATAAGCATTTTGTTTTTATTATAAATCAAAATAAGCATATTAAGTTTTTTTTATTTTTTGACAGAACAAGAGTATATATATATATCTTATGCTGTGTGATTTTTTGACGGATTGAGTTAAACAGATTTGAAGTATCAATTAAAGCATAAAAATAATCCGATTCGTTTTATATAATGTTTTATGAAATTTTATTTACGTCGTATATTAATTGACTTCGTATTATTTTAATATATATACAAATTTAGATGTTTCTCATAAAAATGTTCACAGTTTTGCAATTCATAACTAGGATGCCAATAATAACCTGTCCAAACTCCGAATACGTAATTATTATTATAAAAAAGTACGTAATTATTTATTATATGCCAGAGCTCTTGAGTGTGGAGCGGACAATGAAGCACGAAGAAAATTCATGGCCTTGGGCAACAAAATACACGAGAGAACTCATTTAAGATGTGCAATAATTATAAAAACAAGTATGATGATACTGATACTGTTTATTATGGATAGATTGTGATGTTGGATCGTATATGCATGTATGGGACTTGTTATCAATTTTTGTAATCATGAAATTTTGTCTAGTTGCCCACTAAATTCCAATATTGGATTGTTTAATGACATCAAATGTGAAGATTTGTCAATGTGAATTGTCGAAAAAAATCCAACATTTTCCCCCAAAATTTTTCTTGGTCCCCACAGATTTTATGTTTTACACACCCATGACCCATCATTACAAAAGTTAGAAGAATTGTAAAAATTATAAACGTTAAGAGGCGAGTGATGTTTTTTTCCTTTTTGTTAATTGACGATTGATGCTGGTACAATGGTGTTGATAAGACGTGACGAGTGATGGTGGTTCAATGGTAACATTATAGACTATACTCTATCCCCCACTCGTTAATTAAATTCCGGCGTTGAGTAAATATATGCATGTTGTAGCTTCTATTAAGGACATAGGTTTCTAGCTTTTTTTTTTCTTTTTCTTTTCTAAAGATGAAACTTTACCATTTATTTTCACCGTGGCCATCTATTTTATAAAGTTTCCCAGAATCAAATTTAACCGTAACCAACTGATGGCTATTTGCCCATTTTGGTTTTATTTTGCAAAGAATTTTCTCAAAGCAAACCAAAATCAATGCAAGTATGACCACGTCAAATTTCTTAAAGATGAAAAAGGTAAGAACTAAGAAGTGTTTGGGCTAAAAATAGATGGTTCTGTATTTCAAACAGTTTCACTGATGAACACACAACGTACATACAGTATTTCAACAGGTAGGGACTGTTTGATTTTATAGGGCTGGGATAATGTTAAGGCTTTTTACCAAGGTTTGATGTTTGATCACTTTTAGGATTTCAGACTGAAATTTTTATCATTGGAATTCACACCATGATCATGGGCAAACCCACATAAAAGAAAGATGTATCAGCACTATCTTAAATTATAAATTAAAAAAATGTAAGCTAGTTTACATATGAAAATTTAGCTAAAATGGTTAAAAATTTATTCTTTGACATACCTAACATGAATTCAAATCTTTCAAACACTATATTTTTAATTATTTTTAGATATTTGACACACGTAAAAGAAAATCTTGGATCCGTCCCTGACGATGATAGATTTCAAAACGTTTAAAGATGGCAACATGTTATAGCTAGCTACCGATTTAATGAAAGTCTTTAGTTTTTGTTAAATTATGCGTATCAATATGCTTTGGAAAAAAAGAAGGGAAAAAGATATTTTATAGTTTCAGTATGAACAATGCTGGCGACCTCTCCAAGTAAGCAAATTCTATAATATATGGAGAGATATAATCATATCACGTAAATTTCTATATGTAACTAATATCTCAATAGTATATATATATATATATATATATATTATTTTTTATTTTTTTTGGGTAATAGTATATATACTTTCAGTGACTATTATGGTATTACCTTAGTTCGCTTTGAAAAGAAAAGTTGAATTACTCGTTCATGTTAAAAGTTCCAAATTCCGATCATTATTATAACAAAGGAGGTTACTGGACTAATTTGAATTGGCTGTTACTTATAACACCTACGGTTTTGATAGGCCTATGTCGACCCAACTGGGTTCCTCCGAGAAGATGACTTCATTTCTAATCAGAAGATCCATTATCATCTCAAAGCGCGATAAATATAGCATTGATAAATTCACACTAGATTACGAGACTTGTCAGTTGTCACACACGTACACATAATATATGTGCGCTATGTATGTGACTATGTGTACTGTATTTATGACCTCTTAATTACAACCAAACTTCATATCAATGGTGAACTATAAATATCATAAAAGCAATGGCTAGCTATAAACATAAATATGACCCAACTACCAAAATAAATACTATATAGTAATCAATCAATTCAAGTAAATTTCAGATTAGGCTTGCCAGTAAAAAGAATAAGTCATTTAACTGAGTTTAATTAAAAACATTAAAAGTAGCAATCTCAAGTTGAAATTCTCGTGCTCCTCCATCAATGGCTTCACTATAGCTTCTTAAATTTTAACCATTACACATTTACTCTTTCAATTGAATCAGTTATAAGTTTAATATATTATGTAAATAGTTTCCCACTCGTCTCGAAACATGTCATAACGAAAGAAGCTACAAACTTACAATGGTCTAGTTTGGTTTACCAAAATAAATAATCCATCCGTTTCAAAATATCATATTTCTATGATTTTCAAATATTTTAAGAAACTTTTTAAAATGACAATTTTAACTGTATATTTATGAAATAAATATATAATAGAAAATATAAAGATAATTATGCATAGAAAATAGAAAAATATGATATTTTAAAACAATTTTTTTTTTTAGAAATAAAATTATTTTGAAAATAATAGGCCTACGACTACGTCGACCCAACATGGTTTTCAAGAAATAGAGTCTAGTGAGTAGTGATCGTATCCGCCATAAGAAAAAAAACGGGAAAATCCCATAAAAAACTTCAAACTATTAACATTTTTCCAACTAAAACCTTTAACTTTTTCTGTTTTCATATTAAACCTTCAAGTCAATAATTTTGCTAGAATAAACCTTCAAGTCAATAAAACTGAACACAAATAGAGAGTTGGCTAAAAGTCAACGAAAACATTATTTAACACCGTTAACTTCTGTTAATTATTTGCTAACTCTATTTATTTTTTTATAATTTTTATTTATCATTTATAATTTACATATAATAAAATAGATTTTACCTTTTAAAAAAAGTATTTTATCTTTAAAAACTGGTAAATAAAAATAAAAATAAAAAGTATTTTATTCTTAAAAAAGTATTTTATTTACCATTTTTATTTACATATAAGAAAATACTTTTATTTACCATTTTTTATTTACATATAAGAATATACTTTTTATCCTTTTAAAAAAGTATTTTATCCTTTAAAAATTATTTTATTTACCATTTTTATTTACATATAAGAAAATACTTTTTATTTTTATTTTTGTTTACCAGTTTTAAGGATAAAATACTTTTTTAAAAGGTAAAATCTATTTTCTTATATGTAAATAAAAATGGTAAATAAAAATTATAAAAAATAAATAGAGTTAGCAAATAATTAACAGATGTTAACGGTGTTAAATAATTTGTTTGTTGACTTTTAGTCAACTCTCCATTGTGCTCAGTTTTATTGATTTGAAGGTTTATTCTAGCAAAATTATTGACTTGGAGGTTTAATATGGAAACAGAAAAAAGTTGAAGGTTTTAGTTAGAAAAATGTTAATAGTTTGAGGTTTTTTATGGGAAACAAAAGAAGTTTTTTTAACCAAAAAAAAGAAGCAAATTCAAACTGAAACTATATATATTTTTCAATAAACTGAAAGGGAGAGATATACATAGTAGCATTTATAAAAGTGAAACCATTTGTATATATTTTCAATTTAACAGATTCAAACTGAACTATCAATCTTTTAACTAACCCATATCAAACCGATTGAGTTTAGTACACCAAAACCGAAAAACTCAAATCAACTTAGACCGAAAAGGCGTATAAGCACAACTATGAGGTTTACCCAAAAAAGAAAAAGGAAAAACATAAATATTTCTGTATCAATTATGGAACCGCCGAGAAAGAAAAAGGCACCAACAAAAGTGTTCATATTAACAATTAGATTCATGCAGACCTACCATTTTTTGGCCTCATACACGTTTTCTCATAGCAACACTAATATTAAATAAAAATACATTCGTAAAATATTCAATTTTACCAAAGGTTAAAAAGATACACTCAGAAATTGAAACCGATATCATATTATGAAAATCCTTTTCTTCAGAATACAGTTTGATGTATTTTAATCCTATATTTTTATTCTAAATTTATCAATTATATAATAATTGGTGTTTACATTATTTTTTTAAAACATATTTTTTGGAGATTTGGAATTTCTTTTGATTATTTGGAATATTGTTTCAAAAAGGTAGATTTGTATTCTAAATTTATCAAATATGGAATTTCTTTTGATTACTTGGATTAATTGTTTCAAAAAAGGTAGATTACCTAAAATCCAAAATCCCCAATTTATTCAGTAGTTATTTTATTTGCGCCAAATTTCAGGATTTTATAATGGAAAAAAGAAAAGAAAAAATTGGAGTCGTCTCGTGAAAAGAAAAAAGAGAAAAGAAGTAGAAAAGTAAAAACAAATCCTAGACAAAACACAACTTAGGAAGAAACGTGTGCTATAAGAAAAACACTTAGGTAGGGCTTGAGTGTTGGATAAGCTTCAATAGCTTAAAGCCCAAGACATCCCTAACAAGTTGGTTAAGGATAACATATGATTAAAAGGAAATTATCTATTTATATTAAGAATAGGAAAAATAAGTTTTCTATTAGCAATAGAAATAAGATTAACAAAGGAGGTGCTAACATCCATATAAATATCAAAGTTGAGTTGTGACTTTGATATCATCAAACATAAAAGCATTGAGAGTTTAGTTTTGAGTTATTTTCTAAACCTAATAAAGAGAGTTATTCTTTATACAAAACTAAGAAATGATTGAGATACTTTATTGAGAAGTGCCAAAAAATAAAACTTTAGAAGAGCAATCTGTTAAAGAGTATGAGGTTTTCGTTTGGTCTAGCGACCATAAAGAGAGAGAGAAAGAGAAGCATAACTGTGGTGGTGAAGCCCAAATGTAAGATTTCAATCCCAGAGAACGTGTTGATTATGGAGATCTTGCCAAGGTTACCGGCGAAATCACTGATGAGGTTCAAGTGTGTGTCAAGGCTATGGTATTCCCTCATCTGCTCCCGAACTGTTACGAATCTTTTCCTTAAATCGGCAAAAGGACGACGTCGTGGCATGTTCATGTCTTTTGTGGAAAAAAAATCGGAGTACAACTATGCCTTGGTCTCATCGTCTCCTGACTCTGTCCCTGTCATATCGCCTTATGACTCTAATCCTATCTCTGATTTAAACCAGTACCTGGACATGCCAGGAATAGAAGGCTCCTTCGTGAGCGCTATTCACGGCTTGGTCTGTTTCAGAATTGGGACAAGAGTACGAATCTGTAACCTCACCACCAAGCAACATGTGACCTTGCCCATCTTAAGATTAACAAGTATAGCTGAACCTAATTACAATGTGTGGAACTATTTTGGGCACGACCTTGTTCACGATGAATACAAAGTGCTTAGCATAGTTTGGGAGGTGAGCAAGGAGGAGAGGATAGTGAGATCCGAGCATCAGGTGTTGGTACTTGGTCCTGAAGCTTCATGGAGAAACGCTAAAAGCACCAATACTCCACCTCCTCCTCCTCCTCATCGTCCTTACTCACAAGGTATCTCTATCAACAATATTTTGTATTATGGAGCTTGGATTGATGAGTTTAAATGTGTAATCATGAGTTTTGACATGAGGTCTGAGGAGTTCACTTTGATTGAATTGCCCCTTGAGGCTGGACGCATCTTTTGGGACACGAGTTACACGAATATCATGAATTACAAAGGCAAAATAGCTTTGTTCGAATATGGAAATATGTGGAGTAATGGTAGCATGGATGTATGGGTTCTTGAGGATGCCGGGAAGAGTGAATGGTCGAGCAAGAAGAATTTTGTTTTGCCTAGTTCGCAAACGGTATCAGTAGACATGTCTCATGCGTTCTTGATACAGGCCACCAGTCACAGCTGTGAGATTAGGTTGGCACCAGAAAGAATGAGTCCACATCTACCACACTCTGCCATTTATGATTTGGAGAAGAACAAGATAACAAAACACATTCAAGTAATGAGCTTACTTGATAGACTTGGCATGTTACCGATTCTGGAAACGAATTTTTGGGATGATACTGAGAGCATCATGTATTTGGAGATCTAATTATATTATATTCATTCATGTATTTTGGAGACCTAATTATATCATGTTTTCGTGTTTTTTTTAATCGTTTATTTCTGGAAAAACACTTTCCATTTGCAAGATACCTTACCTTTTAACGTGTCCTCCCAAGATTGGGTTATATCTAGAAGATTTGTAGCCTCTAGCACCTGATGAAGAAATAATAAATAAGGAGGACTAAAAGAGTTCACTAGAACAAATGCAGACTTATAATAGTATGAAATATACTTGGTAGAACACCTTAAAACAACTGGTAAGCACTCAGAAGGCAAGGAGGAAACAAATTAATTACAAGAGCATGGAGAGATGGAACTCAAGCCAAGTTTGTGAAGAAATTTTTGAGGTAAGTCATCATTGTTTGTCCCTAAGGAAAAGAAAATGGGAGAAATCCTGCTTCAATAGATGTTAGATTTTTGATGATACTAACGTAACAGTGGTTGTGAAAATGCCACATTCATAAGGCTAAGATTTTTATAGTACGGGTAGTTTTTTTAGTGACTGAACAGAATGTTTCCTCATCTAGCACTGATGCCAAGTACATTACAATGATTTATTGGAATAATGGAGCATAACAGTCTTCATGATTCGGTTACATCTAAAATCGCATGTGGTTTATGTTGACAATGGCAGGGTCTCTCAAGATCCTCGAAACCTGCAGCACAACAAAACATGTTTCAGTATTGAGATATAGATCACAGAGATAGAGATAGAGATAGAGATAGAGATAGAGATAGAGAGATCGATAGAATATACCATTGCTGCTTGCTCCGCCTCAGTGATGTTCTCCCGAAGATGCCTCAAGAAAACAAGAACAGCATGTTTATCTCCGGCTGCAAGTCGTTCCTCAACCCAAGGGCATTGACGCATCTGCAAAATGATCGGTGATCAAAGATCAAGTTAGCCCTATTTCCTTAACGATTCCAAAATTTAGTGTGAATAAACAAGATCTGTGAATCCTTGTAATACACAAGGCAAACACACAAACTCGAAACATAATCAAATGCACATAAGTTCCTATCAATAATCCACAAGGCAAACCTTATATCCCATTGAATCTGTGTTTCCTTCAAATACAGAAGGCAAACTTTACACATATTCGAAATAGATATTACAGAATCAAACGCACACAAGTTCCTATCAAGAATCCAGGTTCCACATTCAATCAGTGAGTCCTCCAAATACATAAGGCAAACCACAAATTCAACAGTATCAAACGCACACAAGTTCCTATTAAGAATTCAGGTTCCATATTCAATCCGTGATTCCTCCACAATCATAAACTCGAAAAGATTACATAAGCAAATGCACAAACTCCAGCAGATTACATAAGCAAACGCACAAACTCAAACAGGATTACAGAAGCAAATGCACAAATATTTGTATTAAGAATCTAGTTTCACAATCAACGCAGACACAAAAACTCAGAACAGATTACAGAAGCAAACGCACTCAAGTTCCATTACGAATCTAGTTTCACATTCAATCGGCAATTCCTCCAAATACAAAACGCAAACACAAAAACTCAGAACAGATTACAGAAGCAAACGCGTCTTAATTAAGAATCTAGTTTCACATTCAATCCAAATACAAAACGCAACACACAAAAACTCAGAGCAGATTACAAAAGCAAACGCGTCTTACGAATCTAGTTTCACATTCAATCGGCAATTCCTCATTTATCTAGATTAGTTTTGTCCATTTTTTTTTTTTTTTTTATTGGCTTACACCAATCGCTTGTTGATTCTTGTGTGTTTCCATTTCACTTTTAACTTACCGGCACGAGTTACAAATCACAGTTTTAACTATACAACTTTATCACTTGATTTGGAGGTTTTCTTCTTATACAAATCTGTTAAATATATTGAATCTATTGGAGCTGTGTTTACTTAATTTCTTGGCATTCTTACTATATATATCCTCTGTTTGCATGGTTGGGCAGCTAACGCTCAAATATCTCAAAGAAGAAAAGATCCATGCATAAATGTCAAAAAAATAATAAAACTTTATTTATACCATGCTTCTTCTTCTTCTTCTATGCTTTCTCAACTCTTATGCATTGAGACTCATATTCCTATTGTTTTATCAATTAAGTGTAACATTGCCCCCTCTTTTTTAAATTTTTTTGATGTCATTCGTAAATGATTATGCATGCAGAACTCATATTCCTATTGTTTTATCAATTAAGTATCACATTTTCCTCGTCACCAAAAAAAAAGTATCACATTTTCCTGGACACAAAATCATTCGCCGTTCTTTCACAACTCATTTTTTTTTCTTTTCTTTTTTATCTGTTTACAAATGAGAAGCAATATATATTTTCTTTTTTTTATCTAAGATAAAATCTAAATGCCATTAATTTTTTGGAAGGGAATGAGGCAGCAACGAATGCTCTGAGGCAAGAACACCGCTTAATCGAGGATGCCCAAATTTCCAAAATGGTGTTTAAGGTGTTCAAGACGTGCGACAAGGCAAAAAAATGCTTCTTTTAGAGAGTTGGAGTACTTACTTACAACTTTGGTCTCACGTTTAACTACCATCAGCTTCAGTTTACATTTATTTTTCAGTTCTCACACCACCAAATCTCCTGGATAATGGATTTAATATGTAAATTAGAACTAGCCAACAAAATTTAATTAGAGAAAAGAACAATGGTTCACATGTCATCAACGATCCTAGTATCTTTTGGTTTCTTACATGCTCATTCTTTTATTTAATTGATTCAAATATTGTAAGGACCAAAATTAAAGCCCATAGTTCAATTGAGTCACTAGACCAAAAAATACGATCATAGATCCAAGCAGAGTTGGTCATGTTGAGCATTGTACAAATTATGGACATTTGTAAATGTGATTTTAGTATATGAGTTTTTCTAAAATAGTTATAGATCCATATACATGTACTTATAATTTGAAGTTTAATGAATTATGTAATGACTTTTTCCTAAATAAGCTATATAATCCATTTACAAATAGATGTGTAGTTTGAAAGTGAATGAATTATGAATCTCATACTAGGGCTTAGCAACAACAAATATTGAATGAAATATTGATGAATCCGTGAATGCTGAAGATGAGCCAAGGAGGATAGTTCTGATGAAGAGAAAGCTGATGAGTCAAGGGAGGATAGTTCTGATGAAGAGAACGATATAAATTCTCCTCCTCCTCCTCTCCAATCAATAGAGGTCAAAAATGATATGGAAAATTGTGGGTTGCCAACTGGTGTTGATCCTGCGTCAGTAATCCACAACATAAAATAAACCATCTACGCAGAAGAGTATATTGTGCATTCAATTACCGCGTTTGCTTGTAGGGACTCCTTTGATCCGGAACTTAAAGAAACCCTCTCAAGTTTGGATGGCTTGTGAATGGTGTGGATTATACATTATGATGGTAATTTATCCTTTTCCATATCTAAAATGATATAGCTCTTTTTGTTGATAATTGTTTATGTGTTTCTATGTCCTCTCTCTCTCTTTCAGAAGATGAACGACATAGTCTTGCCGACCTGTCATTGAAGGAGGATATTCTTGTTTTATCCCTCACTTGTCTACCTCCTTCTCCTTTGTTGGTGTGTACTTCAGATAAGGATTTCATCACTATCTTGAACCTCGTCATAGAAAGTGGGGTTGAAGTGTTACTTGCCTATGATCCTATAATAGCTTAGCCGAGTAACTTCAAAAGTTAACAGTAAAAATAGCAATGGAGTGGCCTAAACTTGTACGAGGTGATATTTTTACTACTGACTTCACAAGTACTGACATCACAAATACCAGATCACCTTCTCCACTTCCAAGGGATCCTCCTCCTCAAATACATAGGCGGGACACTTCTCTAATGGTTAGTCATTATTTTTTCTATTATAGATTAATATCATATTGTTATATTAATCTATTTTTCTATTCTAGGTTCTTGCTCTCTTCTCCCTTATGTTTCTCTTAAGAAACTTCGAGGCAATATACAAGGAATGTTGACTACAGAATATGGGTATGGAACCTTACAACCGTTGAGTAACATCAAGTGGAATCTGTAACCTTTTGCAATCCAAGTGACAACAACGGATTTTAAATAAAGAGCTAGTTTTTGTCTAACAAATCTTCTGATGATCTTCTTCCATTACACTTCCCTCAAAGACATCCTCCCCTCCATCACAACCACCGTCGATTTCCCCTCCGTCTCCTTCACCATAGCGGGTCCCACCATCACGATCCGCAACCGCGTTGTAAAGCAAGCCACTTGTGCCTACCTTCAGCCTTCTACTCCAACTCCTTCCTCTAACCCTCCACTTCTCCGCCGTGTCTACTCTTCTTTCCTCTGCCTCTTTACAGCCTTCTTTGATTCCCTCCTCCGTCTCTTCCCATCTCCTCGGAAAATCTTCAAAGCTTAGTGATTGACATGGAACAGAGAAACTATTATTTGTTTTCTTTTTTTTATATGGTTCAATATCTTTTTTTTCTTGTATTTTAAACAAATCGTGAAGGTTTTTGAGGTTTCACGTTTACAGTTGACCTAATACGCCTCAGCTTGAGCCGTGGAAGTGGCGCGAGACTTCATGATTGAGCTTTACTTAGTTACATTCGCCGGTTTATATACGTTTGGTTATGCTAGGGGAAATGGAATGACGCAAAGACTTGTCAAATGGAAAAAGAAAGGCGCCGCCGATATAATTAATGCATGCTAGTAAGTTTAGTATTTTATTAATGCATGCGCCTATATCCAATTTTTTTAAAACATCTTTTAATAAAAGATACAAAAATGATAAAATCATCCCTAATCTTATACGAAGTAAAATTTAACTTTATATACACTTCTGTCATTTATTAACAGCTTTAGTGTTTCTATTACAACTTTAAAGAGTTACTGACATTGAGATACATCCGTAATAAATAAGTGATGATACATTTCGTTCATACTTACTTTACAATACTCTTATCAGAACACAATATTTATTTAAATTTCTTGAAGGTAATATTCAAATAGATGTAAGAAGCTGCTATACGTACGTTAAAAGGCCTTTATTATCAAATCCATAGCCCTGACCATTCGAAACAAGAAGAGCATTCAGTAATAAAACAAACAACGTACGGATAATATCTTCCTGAACTATCAAATTTTTATAAGGTATATAGCATTTATAAAAAAAATTATATTTTTGACCCTTTCTAAAAATTTTCTAAATTTTTTTTTTTATATATTTTTAACTGGTATATATCATTTATAAAAGTGAAACAAATTTATATTTTTCAATTTAACAGATTCAAACTGAACTATCAAATTTTTAACTGACCTATATCAAACCGATTGAGTTTAGTAAGCCAAAACCGAAAAACTCAAATCAACTTAGACCGAAAAGCCGTATAAGCACAACTATCATCTCATATTTGGATTGACTGATTTTGTAATTCACAAAGTAAAACCTTAGAATTGAATATTCCAAAAAAGGGAACTGCGGAGGTTTACCCGAAAAAGAAAAAGGAAAAACATAAATATTTCTGTATCAATTATGGAACCGCCAAGAAAGAAAAAGGCAACAACAAAAGTGTTCATATTAACAATTAGATTCATGCAAACATCTACCATTTTTTGGCCTAATACACGTTTTCTCATAGCAACACTAATATTAAAAAATAAAAATACATTCGTAAAATACTCAATTTTACCCAAGGTTAAAAAGATACACTCAGAAATTAAAACCGATATCATATTATGAAAATCCTTTTCTTCAGCTTTACTAAAACTATTATAATGATCAGAGAATACAGTTTGATGTAATTTAATCCTATATTTTAATTCTAAATTTATCAATTATATAATAATTGGTTTTTACATTATTTTTTTAAAGCATATTTTTTGGAGATTTGGAATTTCTTTTGAATATTTAGAATATTGTTTCAAAAAGGTAGATTTGTATTCTAAATTTATCAATTTTGGAAATTCTTTTGATTATTTGGATTGTTTCAAAAAAGTAGATTACTTAAAATCCAAAATCCCCAATTTATTCAGTAGTTATTTTATTTGCGCCAATTTCAGGATTTTATAATGGGAAAAAAATACAATTAAAAAAGAAAAGAAAAAATTGGAGTCATCTCGTGAAAAGAAAAAGAGAAAAGAAGTAGAAAAGTAAAAACAAATCCTATACAAACACAACTTAGGAAGAAACGTGTGCTATAAGAAAGAAACTTAGGTAGGGCTTGAGTGTTGGATAAACTTCAATAGCTTAAAGCCCAAGACATCCGTAATCCTTAACAAATCGGTTAAGAATAAGATATGCTTAAAAAGAAATTATATATTTATATTAAGAATAGGAAAAATAAATTTTCTATTAGCAATAGGAATAAAATTAGCAAAAGAGGTGCTAACATCCATATAAATATCAAAGTTGAGTTATGACTTTGATATCGTCAAACATAAAAGCTTTGAGAGTTTAGTTTTGAGTTATTTTTTATTCAAAACTAAGAAGTGATTGAGATACTTTATTGAGAAGTGCCAAAAAATAAAACTTTAGAAGAGCAATCTGTTAAAGAGTATGAGGTTTTCATTTGGTCTAGCGACCAGAAAGAGAGAGAGAGAAAGAGAAGCAGAACTGTGGTGGTGAAGCCCGAATGTAAGATTTCAATCCCAGAGAATGTGTTGATTATGGAGATCTTGCCAAGGTTACCGGCGAAATCACTGATGAGGTTCAAGTGTGTGTCAAGGCTATGGCATTCCATGATCTGCTCCCGAATTGTTACGAATCTTTTCCTTAAATCGGCAAAAGGACGACGTCGTGGCATATTCATGTCTTTTGTGGAAAAAAAATCGGAGTACAACTATGCCTTGGTCTCATCGTCTCCTGACTCTGTCCCTGTCATATCGCCTTATGACTCTAATCCTATCTCTGATTTAAACCAGTACCTGGACATGCCGGGAATAGAAGGCTCCTTCGTGAGCGCTATTCGCGGCTTGGTCTGTTTCAGAATTGGGACAAGAGTACGAATCTGTAACCTCACCACCAAGCAACATGTGACCTTGCCCATCTTAAGATTAACAAGTATAGCTGAACCTAATTACAATGTGTGGAACTATTTTGGGCACGACCTTGTTCACGATGAATACAAAGTGCTTAGCATAGTTTGGGAGGTGAGCAAGGAGGAGAGGATAGTGAGATCCGAGCATCAGGTGTTGGTACTTGGTCCTGAAGCTTCATGGAGAAACACTAAAAGCACCAATATTCCACCTCCTCCTCCTCCTCATCGTCCTTACTCACATGGTATCTCTATCAACAATATTTTGTATTATGGAGCTTGGATTGATGAGTTTAAATGTGTAATCATGAGTTTTGACATGAGGTCTGAGGAGTTCACTTTGATTGAATTGCCCCTTGAGGCTGGACGCATCTTTTGGGACACGAGGTACACGAATATCATGAATTACAAAGGCAAAATAGCTTTGTTCGAATATGGAAATATGTGGAGTAATGGTAGCATGGATGTATGGGTTCTTGAGGATGCCGAGAAGAGTGAATGGTCGAGCAAGAAGAATTTTGTTTTGCCTAGTTCGCAAACGGTATCAGTAGACATGTCCCATGCGTTCTTGATACAGGCCACCAGTCACAGCTGTGAGATTAGGTTGGCACCAGAAAGAATGAGTCCACGTCTACCACACTCCGCCATTTATGATTTGGAGAAGAACAAGATAACAAAACACATTCAAGTAATGAGCTTACTTGATAGACTTGGCATGTTACCGATTCTGGAAACGTATTTTTGGGATGATATTGAGAGCATCATGCATTTGGAGACCTAATTATAATATCTTTATTCATGTCTTTTGGAGACCTAATTACACAAACTCGAAACAGAAAAAAATGCACATAAGTTCCTATCAAACATTCATTCAAATCCACAAGGCAAAGGCTCAGTTACCAAATCAAACACACACATTCGAACTCAGAATCAAAGGCAAACAAGCTCGTATTGAGAATCCAGGCGAATATACATAAGCAAAAGACGTTCTATGAATATATATATTTTCTCTTCATTATTCACTAAATAAATGAAAACACTATTTTACTCTCCACAGAACTTGTAATTTGTAATTTGATTTTCCCGTTCACATTAGGTTGTATTATAGTTTTATTTTCCTCATTTATCTTAGATCAGTTTTGTCCATTTTTTTTTATTGGCTTACACAAGTTTAATTCTTGGCTCTCTCCTTAGCTATGCACTCAAGTCGCCGGTTGATTCTTGTGTGTTTCCATTTCAGTTTTAACTAACGGCACGAGTTAGGAATATTGAACTACAACTTTATCATTCTAGACTTTATTACTTGATTTAGAGGTTTTCTTCTTATACAATTCTCTTAAATATATTGAATCTATTGGAGGTTTTCCATTTCTTGGCATTCTTACTATATACAAATGCTTTGTTTGCATGGTTCCGCAGCTAACGCTCAAATATCTCAAAGCTTCTTGTTCTTCTTCTAAATAATCTCCATTGAAGGTGCTCTAAGCTTTCTCAACTCTTATGCATGGAGAGCTCATATTCCTATTGTTTTATCAACTAATTAAGTGTCACATTTTCCCCTCTCTTTTTTTTTTGTTTGGCTATTTGCTATCACTTTTCCTGGACACAAAATCATTCGCCGTTCTTTCACAAACCATTATTTTATTATTTTTTCTGTTTACAAATTAGAAGCACTATATATACATATATTTTTATTTTTTATTTTTTTTAATCTAAGATAAAATGTAATTGTCGATGATAATAATAAAACTATATTTATACCATGCATAAAGGTAAAAAAAAAAAAAATTCCTGCATTGTATTTTAAAGAAAAAAGATCTTTTGCATATGGCACGCGTGTAATCAATGTTACCTGCATAATATAGACATCTAGAGAGTAGACATTATAGATTATCCATGGATTATCACAAATGAAGGAATTAAGAAGAAACATAATCATTTGAATCAATATTGTCTTTAATCTTTTCTTCTAACTCAAACAACGACGATAAACAAACATCCTTACTCTTCTCGCCTATTGAAGTCTCCGGCAAGAACCGTACGAAGGTTGAAGAGGTCTCATCTGATGACGAGTACGACGTGTAAAACGAGATTGGAGACGACGATGGAGGAGAATCTTCGACGACGACGTCGGAACTAGGTTCTCCGGCAACATCTTTAGAAAGTCCTACGGCTAAGTTGAAGAGCAAATCGACGAAGGCGGCGAAGATGTATCTATGGCTGGTCTTGACGTTGGCTTTCAAGAACCAAAAGAGAAGCTTCTCGAGGCTTTTCCAGTCATGATGAAGCGCGTTTGCTTCAACCATATTTTCCATAGATTTCTTGAAATCAAAGTAAGGGTCGTTTGATTCCATGGACAAGAGCATGATACCTTCTTCATTATCTTCTTCTTTCTTGGTAGCTTTTTCGAGTATAGAGTTAGATTTTCCTCTCCGTTCAAAGATGAGTCTTTTTGATGATTTTAGCCCTTTAATCACATTCTCTATAGACTCTATCTCCGGCGGATTTTTCATAGTGTGGGTGATGGAGGGAGATGAGGAGGAGGAGGAGGAGAAGCTTCTAGGTGGTGGCTCGGGTTCATAGACATGCTTAGGTTTGGAATTATCGATGGATGAAGCTTTTGAAGAACTTTTTTTGTGGTTTTGTTGATGGCACGAAGGCCATGGCCATGAATAGGAAGAAGATGATGAATTTGAAGAAAATGATGTAGATGAAGTCTTGTTTAGAAATGGGAGTTTCATATTCTTCACCATTCTTTGTTGTTAATTTTCTCTTTTCTTTTGGGTTTGGATTCAAAATGAGAGGAAAATTAGGGAATTAATGGTGAGAGAGGGAAGCAAGATTTTAATAAGGCTTTTGAAAATGAGAGGATAGGCTGCACGAAAGGATGGTTGAGGTCTTTTTCAAAAAGAAATTTTATTTGATTTCCCTTTACAATATTTTAGTGTTTTTATTGTATTAAATTATTGCCTCCAAAATTTATTGTTTTTTTGTTGGGTACATTCAATTTTTGTAAGTACATTTCCCGGTTAAATTTTCTGCTTATTTATTAACGTTTTTATATATATATTTGAATATCCAGAATCTAAATATATTTTAGTTTTTACGATATTACATTATCTTTTATTTATTAATTGATATATGGATTAATCGAAAAGTATATGAAATCACTTCAAAACTTTGATAAATCTTCATGCCATTGATACATTAGTCAATCAAAATGCAAATCAAATACACGATAAGTAGTTAAGTACATGCATTTAAGTACTTTTATCTCAACAATAAATATAGAAATAAAAGTTTAATAAAGTTATTGAAATATTAAACAAAGGAAAAAATTAAATATATCATTGTTTAGTTAAATTTTAGGAAATGATCAAATAATTCCGTATATGTGGTGTGTGCCTGTGTGGAAAGAGAACGTAGCTAACTACGTTCTGACTACTTAACTAGTGTCTGCAGAAGTTAATTAACGTCAATGTTTGTTAAGTATTACTATTAAAGATTGACAGACAACTATTAAATATAGCTAGATACAACAACATGATATAAACGATCTCCAAAATAAATGAGTTCAAAAATATCACCAAAATAATTAGTTGAAACTTGATAGTTGTACCTGCCGATAATATCCAATTATAATCATTTATTAAAATAGACTTTTATTCATATTTTGGTTTTAAAAAAAAGCTACAAATTTGCAATATATATATATATATATTTTAAGATAATTTAAGGATAGATCGCATATCTATGGAAGGACTCAGACTAATTTTCTGGAGAGTTACAGCCTATAAATAGACTATTTTTCCAGGTATTCAAATGAATCGAAAGCAAATGCACTGAATAAATGAAATAATTTAGAAAATTTCGCGTTTGAGGAAAATTAATCTTTGACCTAAACCAACATGTCAACTCCTCACTTACGTGGGAACCAGTAGACCACCTTACAAATTTGCAATATTGGTGAAGTTGCACTTAATTATTCGGTAATATACCATCAAAATTTGAATACATGAGTAATCAAATTATTCGGTAATAACCTCAGACCCCCAAGAAAAGAAATCAAATTATCCGTTAATAGAAATCGAGCTGTATTCTATGAAATTTGGCATTCATTTTATTATTATAAAAAAAATTCGTGGACCCTTTTAATAATTTTGTAGTGTCCAACTAAATACAACGATTTTAAAACATATATTATTTTATATAGGCACGTACGTGTACGTATCTCAGACTTTAAATATAATAACACAAATGAATTAAAAGAGAATACATAAACGTATATATATAATATTAAAAAAAAAACTCAACGAACAGTCGAAGGAACCAACTAACTATCAAAAGATATGATGTTGATGTTAAGAAAATTTTTATGTTCCGTAGCAGTCGCTCCAACTGAAATATTTACCAAACTTTATTTAGAATTATTGCATATCTCTTTCTCGAATCTGATACAACTTTAATGATAGGACCTTAAAAAGTTAAAGCAGTGGCCATCGGCTTGGCCGGTCCTGCTTGAATACGAACATATCTAAAAAGAATATTGGATTGATCTACGTCAAGAAAAATATTTTAGCTTATAAATTTTGGTCTGATCAGTCCCACCCAAAATAGTTTATCGTTGGTATTTATCAAGTTGAAAAGTGTGAGTAATGAATAACGAAAGAAAACAAACGAAACAAAAACAAATTTATTTCTATGAAGAAACAACAAATTTTGGTCCAAGGAATGGTCAAAGCTAGTTGACTGAAACCGGTTATATATTATCACTTAGATGACAACAGAAAAATGAAAAGACAACTGCAACTTAATACTGCGCAAAGGCGAAGATGAATACAAAAAAAAAAAAAAGAGAGAAGAGACAAAAGTCTAAATGCTTATATCTTCACGTGTTTCTTCGTGTGGCAGACTTGGTTTGGTTTGGCACCCTACAAGCATAGTGTTATTCCGAATCTTATAAAGCAGTTTCAAAAGATATAGTAATTTTTTGATATAACAGTATATTTTTGATTTTATTTACTTGTTACATGCACCATTTAATATTATAAGATTCCAGCAGAAGAAAACATATGTTGTTACATTGGTTGTCAGTAGTCAAGATTTTCAAAAGAACAAACTGATGTTGCAGTTTTCCCCACAACCATCATCTACTGAGTATAATAATTCTAACATTTTTACTAGTATTTGTGATGAAATCATTGGTATCAATATATTGTTTCATCATAATCATTGATTCATTGCCTCATTGGTATCAATCTATTAGTACAAACTAATGGTTTTTGACGCATCAATATAGTGTTTTTTTTATATAATAATAATAATAGTTGTGTTGCTTTGGGAAAGAAAAATTAGTTTTTTTTTCCGTACAGGGACAACTAAAAATAGATTAAATTAGAAAATCGTTATCATCATTAGTCACACGCATGGAAAGCGAAGAGAAGATTTCACGAATACACTAATTGATCACGTGACATAAGATGAAAGCTCGGACAAAGATCTCTTGCATGTCCGCATCAATCACCCTAGACAAAACTTGTATATACAATTCTAACCAAGGACAAACGTTAAGTGCATGCATGCTTACTTCTTCTCTCACGACTTGTCGAATATATTTCAATCTATTCAGTAGTAGTTTTCACGATACAATTGGAGGCTTCTCTATCTGCGATGAAATGAGTGTACCGCAAGCATCTCCACCATGGTGTAGATTGATTCCAAGGACAAGAACATGAATCTTTGATCCTCGTCTCTTCGAGTATAGAATTTGAATCTCCTTTACGTTCAAAAATGAGTCTTTCTGATGATTTTATTCCTTTGATCACATTCTCTATGGACTCGGTCTCCGGAAGCTCTTCTATGGCGTAGATGGTGGATGAGACGGAGGAGGATGAGGAGGAGAAAATGATGGTATTAAGTGGCTTTTCATCATCCTCCTCCTCTTCGACGTCTTTAGGGTTGATTGCAATGATGGTGGCTCTTAAAGATTTGGTTCTGGGGTTTTGGTGACAAGAAGGCCATGCCCATGATGATGGATTTGAATATGAAGAAAATGAAGATGAAAAACTCTTGTTCACAAATGGGATTTTCATTTTTTTTTTCTTTGTTATTTGTTATCTTATTTTTCTCTTGGGTTGGAGTCAGAATGAGAAATTACTTAGGGTGAGTATAAAAGGGTTTAGGGGTGGGGTGGTCTGGGTGATGCATGTTGTGAAAACTTCCTATTTATTGTTGAACCTAAAATAATCGTATCTATCACAATTTATTTTCTATTTAATGTTTCTTCAAAGCTTGTACGTCGACAAACAAATGTTAAAATATGGATGTAGCCATAGATCTCCGAATTTAATTTCATAATGTCACCATATTTATTAAACGGAACTTGACAAATCCACTCTAGACAAATGGCATCATGCAAAGTCAAAACCGCAACTTTTCACATAACTCTACGTTTCGTGGTATCTAAGTTTACAAAAACGATCTAGATATACATGAAATGTTTCTGTAAGAGTAAGCCAGTAAACTAAATATACTTGCATTTGACGATATATATAATTTCACCCACTAATTTGTGGCTTTTGATCCAAAGTTCTTAATACACCACCACATTTACTTCCTTATATGTCTTACATTTTTTTGTTTTTGTCATCGATCATACCACCGAATTTCAAATCTATACCTTAATGCATTTTGTAAACTCTAACTATATATATAATATATATATATATACTAAAAAGAAAACTTTTTCCTTTTTACTTATTGTAAAAACGATTTTTACATCCACATTATTGTTTATATATATATATATATATAAAACATAAGAAATCTCAATAGAAAACGTACACGCGGGCAAAAGAGTTAATGCTGCTTCTGGCCGCCTCTGCTTTCACCGTAAGATCCAGCTCTGAGTATTATTGTTTGGGCTTGAAATGAAACATAATCAATTGAGTTACTGAACAATGTGTTATAGATTTACTTAGTTCCAACCACTTTTTTTCCTATCTATTTAATTTTTAGGTTTTTGAAGTCCACTAGTAATCAACTTTGCGGTGAGTAGTTTTCTAATGGAAAACAAATTAACAATGAAGTTGTGAATATTAATTTTATATATGTTGTTTATAGAAAATAATGAATTATGGTTGACTTTTTTTGTTTGGTAAACAAGTTGAATGAGTGATTTGATCTTAAACAATCTTTCCAATAACATTTCAAATTCCATTAGTAAAACCAAATTCCAAAATCATAGTGACAACAATTGAAGAATATGGAATCATGGGGAAGAAATAAGTAAACATTGTGTAGAAGTTTCTTACTTAAAAATTTATGCTCGATATTGCATATTCAATTTCGAAGCCTTTGATCTCTACTCATGACACTAAAAACAAACCTCGCGGATCTCATTGAACAACAAGGTCAATGTTAAACAGTGTGTCCTAATTTAGAATTATAGAGGGTCTACATGTCGAAGAACTAGTGTTTGACGGAGATGCCAAATCAAGAACGATGATACAAAACATCAAGAAGTACATCAAGAACAATTAGTCCTAAGATTCAAGTTATGTAACTAAATAATTCACTTCTTTGAACGGGACCGATCCATCTCAAGTCTTAATGATACTTTCTCATTGATTGTAACATTAGAACTTTACATAACAAAATTACTAATCAATCTAGCAGATTTCATTAAAAAAGGGACTGAGACAAAATGTTAGAATACACATAAGTAAATTCAAAAGATTGAACACATATGAAGTGGGGGAAGACGCTGTTATTGATATTTGCACACAATGATAAAACTTTCAGATGATCAATCGAACAACATCATCATCATCACCATACCATCCACATAAGACCATTTTTTGATGAATTAAAAGAAAAAAAAAAGCTTGAGAACGACAATGGAGAACCCCAGATACAATACTTAAGTATTAGAAGGGGCCAAATATTTTCAGCCAACTAGAAGCAAGTGCCTTCTGGAGGTTGAACAAGCTTACGGTTATGCGACGTAGCCATTTCCTTCTTCAGCTGTGTCAGTATATCTTCCATTGTGTACTCTCTTTGCCAGTTTGCAAGAAGCCCAAATTTCTTAGGATCCACCTATACACATATATGCAGAAAAACAGAAGTTACAGTGCATCCAAAGGAACAAGACAGAGAATGCTAAGACGAAGATATTATACGTACCACTCCTGTTTCATGGTTGACACAAGCCATGTTGACACGTGAATGGAACCGAACAGTTGGAGGTTTCTCTGGGTAATCTTTGTCACAAAAGAGCTTCAACTGATAGATTCTACCTTCATGAACAGTCTGTGCATAGAAGCACCAAAAGTAACTTATATATATTAGTATAGTATAAGCAAAAGAAACAATTGCCTAATCTGCTATAAAAGCTTCAGAGATTAGATACAAAGGCGAATGTTAGCAGATAAAGAAAAAGATATAACTACGTTGTGAGGACCGATGATAGTGCCAGTCCAAGAACGCATATAGATGTCATCTCCATCATCCATTCCATAGCTCACAGTTCCATCTCCAATACCTTTCTCCCCACGTTCAAGCTCCTCCAACAACCGAAAATTCCTCGGAACTATGTTGTATTAACAAACACACCAAAAAAACAATTCATATCACTAAATTTCAGTAACGGAAGCATTGAAACAAGCAATCACTATTCTGTAGAAGTGAATCAAACAGCAGAATTTCACAAAGAAGCATCTTTCTAATCAAAGCAGAGAAAAGAAAACATCAAATTAAGCATCATCCAAAATCTTCAATAAGATAACTTCTAGAATCAACCAAACAAAGTTCAAGAAAAGCAATGAGCTTTGAAGATTATGAAGATTCGCATTCTAACCCATCTAAAGAATTGTGACATCAGCAAATCATTCTCAGCAATTTGTTAGAAATTATTGACAAACAAGTTCAGATCAATCTACATATAAACATATATGATGAGCTCAAATACTATACATAAGCAATCAAATTACAGAGCAAGGCAAAAAGATAAAAAAAAAAACAATATTTTTTATAATAGATCGATGAAACCTATGATAACATCTCGATGCATATCGATCAAATACAAGTTCTAAGAACCCTAGAAAAAAAAATCAAACGAATAAACCCAATACGGATATGCAAAACCCTAGAAAACAAAAAAACTTAAACGAGAACAGACCCAAAAGAATCGAAAATTTATACCAACAACGCTCGATCCTCCAGAGCCAAGAGTCATAATTGATCAAGTTGTGGTTTCGATCCGATTGATTTTGAGATCTGATCGAGTAGAGAGAGGATATGAAATCGAGAGAGAATCTGGTGAATAGACACAAAGCTTGATCCAAAAATGTGAGGGGCAAATTTAGGCAATTTGGGTACTTTTGGGGAGACCCAAAGACTTTTTAATTTTTTATCTTTACTACCCAGAATTTTATTTTCTATCAAATCATTCCATAAACTACGATAATTACTCAAACACCCCTTAGATTTTTCGAATCATTCTTTTGACTCAATTTTTTTTTTCCATATCCCACTATATATATATATATATTTATGTTACAACTTGTTACTACACCAGATATGAATCCTATATTTATTTTTTCCATCTAATGAGTCCCCTTTCAATCCAAGATCAAAGCATATAAAATATATTTTTTAATCCTTTTTTCCTTGTCAATGTATCATTTGATCGACTAAGAAGACAAGACTAAAAAAAATCTAAAATATTAATAACTAAAACAAAATAAGATATTAAATGCCTAGTTGAGTGAACTCTTGGCGTGTTTTGCTAGTATTTTATTTCTATGAAGATACATTATAAACTTGAAGTTGTATGAAGGTGACAAGGTGTAATCAACTGTCTTGTGGATACCTTTGATAAATGTAGAGATAGATGACTATGAGTGATTCCAACTTTAATTATGCCAAACTTATGTGTTATGCCGAAGGGGAATGTAAATGTATTTCAAATCTCTTACAAAGTTGACATATATTTAATGTACCCCCTCTAAAAATATGAGTCCCATCTTTCTTGTAGAGAGACCAAGCTATACATGCATGCTTTAACATTTTCACAAAGTTTATGTTTTCGAAAAGTTTATAAAGATCATTTAAGATTTTTCTAAACATTTAGGAACTTTTCATAAATCTAAAATTTGTAGTACACTTTTTGGGAAAATTAGATTTTGGCGATAACTTTTAAAAATAAAATATAAAATAATGAAACCGTTTTTAATTAAACAAAAATACGTCTATGACGATGAAACCAAAGCAACACCATTAGTGGCATACTACCATATTTGATTTTATGTCAATTGTTTGTTTGCATTTAAATTTATATTTAATAATTTTAATGAAATTTCCGTTTTATTTGGCGTTACTCGTATATATATATATATATATTAAGAAGTTATATAAATATATATAATCAGATTTCAAAATTAGTGTTTGAATTTTAGTCCTTAATAGCTTATATATTTTATATACAGTTAAACCTCTATAAATTAATACTCGATAAATTAATATCTCGGTAAATTAATAAATTTATTTGGTCCCAAATTGATATTTTGGTCCAAATATCACATATATAAATTAATAACCTCGATAAATTAATAAATTATTATAAAATATATTGGTCCTAATATTATTAATTTATAGACGTTTTATTGTAGATACATATGAGATTTGGAAATCCTCACTGATTTTTAAATAGGACATGTGATTTTGAAATAAGGTTTATTTACAAATTTGAGTTTTGAAATTTTCATTTTCAAATCAATTAAAATCTAATATGAATTGATGAGAGACATTTGCAAATCTTCCAAATATTTTATTCGGTAACAAAATACTTATCCCGATAAAATTATAAAGAAGATTTTCGTCTAACTTATACAAATTGATGAGAGATAACTAATAATACAAAAAAATTATGTATGTATTTTTAATTTTTGAATCCTCTGTATAGTTATTAATTTTATTGACCCTATCCAACAATAAATGACTAAAAGTATAACATAGAATTTTAACTAAAAGTCTAAAAGTATAACATATAATTTGATTAAAAAATCGGAGCAAAATATCATTGTTGATTTCATTTTTTTTGGGTCCAAAAGCCCAAGACTAGTTAAAAAAATCTATAAACAATCCATTTTCATAGATACTTTTAGTCTATAATAAACCAATAAACCACCAGCTATGATCAAAATCAGAACTCGTTCATATCTTTGGCTTACGCAATATATTAAAACATAAAAATGGATAACTTAACACATTGAACAAGGGACGACCACAAAACAGAACTGATCTGTCTGTCAATTTTACATATTAAAAAAAGAAAAAAGTCTTAATACTTTTTTTTGTTTTGTTTTTGTCATCAAAAGACTTAATACTTAATAATTAAATTTTACATAAACGACTTTACCCAGAAAACTAAATCCATCACCTACAAACTCTCAAGTCCAAATTGAAATCATTACTTAGATAAAATTGTCTCAACTCTCAAACGTGAGCACGTCGTAGCTTTTGCAATTGAAGCAACGTTGACGTCTTCGTAAGACCAAAGTATACATCATACATCTTTTACATCCCACCGCCACGTACTCATCACCATCCCACGACGATGTCGTCGATGATGTAACCTCCTCCTTCACTTCCTCCACCGTCGACAAACACGAGTTTTGCGATGATGACGTGTCGTTCGATGACGTCCTTCTTTCAACTCTCCGATTAGCAACCGCCGGTGCCTCGACTCTGACTCTTTTACCGTTCTCGTTTCTCATTTTTTGCGAAACTTCGGACTCGTCGAGAGAGTTTTCTGTATATATATATATATATATTTTTTTTTTTCTGAATATTTTGTTTGTGTTGTTGTAGGTGATGGAACTGAAATGGCTTCCTAAAGAAATGTATGTGTGTGTGTATATGTATATATAGGGAGGGAGACGAGCTAATTATGATTAAGAAATTAATATTTGTTGAATAAAGTAATTATGTTGTGGAGAGAGAAGATGTCTTTGTTTATTTAGTAATTAATTTATTAATTAGAGGTGGAAAGATAGTAAAGTCCAACAGTAGAGAACAAATATATGAAACAAAAGGTAATTTAGTAAAACAATGCATTAGTGCATTTAAACCAGCGCAGTAAACCATTTATTAATTGCTTAATTGTACAGAGGAAGAGTGAAAATGTTGAAATTTTAAAAGAAAAAGTGTAATGTTTTTGGTAATCAAAAATTTTATTTATATTTCTCCGTTTTATAGTAGTTTTTTTGTTTTTGTTTTTAATTGTGTTGCATTTTCATTGCAAACCTTTAACAAAATTTTAGAGAAATATAATTAATAAAAGGTACAATAGAAATTTGAATAGTTCTTTTTTCAATACATTGTAAAATTATAAAATAATACTTATAATGAATCATAAAGAGTAGTACAAAATTGTTTATGAGAAAAAACGTGACTAAAGTCGTTTCATAAATTATCTTTAAAAAGTATTACTTATCTAAAAAATGGTTGAAATTAATTATTTAAATAAATATAATTAATAAAAAATACTATAGAAATTTTCATAGATTTTTAGTACATATAAAAATTATAAAATAACATTTATATTGAATCGTAAAGAATAGTAAAAAAATGTTTATGAGGAAAAGCGTGACTAAAGTTGTTTCATAAATTATTTTTAAAAAGTACCGTTCATCCAAAAAAATGGTCCAAATTAGTTTCTATTAACGACAAAATTTTGAATAGTTAACTATAAAAACAATGGGTAATATTAAATAATAATGAATTGCACCAAAAATTTTTTTAAAGTTATTTATAAATAATTACTTCTATTTTTTATAAAAAATTAATAACTAATGTACATTTAAACTATAAAACATTATTTCAAATGACGGTTTCAAATGCCAGCTACAAATCTCTTTTTAATTTTAACTAAACGGATTTCAAATATACCAATCAAACTCAATAAGAACACCAACGATGAGTTGGTCTAGTGGTTAAATTCATGGTTACCGAAAACGTATAGACAATAGAGGTCACATGTTCGATTCTCTTGTTAGAATAGGTCTGCTCTCTAAAAGAGAGTTCAATTACATGATTTGGGTCTCACTATTTGAGATATACGGACCTATTTCAAAAATATCTCAAATTTTTATTTCATTATAGTCCTAATGAAATAAAAATTAATAACATTAGGACTATGAATCAAAGATATCAATATAACTATTGATGGTAGTTTAACTAGTTATCCAAATACATGAAATATATTAAGATGTTTTATAACTTCCAGATTCACTTATATTAATATGGGCCCAAAATTTTCTAGTCATAAAAAAAATCAATAACCGCTGTAAAAATAAAAATTAATAACATTAGGACTATAATATTTTATTAGTTTATCGAGTTATTAATTTATAGAATAGGTCTGCTCTCTAAAAGAGAGTTCAATTACATGATTTGGGTCTCACTATTTGAGATATACGGACCTATTTCAAAAATATCTCAAATTTTTATTTCATTATAGTCCTAATGAAATAAAAATTAATAACATTAGGACTATGAATCAAAGATATCAATATAACTATTGATGGTAGTTTAACTAGTTATCCAAATACATGAAATATATTAAAATGTTTTATAACTTCCAGATTCACTTATATTAATATGGGCCCAAAATTTTCTAGTCATAAAAAAAATCAATAACCGCTGTAAAAATAAAAATTAATAACATTAGGACTATAATATTTTATTAGTTTATCGAGTTATTAATTTATAGAAATAGTAAATGGATCAAAAATATCAATTCGGGACGTAGAAGAATCAAAGATATCAATATAACTATTGATGGTAGTTTAACTAGTTATCCAAATACATGAAATATATTAAGATGTTTTATAACTTCCAGATTCACTTATATTAATATGACGAGCAGTATACACTAAAAATAATAAACTTCATTGAGCAAAAGATTTATAGTCATATAAAAAGGTTCATCATGAACCGGCCGTTTACAAACTTTGTTTCTCGTTTTACCATATTTGGGACACGATCATGAAATGGATTAATCATGCATTGTAGCTTCATCTCACTAGCAGTACATGATCGACTTGCAACAACGAATTACATGCGAGTTTTGAGACGACAACCAATTTTATGTACGTTATAGCGAAATGGATTAATCAAAAGATAATTTATTTTTGCATGCCTCTACTACTTTCTACTGTTTGGTCTGCTAGTGGTGGAGGTCTCTTTAGCGTCAGCATCACACCATATTGAACGGATACTTTACATGTTCTCATTGCAAATTCAAGCCAGCGTAACTTATATATTGTGATGTATTAAATTTGCTCATCGTATTGATAAAACCATTCTTTGGTAAAAATGAAATCAGTTATCTATTGATAATAACATATACTTATGAACGTAAAAATGAAACTAGTAGAATTTAATACAAGAGGCCAATAACTAAAATACAAACCTCAATGAGAAAAGCGGGAATATATAGCTGTTAATAACTTAGGAATCTCGTGTATTAAATACTACATATTTAAGAGGACAATCAAATTTAAAATGGTTTATAGACTAAACAATTGAACGGCATGATCCTGCAACAGGGTAATGAAAAATTTAATCGCAAGTATACAATAGGAAAGCCCAAAATGGAATGATTTGTAAAAGATGCCTCTTTATGTACTTTTTTTTTAATGAACTTTCCACTTCTTACATAAAATGTAAAATCATCATGTATATATTGTAAAAAAATAAGATTATAAATAATAACAACAATATACTACTAAAGGTTACGTAGTTACTTGTTTGGAATGATTTTGTACTTATGAACATACTTCACAAGATTATGAAAAAAATAAAAGCTAAACTTACTGCAAGTTATTTTAGGGGAAAACACTTTAAAATTGAAGCATAATAAAAGCTTTATATATAAAATAATTAGATAGCAAAATGTCAAATAATACCATTGACCTTCCATAAAATCTAATACCTCAGCATCAGTTACTTCCCATGTGAAGCTATTTAATGGAATTTAATGGTAGCTTTTAATTGATACTACTACTCCATTTGTTTTTATGTTATCTTAATCTCATTCATTATGAACCTGAATAGTAAAGGGGATAACATCTTCTTCTTCTTTTTGCTAGTTATGTTTCAAGTTATTAAAGTGAAATTAAGCTACGCCATGAATATATAATGATTAAGTTGTATATGCAAATTATTAAGAAAGTAAAACTTCACTTTTCCTTTTATTTAAGTATCTTGTGTACTGATCTCTTATATGGTTGTAGAAACAAATGATTTATGTGATCCAAATCAAAATACAAAACCTTTGCTCCAACGTTTGTTCATTTCAAGATTGGTCGGTTGTAGTCAGAACCGTTTCTATATATGTATGAGCTTGAATCGTTCAAGTGAAAGTTGAAATTGCAACCACATTTATATAATCAAAATTTTCAAGTAGATTTAGGGTTTTCTTCCCTTGCACTAATGAATAAAAATATCAAAACCGTAGAGATTGCTTCATTGATTATTATGGAAGAGGATCGATGTATATAATTGTCTTGTTCTGGTTTGGGGATTCCTTATACCACTGTCCAAACGCATCCTTTGGACTTTTTAATCCTCTTTATACGGAAATTTAAATAGTTATATGACCATATACATATAAATGACATACCGCATTATCCGTTTTTCAATTAAAGCCATATCGCTTGTCCAAGATCATCTCTGCTTCATCAACTTGATTATTGATTCCCTTCATTCAATAATTTGCTTTAGACTTTTGAAACAATAATGTTTCTTGTTTTGCTATGACATCTACATTAACAAATAGATGTGTAATGTCAACTACATTAAAATCAATATAGCTTCACCCTGTTACATATTTAACCATAACGATAGTAGTAAAAAAAACTTACAGTTTGGTCGGGTTAGACTTCGGAGGAGTCCAAGGTGACTTATACCATAATTAAACTCGGGTATTTTCATGGTTCATTTTAGTTTTATTAGTCGGGTCAATAGTTGATAGATAATTTCCTAAGTAGAATCAACTAATATGAACTTATCTCATGAAAAAAAACAAAAATATGGAAAGTTTATATAATTTTTATCTTTGAAGTTTATGTCACAGATTATTTTACATTTTCTTATTAGCACAAACACAGACCCAGAGCTAATCTTAAAGTAATAAATATTAAGTTGTAAACATAATAACATGTGACAGTTTGGCCGAGTGGTCTAAGGCGCCAGATTTAGGCTCTGGTCCGAAAGGGCGTGGGTTCAAATCCCACAGCTGTCAATATTTTTTATTTAATTTTCTTCGTTTTGTTAATTGTTTTTTTTTCCCACTTCGACGGAGATTCTCGAAGTGTGCGAGGAGGAAGAATCAATGGCGAGAACTCTAACAAACCGATTGGAATCACGCTTGTTGATTCGTTTTCTTCAATCTCCGACTCTATTCGCCTCTTGCTTCACGACTTCGAGATCCCTTCAAACTCTAGCCTACGAAGAAGTCCGATCCTCCGGAGATCGGAAGTATGAATCTACAGCTCTCATCCTTCATGGCCTCCTCGGCTCGGGTCGTAACTGGCGATCGTTTTCTCGCTCCCTCGCATCGTCTCTCTCCGCTTCATCTGCTTCTGGTATGATTCTCTTTCTCTCTAATCAGTATCTTCAACTTTCCTTTGATATATTGAATAAGTTATTGTTTATCTACACAGATTGGAAGATGATACTTGTTGATCTGAGGAACCATGGAAGATCTACGGAGGTGGAAGGGCTTAATCCGCCTCATGATCTTGTGAATTCAGCTAAGGATTTAGCTGATTTGGTGAAAGCAAATGGTTGGAATTGGCCTGATGTAGTCATTGGTCATTCTTTGGGAGGTAAAGTGGCTTTGCAGTTCATGGAGAGTTGTGCTCGTGGTGATTATGGTGAATCAGGTTCTCCTCCTAAACAGGTATTGGACGAAATTGACTCCACCTGCTTAATCAGAAAGATAAATTCTGATAGAAATGTTGGTTTGTCAATTCTTATGATCTATGCAATTTTAGTGAGCTTATTAGTGTTGTAAGATGACAAATTTGTACCTTTTCTCTGAGAATGATGATGATGACCATAGCAAAGTTTGGTTTGGTGTCTCTCTCTTTGATGCAGAACAGCTTTGGGTGTTAGACTCTGTCCCTGGGGAAGTCAAAGCAGAACAAAGTGATGGTGAAGTAGAGAAAGTTCTTCATACTTTGCAGAGTTTACCTTCACCAATCCCTTCCCGCAAGTAAAGTCTCATTCTTTCCATGGTTCATGGTAGTTCCATTAATGGTTAATGTTCATAAGCATTCTTAGTAATTGATATCCATGTGAAAGTACACATATAAATATAATGCTTAGTTTTTGATACGAAATCTCGGGTTAACGTGAGGATATGTAGGGTACAATGTCTTTCTGATTGTAGCTGTTGTTGTGGATACATGGGCATTTTTCTTGCCTTGGCTGGCATATGTATATAGATAAGTGGGAATAAAAGAGTATGCTTATACGATCCTTTCTAGCTGGTTGTGTTACACATATCAATGAGGCTTCTTTGAGTTCTTTCAGCTTGCGTTGTATATAAATCCAACCTCATGCCACTCAATCATTGTTTTGTGATCCTAGGTGGCTTGTGGATCATATGGTTGAACTTGGGTTTTCAAGATCATTATCCGAGTGGATTGGCAGCAATCTCAAGAGATCCGGAGACTCAGAGACATGGGCCTTTAACCTTGACGGAGCTGTCCAAATGTTCAACGCTTACAGGTTTCTTTCCCCTCATTAGAACCAATGACTTTTATAATGACCTTCATCAAGATTTTACTTTATTTATATGACTTCTCTACTTTCCCCATTGCAGGGAGACTTCATACTGGTCTTTACTAGAGAATCCACCAAAAGAGACAGAGATATCTTTTGTGATTGCAGAAAAGAGTGACCGATGGGACCACGATACAACCAAGCGGCTTGAAACGATTGCTAACCAGAGACAAAATTTCTCAGAAGGGAAAGTTGCGACTCATCTTCTTCACAACTCTGGCCATTGGGTCCACACAGACAATCCAAAGGGACTCCTAGAGATTGTGAGCCCCAACTTCTTGTCCACACACAAGTAAACGATGCGCTACGAAAATCGTATCAGTCTTTGATTGGTTTATCCCGCTTGTTCTATATTTATATGCAGAAACATAGCAAATTCAATCGCAACTAATTAATTACTTCGATGGTTTTGCTTTTGCATTTCCTTCAACAATGTGCACGTTTAGTAGGATTTAATAATGTTTATTAGACTTGTTATATTCCTACAGTTAGCTTAATACAAAAGATTTAGATGATGCTCTGCCAAAATTAGAAAGACAAAGGAATGCTACGAGTAGTTGATGCCCTGAGAACTCATACCCTGTTCCTGACTTACCCTTAAAAACACTCCCACTAGTGTTCATCGCAACTCCGTGATGAAACAATTCAACAACACTTGAAGAACAAGAAACTCATCCTGATTCTAAACCGAACCAGAAATCGGTTACCTTCATTTGGTTAAGCGTCAACGTACCGGTTTTATCTTAGAAACACAGCAACAAGACGTCATCCAACGTCTCTTTCCGTTTAACACCTGCAGCTTTAGAATTATGTCTTCTTTGTCTTAAGTTTATTGGTGACTCATTCTCTTAATCCAACGTCTCTTTACGTTTTGAGCACTTCTCACTTCTCAGTCTCAAATTGTTTCGGTGTTTTAGAAGAAACTTCAGGATCATAGCATTTAGTATTATTTGGCCAACTGATTCTTGTCTTCTATTCAAATCAAAATTCGAGAATAGTAGAAACTGATAGAGGCTCTAGGCGAAGTGTTGGTTTGATTTTTCACATTTTGCTGCTTAAAATATTTCCGTTTATTTTATTTAGTCATGTTGGGAATAAAACTCATTAAAGTTATACACACTCAACTTCGGTTAGGCACATGAATTTATTCAATCTAAAATTATTCATTAAACGACTCAAATATATCATTATTCATCAAACGACTCAAACATATCAACATGACCATCAGCCGACTAGTACCTTCAAATAAATAAGGAGCTTAATCTAATTTATGTACCCAATAACACAACTGTTACTTCCACACCTCTGTTACTCGTTTTAAACCTCTAAAAAAACACTCAAGTTCTCTCCTTTTCACTCAGTCTCTCGCTCGTTGTTTGTTTTAACGGAGAATAGAAGACAGAAGAAGAAAAAAAAGAAAACAGAGCAAGAACAAAACACACTCAGGTTTGTTAACCCAGTTCAATCTAATCAGTGTGATTAGACCTACGTCTGAGGCCAGATCAACCCTGACAATCCACTAAATGAGAAGAAGATTACAGCTCAAAAACTATGAGCAAATGTACAAGATTCAACAATGGAGAAAATCAAGTACTTTCAGTGTTAAAGGAAGAAGAAGTCTAGAGTGTGTATTTATACACTATGAAACGTAAAAGCAAACCCTCCATGGCCATCAGAGTCTTTGCTGTACTCAACTATCTTTTTCTTTAAACCATCTGCAGATTGCAGACCAGACCCAATCACCTTTGGTTCAATATCAAACCAACATTAAACCAAAAACTGAATCATAAACGATTTATTCTCAACAATCTCCACTTTGATTCAAGTTTCTTACCTCTCATTCTCTTCAATAGAATGTACTTACTGCGGGTTTAACCTCTGGCAAACAGATGATTCTCATTTCTAGCCGACCAACTTTAGAAGCTCTAAAGCTGATCTGAACTTGCTAACTGGGATAGACTTGGTAAGAATATCCGCTGGATTTCTTGATGTATGAATCTTCAGAACTTCAAGCTCCCTTGACTCAGTAACATCTCTGATGAAATTATACTTCACATCCACATGTTTTGTCCTTTCATGATACATCCTGTTCTTGGACAAGTAAATTGCAGATTGTGAATCACACCAAATCAGTCTTTTCTCTTGCTTGAAACCCATGTCTTCTAACAGACCTTTGATCTAAATTGCTTCCTTAGCAGCCTCATGTAGTGAAATATATTCTGCCTCTGTAGTAGATAAGGCAGCGACTGACTGCAAAGAAGACCTCCAGCTTACAGTATTGCCTCTTACAGTGAACACATATCCACTTATGGACCTTCTTTTATCAAGATCAGAAGCATAATCCGACTCACAAAAGCCTTGAACATCAAATTCTTTTTCTTGTGTAGACTAGATTCAGTTCTAATGATCCGTTGATGTACTTGAGCAGCCACTTAACTGCTTCCCAACGCATTAGTCCAGGCTTGCTCATAAATCTACTTACCAATCCCACAGCATATGCTATGTCTGGTCTAGTACCAACCATTGCGTACATCAAGCTTCCCACTACACTTGAGTATGGGACAATCTCTGTATCAACACATTCTGCAATATCTCTGACATAAGATAACTTGAAATGTGCACCAATTGGAGTATTTGTAGGTCTAACTTCACTCATGTTAAACCCCTTCAGCACTTTCTCCAAGTAGTTTTTCTGAGATAAATACATAACACCTTCTTTTCTATCTTTTTTAATGTCAATACCCAAAATCTGTTTAGCAGCTCCAATGTCTTTCATTTCAAACTCTGAACTGAGCACATCTTTCAGCTTATTGATCTCAGTAATACTTTTGGCTGCCAACAGCATATCATCAACGTATAAGAGTAGATAAATATATCCTTGATCAACTTGCTTCACATAAACACATGGATCATGCTGACTTTGGTTGAACTTTTGATCAGACATGAATTGATCAAATCTCTTGTTCCATAGTCTCGGTGATTGTTTCAAACTGTAAAGAGATTTCTTCAACAAACAGACCTGGTCTTTACCTGTTTTAACTTCAAAACCTTCAGGCTATTCCATGTGCAGCTCTTTGTCTAGATCTCCATGTAAGAAAGTTGTTTTAACATCCATCTGTTCTAGCTCTAAGTCATGATTCACAACAGTAGACATTAAAATTCTGATAGAAACATGTCTAACAACATGAGCAAATACCTTTTGATAATCGATTCCTTGCCTCTGTGTAAAACCACGAGCCACAAGCCTAGCTTTAAACCTTTCTGGTTCAACCCCTGGAATCCCACCATGCTATAGTCAATGAATTTAGCTGGAGGTTCAATAGCCTTGCGCACTCTATCTCTTGCTAATTGGTACCCAACTAAATCATCATTATCATCTTCACCATATATCTCCTCATCATCTGCAATTTCTGTATCTGAATCACTTGAGTTTTGTGGCAAAACTCCACCTTGATCTTCATTTCCTGCAGCTTCAGATATCTCTTGATTCATTTCCACAGTAAGCTTGATAGTTTCCTTTCCACTTGATTCTCCCACTTCCAGATTCTTTCCAGAAATTTTCTCTTCTGGGAGTTTCAAGTCTTTAAACATCTTCTCTTCATGAAACACAACATTCCGGCTAATCACACACTTTTCTAACTCCAATATCCAAAATTTATAGCCTTTAGTTCCCTGTGGATAACCTAAGAAATTTCCTTTTAGAGCTCTTGGTTTCAACTTTCCTTGATCGTGATGCACATAAGTAACTGAACCAAATCTTCTAAGATGTTTGTATCCTGGTTTTCTTCCAAGCCACAATTTTTCAGGTACATTATGGTCTATGGCTGAGCATGTTGATCTATTGATCAAATAAATTGCCATAGATGCTGCTTCAGCCCAGAACTCTTCACCAAGTCCTGATTCGTTTAGTAAACATCAAACTTTCTCCATAATGGTTTGATTCATTCTCTCTGCAACACTATTTTGTTGTGGTGTATACGTACAAGTCCGATGCCTCTCAATGCCATGTAACTTACAATATTCATCAAACTTTGTATTGCAAAACTCCAAGCCATTATCTGTCCTTAGCACCTTCACTTTCTGGTTCATTTGATTCTCAACCAAATCTTTCCACTCACAGAACTTGTAAAATGTCTCATCTTTTATTTTCAGAAACATCAACATACCTTTCTTGTTTTGTCATCAATGATTGATAGAAAATACTGTTTACCTGACAAAGATGGAGTCACATTTGGAGAACCCCACAAGTCTGCATGTAAATATCCAAGAACATCTTCAGTTCTGTGTCTTCCAACATTAAAACTCATCTTTTTAGATTTCCCCATAACACAATGCTCACAAAACTGAAGCTCCTTAATGTCACATTTCTCAATCAGCCGCTTACCAGTCAATACTTTCAAACTATTCACACTGATATGGCCAAGCCTACTATGCCAAAGAGATGTCTTATCAATATGCTTTTCAATGTTGCAGTTTTCCGGTAAGACAGTTTCACCATCTAATAGATACAGTCCATTTGAGAGATTACCTCGGAGTGCAGTCTTGTTATCTTTGAAATATCGAACCTTACCATCACCACCTTCATGCTTAAAGCTAAGCTTATCAAGAGTTCTTGTGGAGATAAGATTCCTTCTCAGATTAGGAACATATCAAACTTTCTGCAGAATCTTGATAGTTCCACCATGTGTGTTGATTCGTATTGATCCTTGCCCCTGTGATTGTATTGTGTGATTATCACCCAACAGAATTGTAGTACCTCCATTATCCCTTAAGTCGATAAACCAGTCTCTCCTTGATGTCATATGGAAAGTACAACCAGAATCTAACACCCAAACATCCTTAACACTTTGTTCATTAATGCTTAGAGCCTCTGAGATAACCAACTGCTCTGTGATAACCCCTGCTTCCCCGTTTCCTTCACTCTAAAATTTCTTCTTCCTTGCATAGCAATCCTTTTTAACATGACCCTCTTTCTTACAGAACCAACAAGTTACCCTTGTCTTTGAGTTTGACCGACTTCTGTTTTTCCCATTAGAATCCTTAGGTCCTTTAGAGACAGGTCTTCCCCTTTCGTTTGTGTACAAGCTTGCACCAGGGTTTTTATACTCCTTTCTCATCTCTAAAATTTCTCTGTCCCTTGACCTGGCTGCTGAGATGACTTCTTCTAAGGTAAGTGAGTCCCTTCCATACTTAAGAGTATGTTTCAACTGATCATAGCTTGTTGACAGAGATGTTAAGAATAATATAGCTTGAACTTCATCAGAAACTTTCACATCAAGACTACCTAGCTCTGCAACTATCTTTAGAAAATCATCTACATTCTCATCAACACTTCTGGATTCATTCATCTTAAACGTGTAGAACTTGAGCTGCAAATGAATCCTGTTTGGCAAAGTGCTCTCCATGTATAACCTATTCAATGTAGACCACATCTCTGCAGCAGTGACACATCTTTCTATTTTTCTTAACACATGGTCACCAACACTAGTTATGATCAATCCCATAGCTTTTTCAGATTTCTCCAGCTTATCAGGATCAGCGATTACCTTAGTTAGAGGTTTAGATGTCATTGTTTCATTACCCTCTAACAGTTGCTTCTCCTCAGATCTCGTTAGTGGAACCTCCATCTCCATCTTGTGATCTGTAACAATATCCTTCAATCCAAGAATACCAAAATGAGCCATCATCCTTATTTTCCACAAGGAGAAGTCACCAGTTCCGTCAACCCTATCAACATCCACTCTAGCATTTGCTAAAAGCTGCTTTGCCATGTTCTGAGACTAAAGGTGTCACATTTCTTCCAAAAACATATTCTTTTATGATAAAACTTGAATCTTTTGGGTAGAGTTCAAAGCTTTATGATAAAGATCAAGTTTTTTTCTTGAAAAGTTTCAAGCTTTCTTCAGTTTCTTCAACAAAGCTTGAATTTTTTGCTATAAAACAAAGAAAGTTTGCGTTTTTCTTCACCAACACGAGCTCTGATACCACTTTGTTACTTCCACACCTCTGATATTTCCATTTATTTTATTTAGTCATGTTGGGAATAAAACTCATTAAAGTTATACACACTCAACTTCGGTTAGGCACATGGATTTATTCAATCTAAAATTATTCATTAAACGACTCAAACATATCATTATTCATCAAACGACTCAAACATATCAAACCAAAACTGAATCATAAACGATTTATTCTCAACAACAACAACAAAATAAAAGAGTAAGAAAAAGATGCATATAGTATCATCATGATGCATTGCTTCCGGTTTTTTCCACAACCAGAAAGCTCTAATGATGATGACTGGATCAGATGAAAATCCTGTAAATCCATCCTGTATTTTAGTTAGTCGTCATGTTGGGAATAAATTAACTCACTAAAGTTAAACACACTCAACTTCTGTTTGGCACATGAATTTGTTCAAACTCTAATTATTAATCAAATGACTCAAACATATCAATATTAACATGGCATGCAAGTTAACAATTACACACAAAAAGGTTTATGAACTCATATACTGTACAAGAGATTATTCAATGTGGATAAGATTTTCAACTAAATTAGAAACTTAAAAACCATACCCAAACCTAATCAGAAAAGGATTAGATTATAGATAAGGTAAGAGATGAATCTAACTTCAACAAGGAAAAATACATATATTTCCAAAGGACAACAACTTTGATTAATCTAGAAAGAATATTAAAAGGGAATAAAAAAGCCGCCAAAAAATACAAAAAGGAAATAAAGTTCAAAATAAAATTCTAAGAAAGCAAGGAATAGGAATCGTAAAACCACCGACAAAAAAAACCTTATATAAAGAATTGTTAGCGTACCATCTTCTTTCTCATTCACATAATCATCATTCATCAAACACTACTTCAAATACTCTCTCATACATCGATTTCAAAATCTGCCAATCTTTCTACTTTCATAATCTTTGTGATCTTTCTTGCTCGTATTCATGTGGACAACAAAGAAGATCTTCGGCTTCATGCTCGTGATCATAACCACCTTCACAGTTCTCTTGAGTTGCTGCTCGGGCTCTGCTACGTTCTACAAAGTTGGAGATTCCGATGGATGGACGGCCAAGGACGACACGTATTACAATTGGGCCGAGGGTAAGGAGTTCCACGTCGGAGATTCTCTCGTCTTCGAATATGATCGCAACTTCAACGACGTCACTCAAGTCTCCGGCGCTTTAGAACTTGAATATTGCGAATCTTCTTCACCTAAAGCAGTCTACAACACAGGACACGATGTCGTGACTCTCAAGGAACCAGGGTACCACCACTTCATGAGCTCAAACCAAAGTCAATGCGTATCAGGACAGAGGCTCGAAGTTCTCGTCGTCCATGATCCGTCACTTCCGATTCCTCCACCAGTACCGAGAAAGATCCTTCCTTTTGGAAAGACATACAAGGTCGGTGACTCTAAAGCATGGAATGTTTACGACAGTTATTTTTACAACAAGTGGAGTGAAGAGAAACAGTTTCATGTCGGAGACAACCTCCTTTTCGAATACGACAACGAAGTCAACGATGTCTTAGAAATCAGCGGTGATCTTGAATTCAAAGCCTGCGACCCGACTTCTCCAGTAGCTGTACACAAGACAGGCCACGATATCGTCAGGCTCACGGAAACAGGAGTTCATTATTTCATAAGCTCAAAGACTGGTCACTGTGAGGCTGGGCTTAAGCTTCGAGTAGTGGTTAGTGCTCCGAAGTTGTCACCTATAGACCGGCTCATAAGGTGGTTACGCACTTTCAGACTCCATCATCACTAAGCATTCAGATCAACTACTCAAGAACAAGACATGTTGGTTTTTTATTTGGTTTGAGATTAGCTAACCAAGAGTTTGTTGCTTTATCTATTTTCTTTGATGTACAGTTTTAGAATCAATTTATTAATAAAGAAGAAAAGTTACTTCAATGTTTGTAATTTAGTATGCTCTACCATTATAATTGAACGCCCTAATACTTTGAATGAGCGAATTCATCAGATGATGCACCCAAAATCGTAAGCGATTTTTAAACAAGCCTTGTGCGTAGAGGATCCAAATCAGCATCAGTTTCATCATTCTCGCTAAAGCATGCTTTACAAAAGGATTGTGCAAGTGTCTACTCTTAATGTTTTGCGAGAGAAACTGATGATGAGCTTACCCTAATTTATGTACCCAATGCATATAACAACAAGATCATCACTAAAATACTCAAAACCAGTAAAACAAGATAAAATACTCAAAACCAGTTTCACTTTTTCTAAAGGGCCGGGAAAACGATTTGGCTGTGTTTCACCTTAATGGGCCGTAATATATTGGGTCTTATTCGGCCAATACTTTTAACCCTAACGGAAACTGGAACTATTAAAGCCAAATCTGGTTCATCTCTTTCGCTTAGCTAAAAGGCGGAGCAGAACGAAACCCTAGCTTTACCTTCTTCCATCATCTATTCGAAACCATGGTAAGCTTTCTCTGTAGCTTGTTGTTTATAATCTTCGATTTGGTAATTATAAGATATGATGTGGAATTACATATCTAGTAATTGTGTGATAGTATGAACTGATAAAATGTATCTGAAGCAGTCCTTTTTCTTCGAATTCCGATCTGAGATCATATGAATTGAATTATCAAATGTTTTGAGAAATCGTGAAAATGCGTAATGCGAGTTTTGATTGAATTGTAGTCGAGGAGAAAGACAAGAGAGCCAAAGGAAGAGAATGTGACACTTGGACCTACTGTTCGTGAAGGAGAGCAAGTCTTTGGAGTTGTTCACATCTTTGCTTCATTCAATGATACCTTCATTGTGAGTCACTTCTTCAATCGATTTTAATCTTCTAAGCAAAGTTAGATTTTTCATATGCATTACTGATTTTTTTTTTAATAATCTGAAATTGTAGCACGTGACTGATTTGTCTGGACGGGAAACACTTGTTCGTATCACTGGTAAGCATCTATAGCAACTCTCAAGTTAATCCTTTAGTAGATTTGAGAACTTAGTAAGAATGAGATAAATTTATTTTATAGTCCTTGTAGTCTAGGCTTTTGAGCAACACTCTGATGTCTCTGTAGAAATTGATTTGTTCTTTACAAATAGAACTAGGTTCGATGCAATAGTGTCTGATATAACTGTCCTCCTTAGTCTTTGTTCTTGTAAGGTTTTGAACTTGTATGAATCTTTTTTTTTTTTATCTTATAGAAATTTCATTGTTCTTGAATACACAATTGGCTGCTAAATTGCTGTATTGATTTTAATGTCTATAGGTGGAATGAAGGTGAAAGCAGACAGAGATGAATCCTCACCTTATGCTGCAATGCTTGCTGCGCAAGATGTCGCTCAGCGATGCAAGGTAAAGGCAAAGAAAATTCATATCTAATCTGACAATTTGATAAGCTTTTTTTTTTTTTTTTGTAAATGTAATCGAATTGTGAATGTATTTATGTTACACACAGGAACTTGGAATCACTGCGATGCATGTGAAGCTCCGTGCCACTGGTGGTAACAAGACCAAGACACCTGGTCCTGGTGCCCAGTCTGCCCTAAGAGCTCTTGCTCGTTCTGGCATGAAAATTGGTCGCATTGGTAAAAAAAAAACAACTTTCATCTGTAATTTGTTTTTGTTGCATCTTTGAGTGAATAAGTCTCTAACATTGTTCCTGTTTTCTTTCTCAGAGGATGTGACTCCAATCCCAACCGACAGTACTCGCAGAAAGGGTGGAAGAAGAGGAAGGAGGCTTTGAGTTCTCACTGGATCATCCCTTTTATGGGCTCTCTTTATATTTAGCTGTTTCTGTGTTTCATCTTGTTTTTTTTCTTATTAGATTGAAAAGAGTTTTGGATTTTACTATGCGTTGTTATAGTCTCAAACTCAGCAGCTTTACCTTCTCTTATATAACCATAAGAAATTCTAATGTTTGCTAGTCATTTTTCTAAAATTTTCTTCACATCTTCCAAAATCATTACTTCGGGCTGATAATTATTTTCTCTACTTTAGCAACTGTAACAAAAATAACACAGATTTTAAAGTACAGTCACTCAGAATTAAATTAACTGTAGGAATTTTTGACTTATTCAAATTTGTATCTGCTCTTGTCCATCCTCTAGATACATGCACAAGAGTCTGAAATGTTAAATGTTTAAGACATGGACGAGTGGAATCTGGGTTAAGCTCATGAAAATAATCAAACCATGATCATGATCCAACAATTCCTCATGGTTTAAAATGTAATGTTGATGGGATTATTAGAGACCATCATGGTTTGGTGAAATGGGTTTAGGATTTGGGCACTAAATATGTTTTTTTAATATTTGGAAGATTGAGATTTCATTCTGTAACGGGCCTTAATAATAAAAGGGCCCAGCCCAATATAACTCCAAAACCCTAGTCGTATAGACATTGCACATATAAAAACCGCCTCCTCCTTGATTAGGGTTACGGGAAAGAAGACGAAACCCAAAGATGCAGATCTTCGTGAAAACTTTAACCGGCAAGACCATCACTCTCGAGGTCGAGAGCAGCGACACCATCGACAATGTCAAAGCCAAGATCCAAGACAAAGAAGGTAAACCAAACCATTCCCTACTCAATCTCGAATTCTTCTCTTTTAGATTTCTGAAATCAGATCTCTTATCTTTCATTTTAATCTCCTTTAGGAATCCCTCCGGATCAGCAGCGATTGATCTTCGCCGGAAAACAGCTCGAAGATGGCCGTACTTTGGCTGATTACAACATTCAGAAAGGTACAGATTAATTCAAATCCCTTTCGTTGATCATTTCTGTTATTATCATCAGCTTCACTGATTAAATAAATTGTAATCAGAATCGACTCTTCATCTTGTGTTGAGGCTAAGAGGAGGTATCATTGAGCCTTCTTTGATGGCTTTGGCTCGTAAGTACAACCAAGACAAAATGATTTGCCGCAAGTAAGCATTTCATTCTTAATTCTCCTTTGGAGTAGAGCAATGCATGAATGTTTAGTGAAATTAGAGTGTTTCTGGGAATTAACTTAGCTTCTCAAGCCTTTACAATGCATGTTGAGGTTATAAATGTTCCCAATATTATTATTCCATTCTCTAAACTTTGTCAGCTGGTCAAATTTCTCATCTTTCCAGATGATTTTCTTGAATGGTACATTTATGTTTCATTCTTGAATATCAAATGTTCATTGTTTTTTGTGGTTTTGAAAATGTATTGAAGTTCATTTAGAACTGAGATGTGTCATGTCACATGAAGTATCATCCTTTAATGCGTAAGCTTGTTTATTTCGATTGCTAAATGCATTTTGGTATGAGGATTAGTTACTTATTATTCTAATGTTAATTCATATCTGCTACTATAGGTGTTACGCTCGTCTTCACCCAAGGGCTGTGAACTGCAGGAAGAAGAAGTGTGGCCATAGCAACCAGGTTCGCTTTTGTTAATTAATTCATTTTCGTATCCTTTTCTTTAATCATCTGAAATGTTATCTGACTATCATTTATTTTTATATCTGATTTGCAGTTGAGGCCTAAGAAGAAGATCAAGTAGAGGCGCATTTCAAGAATCAGTTCTTGCTTGCTTCTGTTTTTTGTCTTCCCGTTGTTATCGTTGTTTTTGTTTCAGTGAATTTTTACGTTAAAAGATTATATCAGTGAAAGGATTTGGTTTGCTATATATTTTGTATTGCTCAACCCCTTCATGCTCATTCTTATTAGAGTAAAAAGTATCATAATAGCTTGTGCAATCTGATTTTTAAATTCACTCACGTTAATTGATCTGCAATGGTTTCTAAATGTTAAGAGTGATTGGTTGGATAAAGGGATATACTGTGACGAAATATTTAAAAATCCTCTATTTTTTGTACTCCAAACTTTACTTCTACATTACTGGTAAAATGATATACTATGATAACAATATTGGTTTTAGTTTGAGATAACTAAGAAATGGACTATGTACAAATTGAATTTGATAGAAAGAAACACAATTAGTTCCTTTTCTATACAATATTGTCACAGATTCTCTCTCTCTGTCTTTTTTAACAAATGAACGAAATTTATTAACATAAAAGAGTGATCAATGAGCTCCTTGGTTCATCTTCTGAGGCTTCTGCATATTCCATGCATTGAGGCTCTCTACGGTCACAGGCTGTGATCCATTGTTGAAGACAAACAAATGTGCTTTCTCTCCTACTGCCTTTGTCGGATACACTCTTGATGTTATCACTGTCTTTCCCTTTGCCCCAAAGCTCTCCACTACCGAGTGATCAATCTACATTTATCATAGTTAGTGCCAAATCCAAATCCAAATATGTTCATAAAAAATGAATTAGGTTTGTAACGTACCAAACTCCTTAGAGAAATCTTTCCATCAGCGAGATCAACATCCACAAAACCACCAAACGATGGTTTGTACATCATCTGCTTCTGGTCAGAGCCGGTGTCTGTTTCGAGAGTCGAACTGTAGTCGATATAAATAAGATAAATGTTAGAAATTTGTCTTTCATATGTTATGATAGTAAAGAAACAATTGTTACGCTATTGAGTTAGGTTAACATACGGCTTGGCGTCAGAGCACATGAGGACCTTAGGCTTCTTAGTTAAGACATCTTTAAAGACTCTGAAGAAAACTGGAGTGTATTCTTCTAAGTCAGATGTAGCCAACGTGATCAAACCAAAAGGTCCGATACCACCACTCACATTTGAACCTTTCATGTTACATAACTCTAATGGTTTTGTTGTGTAACTTGCGTCAAACGTTTCCGCCTTTTCTAGACTTCCAATGTTGAATGTCACATCCACATCTACTTGAGCAGGAGTGATTCCTTTAACCTCAAAACGTTGACCCATCTCCATTTTCTGATTGTTCATTTGAACATTCTTTCCTCTCAATGACTCAATCTCTTCAATAGGCCAAAACACAAGTTGCTTACCGCTAGTGTCAAGCAAGACTGTTCTTGGGATAAGTTGAACTCCAGCCCAACCCTTTAAAACATCATCTTCAACGGTGTCAGATTCATTAGCCCAACCCCAAAGAATTCTTCTCTTCTTCATGTCATCAAAGAATGTCTTTGACGCATAGAAGTTACCATAGTCAAATCTCAAACCATCCCAACCATCAGGAGTTTTACCGTCTGGTATGTAACGATCCTTCTTGGTGTTATACTTTCCAAGAGTGTAGTACTCGTACCGGGTCAAGTCCAAACTAACCTTCAACACATGCTTAATGTTTGGACCATTGTAGCTAGTGTCCAAACCGTTTTTCTTGTCGGTTACGGAAACCGGGAAAAAATCAGGACATTCCCACATACCGGTCTTTGCCTTGGAGTGTAGAGGACGTTTGGTTTTGACCCAATTCTTGAAGTTACGACTTTTGTACATATAAGCGACACCTCTATGGTTTTTCTTTGAGCCAACAAGTATTCTCCAATACCCATCTTGTTTGTTGAACCAAGCCGTGGTTGGGTCACGGAAAGCGGATCCGTTTTCGCCATTGTTAGGCTGTACGATAGGGTTATCGTCTGGTTTAATCCATTTCTTGAGGTATGGGTCAGAAAGGTCTTGGGGAATGGCATAGTTTTGAATCTGAGTATGATTCTCTGTTATACCGGTGTAGAGGATAACCGGTCCTTTTCCCGGTACGTTGGTAGCTGAACCGGACCATGTACCGTTAATGTCGAACCATTTTGAAGGGTAAATAGCCGGTTCAAGGGCTTCCCAATTGATCAAGTCTTTAGAAACCGAATGAGCCCACACAATGTTACCCCAAACCGCACCTTTGGGATTGTATTGGTAGAAGAGATGGTAGATTCCCTTGTATAGCATTGGGCCTGTTTCATTTTTTTTAATATGCGTTACAAAAATATAATCATACAATTAACTTCTAAACATAAAAAAATGTTTGTGATGGACTTTACCATTTGGATCTGTTTGAGTCAAGAATGCCACGAAGAAGATTGCACAACAACAATCCAGAGGAAATATACGTTAGAACATATATTATTGTGAACAATATATACAAAAAAATTAAATTCAAATATCAAGGAACTAAAAATAGAAGCAATTCAACAATTTTAAAAGAGCCATAATCTTATCTTACTTTTTTTGTTTTGTTTATAAAATTATCTTACAATCACATAAATATGAACTCACCGTTGATCCAATTACGGGGAGGTTGAAAGTGATAGGAGGTTCTGTGAAGAGGACTCACTGACTCCAACGATTTCGATTTAGATTGGAGCTCATGGAAAAATTTATGTTTTGCATCGACTCCATTATTGATTATGTTAGCTAATACTATTAATAGTAATACATAGATAATATTTGAAGCACTCATTGGTGCAAGAAAGCTCTATGATCACACCAAAAAAATTTGGTGTGTTAATAAATTTTTAATATCTTGACAAAGAGAGAGAACTTTGTGATGAAGAAAATTAGTTTCTGATGCAATGTTTATATAGAAGAAAGAGGAGGGAAAATAGATAATTTTGAAGATAATCTAGATCCGGAAAATAATCTTAATCTCACGCTAAAATAAGCAGTACAAAATGTGTGGCTTGCAATTAATTTACCTTAAACCTCTTATTTTTATATTTTGTTGTCTTTTTAATTTTTATCCATTTTTAACAAGTCTTTTTTTATTCTCAAATTAAAAGTCAATTAGTTTGGTCAATTGTTTTGATCTTTTAAGTAAGTTGTAAATTTTTTAAAATAGTAGATATGGGAAGAATAATTTTTTAAAAAAATTTAAATTTTTTTTAGTTGTAAAGAATAAAATGAGTAACAGTAATATGGGAAGAAAATAGTAGATAATTTATCAGAGCTAAATCAAATATAATAGTGGTTTTAAATTAAAGTTTTCATAAAGTGTTCTGCTTGCAAACACTTCAAAAATCTGAGTTAAGAAAATTGTAAAATAACAAACGCTTGGAGGCCATAGGTGAATAAAAAATCCATTAAAAATTTTATGTATTTTTGACATACCACACTTTATATTTTGTATATTGTATAGCGGATAGAAAATCAACTATCTAAATTTTTTGCTATCAACCAGGACACAAAATAATCTTGTATCTTCATCGAGGTCTATTTTTTAGTCGCAACTCTCATAATTCAGAAACTCAGAATGAGCAAAGATATCGAAAATTTTATTAGAAGTTTGTCGCCGTTTTGTTTGATTATCTCAATAATATTCTTTTTACTGTTATGGTAAGGAAACTCTTTTCATGATATCATATCATTTGCTAGTATAATTTGCTTAGGATTTGATACTTTGATATGTTCATGACCATGATGCAAAATTTTCTTCTGCTTTTGATAGGCCATCGATTAAAGCCTATCACAACTTTCCCAAAAGTTGTAACTTATCACTATAAGATGGTATAAACTTTCTTCTATATATTTTATGTCCAAGTTACAACAACACTAGAAAACTCTACATAATTATTAGGATTAATGATGCATCTACCTACACAATTAATTCAAATTACAAGAAGGATAACAATCATTATGGGCCTTTGTTGCACAGAAATGGAAGCGGAACGTTACACGTGAGCTTTTTGAAAAATATGAGTATAGAAATGTTTAGGAAACATGTCTATATATATATATAATGTAATGAAACATAAAACACCTAAATCATTAAAAAAAAAAAGAATGTTTAAATCGACATAACGTCATAACTTGAGTACTTGAATATTAAATAGTTTAACTAAACTATAAAGACCGTAGCGATAAAAATCAAAGATTCAACATAATTTTTTAATTTTCATTTTCATCAACTCCATGAAACAAAACTGCATCAAACTTTAGTTTGACGAGTAAAAATCTTCAATCTCAAATATATTAATCTCATATAATGAGTCAATTTGATCATTTACTTACTTTAATGAATCAAAATAAACATTTAATCTCACACTATGTGTTTTAATTTATTATTTATTATCTTTTCAATAATGAAAATCTAGTTTCCATCGCGTTTTCAAATCTTTTAGAAAATGTGTTTCTGATATTACCATTTCTTATCAATTATATGTTTTCGAAACGTTTAAGAAATTATAGTAAAAAAATATTAACATTTCTTAACCATTTCGAAAACATACATTTGATGGACTTTCCAGCAAATCTAAGTATGGACCGATCCATTTTGAGGTACTTAGCCAGGATTTTATAAAATCCAATTAATTGACCTTTAAATCTAGGCTAGTTTATACATTTCCATATTCATTACAGTGAAATTAAGACGGTAATGTGAAAAAAAAAAAAAGATCGAAACGTAATTTCAGAAATACAAAATAATTTAACTCACCGTAAACCGGAAAAATACTAAACCGGAATCGAGAAAAAGGTAAGTCACTCTCACTTCCCGTGTTATAAGCCAAACAAATATGATCAAACAAAATCTTAAAATCCCAAAAAAATGAAAGCAATCTAATCTCTCTTCTTTTCTTCTTTCTCAAGATAATGAGTGAACCGAATCGGGTACCAAAGTCCATGACCCGACCCGTCGGAGGCACCGAATACAGCTGGTGCAGAGCAATTGCCGGCGGTACAGGTATCGCCGTCATAGCTCTCTTACTTTCCCGAACCTCTAAACTCCAAAATCTCCAAAATACCCTCGACAAACTCCAGATTTACCATCCTAACCTCCGCTACAACATCCGTTTCGACTCAGCCGCAAACTCTTTCTCCTTCGTAACGACCGCCGATTCCCGCGTCGATATCCAAACTTTCGATTCATCATCAACGGCTCAGATCATCGGAAACAGCGACGATCCATGCGCTGAACCACACAGGATCATCTTAGAACACGAGATGAACAAAAACACGTGGATCGATCCACACCGTTGGATTAACTCCGAGTCTCCCGTGTTCGTCGTCAGTTTGTACGATCTAAACGACGACGGAGAGAAACGGATACTGACATTTCGGTTAAACACGGCGGCGTGCGATCGGACTGCGGCGGTTACGCTTTTGAGAGAGTTTATGAAAGAAACATCGGCAGAGGGATGCAGTAACGGTACCGTGGCGGTGACGGAGACGACAGAGAGGTTAGGTGAGGCGATAGAGGAGATGATTCCGAGTGGGAAAGGGGATAAACCGTTTTGGGCGCGTGGGATCGACGTGTTGGGTTACTCGCTGAACGCATTTCGGTTTTCGAATTTGGATTTCGTTGACGCTGAGAATTCGAATCGGAGGTCACAAGTGGTTAGGCTTCAACTGGAAAGAGATCAGACTCTTAAACTTGTGGCTGTAAGTGTCTCTTCGTCGCGTATTATCTGCTAATTGCGTAATTAATCATAGAGTATTAATATTAATGCGTATATGCTATTACTTTACTCTTAATTTGTATAAAATATAAAAAAAATTCTAAGGTGGATTTTTTTTACTTCTTCTTTTCAACCATTTACATAAAAAATGGAGTATAAGATATTAGATAGATTTCATATTATTTTATTGTGTAGTACATAGTTTTGGTTTATGCTGAAAATTTGTGAACACTGAATAAACTTTTGTAGGGATGCAAGGCAAGAGGGATAAAGCTATGGGCAGCATTAGCATCCTCAGGGCTAATCTCTGCGTATGCCTCGAAGAATCTATCGCCATACCAAGCAGAGAAATACGCTGTGGTGACTCTTTCGGATTGTCGTTCTATTCTTGAACCTCCTCTTACTTCAAATGACTTTGGTAATTAAGCCACAAAATTTGGGACTACTTTAGCCTTTTCAAACAATGGGATTAATTTATGTGTGTTTCAGGTTTCTACCATTCAGGGATCCTTCACACACACGACTTAACCGGAGAAGAAACTCTATGGGACTTAGCAAAAAGATGTCATGACTCATTCACATCAGCAAAGAACTCGAACAAGCAGTTCACAGATATGTCGGATCTCAATTTCTTAATGTGCAAGGCTATAGAGAATCCTAGCCTCACTCCTTCTTCGTCTCTTAGAACTGCTTTCATCTCTATATTTGAAGATCCTGTTATCGATGAGTTTACAGAACCTGCATTGGCTTCGGTTGGGGTGCAGGATTACATTGGATGTGCGTCTATTCACGGGGTTGGACCATCAGTTGCGGTTTTCGATTCGCTTAGAGACGGGAAATTCGACTGTTCGTTTGTGTATCCTTCCCCGTTGCATTCAAGAGAGCAAATGGATGGGTTGATTCAACATATGAAAACTATTCTTATGGAAGGATCTGCTTCTTCTTTTTAGTAATTTGTGTGTTTGAGAAGTACAACTCTTCTTTTGTATGGAGGCATGGTCTCGGTAAAAATATTCAAAATAAATTTACTTGGTATTATTACTCTCCTCATAGGTCTTTCCAAACATATAGTACATTCTTTGAAAAAAGTAATTCAAATCATCTTGAAAGAAAATAATGAAAATTCCTATGGTAAAAATAGAATTTTATATTGGAAACGCAAATATGAAACTGAATAAAATTGAGAAATATGGAAAGTAAAAATTGCACTATTTCATTTTAGTGGAATAAGCAAATATTGCGAATAATAAAAATTTAAGAAGAGAGCTAAAAGAAAGGCTTATGAAATGGTGGAAGATCCATAACAAACAAACTCCAAACTATATTTAGAAAACAAGACTTGGCCACAAAATCCAAACTTACTTGCCTCGTTTTCTAGCTATCTTCATTTTGTTTTTGTGTTCAAATCATTTTTTCCAAAGAAAACTAAAAATCAAACAAAAAAGTATAAGTGTAAAAAATGGCAACGGATACAACAACTTTTCCAGAAGGCGATGCCGAAGCAGAACTAAATCATGGCCAAAACAATAATTTCGAAGTAGATCCTGTCTCTTCAGAGATTGCTTCTGATAAGGTATTCATTTTTAATGGATCTTTTTTCAAACAAAATGTTGTATATGATTTGATCCTAAATAAAATTGTCAAGGTTTTCCATAATTTTGTTTTTTTTTCCTTTTGTTAAAGCTTAAAAGAAAGGATTTTTTTTTTAAATAATCGATTAGGCTTGATTTAAAACCTTGACAATTGGTCCTAATTGAAACGCTTTATAAAAAGAATCGTTGTTGATTTTGTTTGAGTTTCAATTAAACCACCAAATATTTGAAGCTCAACCAGTTTTTTTTGTTTTTATTGTACAAAAATCCATAAGTAAATTCGTAATTTTATATTTTCGGTTCAAAATGGGAAAAGGTACAACGAAACCTGGAAAAGAAGGAAAACGCAAAGGCAAAGAGAGATGCGACACAAACGCTAAAAAAGACGATCATAATATCAGCAGTGCTCGTGGCCGTCGCAGGAGCTGCTTTTGCTATAACCAAGAAATTAAAAGAGAATAAATGATTTTACACGAGTTAATCCTCAAATTTCCTCTTTAATATGTAATTTTTTATTTTTACAAAATTAAGGAAAAAACTATCTATATTATATATATAAATTATATTGAAATCTATATTCGTTTTTTATATGTAACTGTTTAAATTAAATAATGCAATTAAGTACTAATTATTTTTCAAACCACATTTTGGTTAATTCGTTCAATGAATATTGATAGAATTCAGTAAATTTATAATTTAACGATTAAAAATCAAGAATTCACGAAATCATGTTTCTATAATAGTTAAATGTGTTAAACCCGAATTAATTTTTAATGGTCACAAAAACTTTACCAACATCATAAATAAATAAAAAATTGTGGACTGTGAATCTAAACGAGCCAAGGGAAATATCAAATATGTGTAGCCCAATGGGTATAAAATACTTACAGATAGTAAAGGCCCATATTGACAGTTGAACTGTGGGCCCCATAAAAACCATTATCTTTCTCTTCACATTATTTTTGGCGCCATCTGAAGCTTTTCGCTCCCGCCCAAATTCCCTTCAATAAAACTCTCTCGAAGCCTTTAATCTCAGAGGTTACACTTAGGGCTAAATTATTTGCAACTTCCACGAGCAAATTCATCTTCTCCAATCAGGTAAATTTTATCGATTCGCTGCAAAATTCTGCTGGATCAATTGTTTTCTCTTCAATCGAATTTTATCGGAGATTCTCAGATCGATTTCCCCACAATTTTTTTTGTTTTCGCATTTTTCGATTTTAACCTCAATAGCTTTTGATATCCAAAACTGTTCATCAATAGTTTTCGAAAAATCAATCGTAAGCTAACTCAAATCTTTGAATGTAGATTTTTAAAAATGGATACATCGAGTCCTTCAGCTTTTGTGAACGGAGCTTTGTTAAGGCGATACATTGGACAGAAGGTCAGAACTGTGGTTCAAGTGATCGGTTCTGACATTGGATCTGTTGTTGGAAAATGTACTGATGATCTTCAGATCGTTGTTAGGGGATCATCGCTTCCATCTCCACTTACTACTTACCTCGAGGTTATTGGAATTGCTGAGAGTGAAAACGCCATTAGAGCTGAAACTTTGACTAATTTTGGCAATACTTTTGGTAATTCACTTGATTCCTTTTAACTGTTTCAAATCTCTCGGATTGTTCAATGAAGAAAAGATTATATTAGAAGATCTTTGTTTCATTTTTATGTCTTTGATATATATGCTTTGTTATTTTTGGTTTGTAGATCCACAAAATTACAATGAGCTATGTAAGCTAGCAAATGGGGAGTTCAAGCACTTGTTCATCCAACATTCATGATGATGAATTGATGATGATCATCATCCAAGTTATTTCATAAAACCTTTTGCAGATGCTTATGCTTTATCTATTTTCTGGTTCTAAGATCTGCTTTACTTACTCTATGCAACAACTTCTTAATCTATTTCAGCTAAGCTTCAATTGCTGCTTTATGTTCAATATGAATTGTGGTACCAAAATACAACAGAACACCATTTTCTAATTGACTGCTACAATATTTATTCTAATTGTTCAATCTGAATGGAATTTTTAGTTCATCATTTTTTATATAAATATTGTGAAAACAACAAGCTTTTGCTGGTAATATTTATTGACAGCTTTATATAGAATTTCAAATGAATTATAGCTCAAAAAGACCCTTTTTTATTAACATTAGTTAAGCAAAAAGGTTTCTACCACAGTAAAATGGGTGTTCAATATCTAGGTGAGGAAAATGACAACAAATTTTTAAGCCGAGACTAGCAGATCAAATACAAGTCTCAGTCCTGCTTCAAGGCTTTTGCGATGATTGATTTAGCAACCAAAATCCCAATGTAAGCCAACGTTGTGACTGTAATACCTACAATAAGGACTGCATTGTCGTATACTGAGTGCTGGACTGTGTACACATGAACCTTTATAGTGTCCCAGTTGCTCTCGGTCCACACCGGATCAACCATCCCCATAGAATCTGATGAGTTTTGGGGCAGAATCGTCCAAGCTCCATCGTTGTACTTCAATCGGGTCGAATAAGCTGGAACATACCTGCAACAACCAGGACTTACTATGTGTTATGGTTCACACAACAAATTAGTTAAGCCGCATATATCTCAGGCCAACGGAAGAAGAAAGTGCTGATAGGTTCAAAGGTCAACAAACCAAAACAAGAACCAAAGATAGACTCTCCCCATAGTCTAAAAGGCTCCACATCTAAAACCTTTCCTATTTATTAATTCCTATCATGTGCCTACCAAACTTAAGATTTGCGTTCCATTTTAGGACATGAGCATGTTAACCAAAAAATGCAATTTACAAGCGAACAGATTTTACCTGGTTGTGGAGACAACACATGTTCCCTCCCTGTTGTTCTCTGCTTTAATGCACACTTCGTTCGTTTTGCTACAGACTCCTTTTGAACAAACCGAGGTTGTGTTTCCCTTTTGGACAGATGTTTTATCAGCCAGAAAGTTCCACAGGAATCTAGAAACATCACCAACGTAACCAAGGTAAGGTTTGGAGGAAGGTTCTCCGAGGATGACGCCAGCATAGTTGCCTGGGCAAGTGTTTGTTGATGATATATAATCTTTCACCAAGTTGCAAGATAAGCCCGGTTCACAAGCTAAAAGACAGGCCAGAAGCTCTTCAACAAAAGAAGTATTGATATGGATGGATCCCAGAGCTGAATTGCTTGTATCTTTGCTGTCACTTGCAAGAATGTAAAGTGTACGGGCCACAATAGAAGCTGCGGCTACTACAGATGAGGAGTTGATATTTGCTGCAATACAATACCAGAAAGGGATCAGAAAGTGAAAAATGGGATTTGGAGTGAAAAGAAGAGAAAGAAAGGCAGTGTCTTTTCTTACACAAGTCATCAAGGTGACTATGGTAGAACTTATTCACAAACTTGGTATCAAAGTCTTCAAGTACAACAGCTGAAGTCTGAGGGTTCTGCAACAATGAATATGATTTAGACCGTTTTCACTCTAGGCCATCTCGTTCAGAATCACATAACAACAATAAGTAATAAGTATATATTCCCCTGCCATATTCATTATCAACTGAAGTTGAAGTATATGCAAAGAGTTACTTTCTCTTTCAATGTCCGAATACACATTTGTATATCGTTCCGACTTTTACTTGTAAAATATGTTGTACCTTTTTCATGAAAGCCATCAAGGAGGATGGAGGTATTCCAGGGTTTGCAGTATCAGCTGAAAGAATTTTGATGTTCTTTGATGCAAATGAATCCTGAGCTATCTTTAAAGCATCCAATGTCATGTTTGTAACAGAAGAAACCTAAAGTAGAACACCAAAATGGAAGTTAAGTCGCCTATGACAGTTTTCATATGAACAGGTGAATTATGTTAGAGGTTCAGGATATCAAGAATTTCTCACCCTAGTTTTATGAGCAAAGAAGGTATTAATCCCTTCACTTAAACCTTTTCCAACGGATCCTATTTCAAGCACCTGTTATATAATAGAAGACATCAATTTCAATTCAGATCTTAATTTAGAGAATTGTGAACTGTAATAAACTTGTTTTCTGTGCTACTCAGGAACAATAAGTTGCAGCGACAATGAAACACATGCAACTTTTTCCACAAAGGATTTCATGCATAAGATTAGCAGTTTCTACCAACTTTGTCAAATCAAAACAATAAAGATTACTGTTTCAATCGGAGAATCACTAAGGCCTGCAACAGCATCTGAATGCAGATCTAATTCGTGTAAGAACCTCCTGCTGCCAAGGTAACCCCATGTTTCTCCGGTCAGAACCAAAAACACAAGCTGCATACATTTAGGATATACAAGTAGAGCTATAAGGGCCAAAACACAGTAAAGCGCAAGATATACTAATGTGCGCGAGAAACTCAGTAGATTTGGATATTATATTTATTCACTAGCACCTGCTTTTTGAGATTACTAAAACTATCAACTCGAGAAAGAGCATCAACTGCTCCAAGAAGAGCTACCAGACCCTGAAAGAAGGAGAAGTCATTGAGCAAGGAATCAGGAAAAGAAGGATAAGAAGAATGAATAAACATATTCTAGATCAATCCAAAAGCAGTAGATAGCGAGATCTCACAGATATTGGAGAATCAGCACCAAAACTTTTGTCACGGAAAAATGATGCAGAATCCATGGAGGCCACAGTTAGCACAATTGGTTTGCGATTGTTGGAAGACGAAGCATTGATTGGTGGAAGCGAGGACCAAACACTGTCCTTCATAACAAAGTTATTAGAAAACCAAATGTATCCTTTGAAAAGTTATCATATGTCATGAAGTAAGACAGTAGTAATAAAGAAGTTTAAACTTCCTAAATTTTTACCTATATCCGCCCAATGGAAGACAAGTTCCTTCCCGTAAACAAGCCTCCGAATTGTGTGTTCCAGCTTTGGTAGTCTAATCCAGAAAATGTGGAAGTGGGTGTCATAATCTCAGTAAAAGTGAATATCCATAGAGCTGGTTAACATTCTAGTGAGCTAGATTACTAAAGCCTAATACCTCCATAACCATATTGAATTCAGCAACATCACTGGTATATGTTTTATGCTTCATCTTTTTCTTGGAAAGGATCTGCACAAATATATTAGGATGCAAGTAAATAGTCGAAAACCTTATAAAGTGAAGTTATCAACATATATCGGCAACTATAGCACATTTGGATTGCTACCAACATAACAGAAACATAAATCTAGCTGCTTGAGAGAACCTCATCTGGTAAGCACAACAAAATATTATCTGATGACATAGTTGACCAGCCGTCTAAAAGCCACTACCCCAAGACAAATGAAAGGCAATGGTTGGTTCAAATTGCAGACTAAGGAAAGCAACAAATTCGCATTTTAAAAGCTACCACCTCAGGTGGGTTCAGCTGGATGCGACAAACATTACAGGACCAAGTTTGTATTCCTATTGAAAAGTGGGTAATCAATGTCTTAAAAACATTTCTGCAAACTAATTCAGTTTAAAGTAGGAGTAATCATTTCACATGACCTACATCTCATGCAACATTTTAAAGCCACGTTTTCATCATCTTAAGAGTGACCTATAGTCACAATGCTTCTTTAAGCCTTTAGTTCATTCCTCAAGTTTCTAAAAATGTCATCAATCTAGCTTTTCCGACAACACAAAATAGAAACATTTAAAATTTCCAAAAGAATGCAAGTTTGAAGGATTACCTCTTGCACAGCTGATATGCCACTTTCTGACAGTAAGTACACAGGAAAATTATAATTTTTCCACATGATGCTTGATGCCTGCAAATAATCATTTTTTACAATGGTCAATGGCTAGAGACTTATCGCGTGCAACTACTCATAGGAAGTGAAATAATTTGTTCTCCATGGAAACACGATAAGAAGAACTATCGTTATACTCAGGTAGATGAATATGCGACTAATTCATTAACTTCTCTAAAGACTAAAAGCGATCATCTGGGCACATACATTCATTCCTTTTGTAAAATATATACCAAAAATAAACCCCAAGAAAAGGGGTATGGTGTATGTTTATTAGCATGTAGTTAACTATAGTTCCAGAAGAAAACATCATATAACTCCAAAATGCTTGACAATGGATTTGGTGATAACTGATTAAGAACATTTCCAACCACTACAAAAGAGTTCACAGGAAGAAGTAACTTCAAAGATTCAGACAGAATTTATGTTACCATACAGCTGAATTCCATTTGTACTCAATGTTTTCATATGGTGAAAACTGCGCTTGAGGAAACTTTTTATCAGGAGAAAAGCCTACAATAAAGAAGAAAGAAACACTAGCGCCATCAATATACATAAGAGGTATCAAGTACTGTGTTTAAAGGAATTAAGAAAACAAATCAATATACATATAAGGAAACAGCCAATCAACTTGACAGAAGTCACAGAATCATAAAATATGTGGATTGACATGGTACCTTTTAATTTTTGTTGAAAATTAGATCCTGATTCGACTAGAACACCACCAACTTTGCTAGCAAAGCTCAAATCATTTGATACCCTGAAAAGGGCAAAAAGAGGAGTGATCTTGTGTCATTTCTAACTAAATAGAGTCTCTAAGCGATGTACAAGTCTAATGAACAATGCCAGACTGCAGGATTCTAGTGTAAAGCGTTTAGAGGTATACCCACTTTTAGTCTGTAGAATGAAAATAAAGCGAAAAACTCTGATGAATTACAGGTTCTATTGAATTCCTAATACATTCCTGATAACCCAACAACCAAGTGACTCCATTTATAGCAGATTTCAGAAATGTTGATAAGAGGCTATACATGACCAATCTGTTGTGAAGCTATATGAAAGCTCGCTCACTCTCATGGAGCAAAAGAAGAAAACTAAAAGTGTTTGCCTTCAATTATTAAGTGCTAGTGACAACCTTATCTATACGTTAATTTAAAGATGTAATTGACTTTCCAAAAAGGCTGATTTGGCACACAACACAAGCTAAATCTTGGTTGACGTTAAGTAAATACCAAAATGAGAACTACACCTATATCATAGCATAGTTATATGCTGCTTAGCGCGGGGTAAAGCACAACTCCACAAAGCTAAGAGACTTATTATAAAATCAAATAGAGGTCCTACAAGTTTTGTAAATGACAAAGGAGACATGCCTGGTAAAGAAATCTTCCATTTCATCAGCTGTAACCAAAATAGTGTGTGGCTGATCCAAATCTTTAACATCCTTTAATTTTATGATTGGAGTCACCACCTTATTCAATCCAGGATCTGATCATTTATAAACATAAAAGATAAGATACCTCATTAACTAACAATAATCAGTTAGGGAAGATCCAAAAGAAGCTTACTTGAACATCCAATCTCTCCAGAAAGATTGAGAAGTCGTACACAAGGAAACCCATCAACAGCAACATACATTAGCTTTTGAAGATCAGGGACAGATTCAATAGATGTTATCTCACCACCTACACCAAAATGGAAAAAGAGGCCTCAATGAATCAAAATTACAAACCAAAGAGAAGAGTAGAGAGAACTAAAAGTAAAATGTTGCAACAAAATCAACAATCAGACGAAAATCACCAGCGAAAGAGACGGGGAGAGGAAGGGTTGAAACTAGAAGAACAAGTGTAAAAGCAATAGCAACAAGACGAGAAAGTTCCGTTGCCATGGCTGCAGCTACAACGTTGTAAATTAGCGGAAGCTACCTAGAAGTCATCGCTGCAGATACAATCAGAAATGATAACCTATTTCATTCATAATCGGAAGAAGCATTTTGATAAGAGAACCGCGGGATGAGAGAAACAATACCTGAGAAACGTCAAGGGGGGAAATTGGAAGAGAGAACTCCGATCGCCGGAGATAAGAAACCTAGCTCGGAATTACGCCGGAGTCAAGAAGTGAGACTTTTGTTCCACTACTGTAAATATCATTAAATTAAACTCCTTAAGAAATCGAGATGTATTGTAATTTTGTGCGGATTTATAAAATATCAAAATAAATCATTTATTTGTTTTTCTTTTCATCTAAATATAATTAAAAATAAAAATTTTAAACAACACAAATTTGTTTTTTTTTTAAATAAACGAACTTATTAATTTTATAAGCATTAAAAAAAGAAATTGAGTAGTCCCCTTCCCTCGAGGCTTTTTAGGTCACATAGAGAAACCAATTCACACATTTATTTACAAAAAAAAAAGGTTTCACTATTTTCAACCTGAGCTGCGCGAAACTCTTCGTCCCCCTCCGTATTTCCTACAAATTAGGGTTTCCTTCCGGCAGCTCTATCTCTCCACCCTTATCCTTTCAGGTACTTTCTCTTCCTCTTTGTTTTCGTCTCATTGTGCCTCTCTGTTCGTTTCATCTCGTGAACGTTTTTGCTTGGGATCCGAATTCCTTGTATGGAAAATTGGATTTTTGAGCTCTTCTTATCTTAATTTAAAATAGAATCAGCTCTCATTTCAATGTTTTTATCTTTATGGATGATTGCTAGCTAACTTATTAGCTTTGTAGTGGGTTAATTCAATTTTTGTTCTGCCTGTTACTGGAGAGAGTATTTGTGTAATTGCCTGAATAATAAAAATAGAAGAAATTGTAGTTATAAGCTGAGGATTCTCTTAACAGGTTAGATTGGCAGCATAAAAAATTTCACTTGCAATACTGAACAATGTGTATTGGGAGATCTAACATGGAGCTGGAGTTTTCTAAGTGGCTTATTCAGAGATACTATGAGTCTAGCTTAATAAGTTGGTATAACTTAACCTATGCTCCCCACACCCTAACCAAGGCCTATGACATTCATGTTTTTTTTTCCCGCTCTCAGGGGTCATTCATTTCTCAATTTTGTTTTCACCTGTTGAGCATTCGTCGCTTTCTTCTCTCTTGTCTATTGTTTGTCACCTTTTTTAGCCACATTATGGCACAGAGTCGATTCGAACTTCTTATTCTTCTTTTCTATTGGCCTCTTATTGTTTCTTTTCCAACCTTTCCCCGGTTCTATTCTCTCTCTCCCACATTGCTTCTTGCTTCTTTGTCTCCTCCACAGTTGTAGTGCAAGCGTTCTTTTCTAGATATTTAAGATGTCAAGGGCGAGGACTGCTGCTTCAGAGACTCATGATTCTATGGAGTCTGAGGAGAGGGTAGACCTTGATGGTGACAATGATCCTGAGGAGATTTTGGAGGAGGAAGTTGAATATGAAGAAGTAGAAGAAGAGGAGGAAATTGAAGAGATTGTAGAGGAAATAGAAGAGGAGGTGGAAGAGGAAGAAGAAGAGGAGGAGGATGCTGCTGCAACGGAAGAGGAAGAAGAAAAGAAAAGGCATCGTGAACTTCTAGCACTTCCTCCTCATGGTTCAGAGGTTTATCTTGGAGGGATTCCTACCGATGCTTCTGAAGGGGACTTAAAGAGCTTCTGTCAATCAATAGGGGAAGTTACTGAGGTAACTTTACATTTCTTTTACTCAAACTATGATTTGTGTGTTTACTTTATCTCGTACTGAATTTGGTTATGATGTCAACAGGTTAGGATCATGAGGGAAAAAGAATCTGGTGATGGAAAAGGGTATGCATTTGTAACATTCAGAAACAAGGACTTAGCATCTGAAGCAATCGACAATCTAAATAATACCGAATTCAGAGTAAATTCTTTGACCCAATTCTTAGCAATTACATTCATTCTTGATGGGCTGGTGTTTCAGAAAATTTCTGGTTCTTATTTGTTTGTTTACTTATGTCATTCAATAGGGTAAAAGGATAAAATGTTCGACTACCCAAGCAAAGCATCGTATCTTTCTTGGTAATGTTCCTAGAAGTTGGAGTGAGTCAGACATTAAGAAAGCAGCAAACAGAATTGGTCCAGGCGTTCAAAATGTCGAACTCCCAAAGGTTTGTCTCTTGCAACTTGGATAAGTTTCAGCCTTTAGTGCAACTTTCATTCATGTTTAACTGTAACTTGCGGAAGTGAATATTCTGTAGAAGTTCAAGACATAGCTTTCTTACTCACTTGATCTGTTTTCTATTTGATTTTGATAAAATCACAGGACCCACAAAATATGAGTCGGAATCGTGGATTTGCTTTCATCGAGTATTACAATCATGCTTGTGCTGAATACTCGAAACAAAAAATGTCAAATCCGAGTTTTAAGCTTGATGATAATGCCCCAACTGTAAGCTGGGCTGAATCAAGGAGTGGAGGAGGAGGAGGAGACTCTTCAGCTGCCCAGGTTGGCTTCATTACATCCTTTCTTGCGAATAAATTATAGAAGCAGCGTCAGTTATCTACCAAGAAATGTGTTCTGCAAATATTTTTCTTTCTAAACCATGAAAAGTGATCTTACTAATGTGCTGTGTGGAATGAATGCAGGTCAAGGCATTGTACATTAAGAATTTGCCTAGAGATATAACACAGGAACGTCTAAAGGCATTATTCGAACATCACGGGAAAATATTGAAAGTGGTGATTCCACCTGCGAAACCAGGGAAGGAAGACAGCAGATACGGATTTGTGCACTACGCAGAGAGGACAAGCGTAATGAAAGCCTTGAAAAACACTGAAAGATATGAGATTGATGGTACGGTCCATTTAGAAGAATCTTCTATTTTTTTGTATACTCTCTTCCATGAGATTTCAATACTTGAAACTAAATATTCCCGTTATTTTACAGGCCACATGTTGGATTGTACTCTTGCAAAGCCTCAAGCAGATCAGAAGGCGAATACTACTACAGTTCAGAATATGCAGAAATCACAATTGCAACCAAACTATCCTCCTCTTCTTAGTTATGGCATGGCTCCTAATCCCTTTGGTGCTCTTGGTGGATTTGGAGCTTCTGCCTACTCACAAGTGAGATTCTTTAATCACATTTCTTTCTCTTTATTTCACTTCATAAAACAAAATCTGAGTCTAATTTTGTGGGAGTTTACGCAGCCATTAATGCATGCGGGAGGTCACACAGCTGGTGGAATGTCGATGATGCCAATCATGTTACCCGATGGAAGAATCGGATACGTCTTGTAAGTTCTTGTCTATACTCGTATACCAATCTAATGTGTTTGCTATTAGACATATGTCCTGATCTGATGTGTTGAATGTATAATAGGCAACAGCCTGGACTAGGAGCTGTGCCACAACCACCACCAAGGCCTTCACCACCGTATAGGGGAGGCAGTCGTTCAAGCAGCAGCAGCAGCAAACGAAGTAGCGACAACGGTAGAGGACGAAGCCGTTACAATCCTTACTAGCAACAACAGTAGAGGACGAAGCATCTGAAAACGTTAAGACAATGTTTTTGTTTCCCTGTTATTTATGTGTGGTCCATACTGATGAAACGTAATGAATATGAAACTTTTTCTCTCTTTTTAAATTTATGCAATTTGTCTCAAAACTTCATAACATCAATCCCAAAACTAATACATGAGCATCGCAAAGACACTAATAAACCAACTCTAAATGAAATAGATCAACAAACATTCTTAAAAAAAATTCTTGACATACTGTATATACTTTTATTCGCTCAAAAAATATATTTACTGGTTATATCACTGGGACGACATATAAAAAATCAAAATTTGCTTGACCAAAAAAAAGAAAATATATATTTACCGTCGAAAAAACCCTACCGATCGGCTGCTCAACTCTGCATCCTTAACCGCCGTCTCGCTTCACTCTCGTGTTCTTACTGCGTTTGCGTTTAGAGCGTTTGAAATGTGTTAAAAGCACTGTAAAGGTATAAATCAAACGCAATTGCTAGCTGTCTCTGTGAACGACAATGGAACAACGGTAAAGTTTATTTCTTTCGTTTATGTTTATAGCATTTGAAATTCGATACCACTCTAAATGTTCAATTCTTTGATTTTGTTGGTGAATAGTTTTAGAAATCAGGACAGGATCAATCAGTTGCCTGAAGCTTTGATTCTGCGGATACTACGAGTGTTTTGTCTAAACAATGGCGATATTTTTGGAAATCAGTGCCAAGTCTCGAGTTCAATTCTGTGGGTTTCAAAAGTAAACACCAAACATTTTCGGATGTTGTTTGCAAGTCTTTCCTTTCAAATAAAGCTCCAGTTCTAGAGAGCTTTCATCTCGAATTTGCATTATATAAAATCACTCCTATAGATATTGGATTTTGGATTGGACTTGCGTTTGCTCGAAACCTGCGTGAATTGGTACTTGATTTTCTCCCTGATGATTTAGAGAGCTTCACATTTCCGAGTAGCTTGTGTAGTTGTAACACACTTGAGAAATTGAAACTCATTCTGATTCTTTTAGATATATCTTCTCCGGTTCTTATGAAGTCTCTTAGAACTCTGCATCTTGTCTTTGTATCTTACAAAGACGATGCATCTATTCGTAACCTTTTATCTGGTTGTCCTGTTCTTGAAGAATTGGAAGTGATACGAGCTGAAGATGGTATTGTTGAGACTTTCACTATTGAGGTCCCTTCTTTGAAGAGATTAACGATAAATGATGAAAATGGTGGAGAAGAGTTTTGGGGATATATGATCAATGCTCCTTGCCTGAAATACTTGCAAATTGAACTTTTACAATGTCCACATTTCTGTCTTATTGCTCCGGAGCTGGTGAAGGCAAGTGTCTCTGGAGTTCGTTCTCTAACCAATGAGAAGTTTCTTGGATTTTTCACTTCAGTCAAACGTCTTTTCTTGGATTTATCACCTTTGGAGGTAACTTTGCGGTTTTCTTTATATCACCGATAGAGTTGTGTTATCACATTGTTTCTATTCACTATTAATATGATCTTTTATCGATATAGATTACATATCCTAGTGGAACTATCTTCTATCAGCTGGTATCTCTAGAGATGTATACACGTCAAAATGAGTGGTGGAATCTACTTACGCCTATGCTCGAACATTCTCCTAATCTACAACTCCTTAAGCTCACTGATGTAAGACATTTTCATTTACCAGTCAGCTAGCTACTTTTTGATGGTCTCTAGTAATAATGATATATATTGAATGTCTCTTGTCTCTTTGGTCTCAGCAATATTTGGATTTTCATAAAGATTATGTGGTTGGTGGGAAATGGAAGGAGCAAAAGTATGTTCCTGAATGTTTGTTGTCACATTTAGAGACATTTGTGTGGGAAAGATTTGATTGTGGAAGAAAAGAAGAGAAAGAAGTGGCTACATACATTCTAAAGAACGCAAGACGATTGAACAAGGCAACTTTCTCCACAACTCCTATTGAATCGGAAGAGCTCAACAAGTTGAAAAAGAGACGTAAGATCCTCCATGAATTGGATGGTATGGTCAGGGCTTCAAATTCATGCCACATTGTGTTCGAATTCGACTCAACTTGTTATGTATCAGAAGACTCTTCTTAGAGCACATAGAGCCTTTTGATTTAACCGGTTAGTGTGGATTTACATCTGTTTTGGGACTCTTGAGTATGATACAATCTTCTGTAGTTGCATATGTACAATGTTGAATGTTCTGTCACCATCTTTGAACCAGACGAAAATATGGTAATTGGCTGGTGTATTTCAAATTTCAAATCACCTCTTAGCTGATTGGATTGGATTGGATTTCGGTTCGATATTAAAATTAAACCGATCGGTTCAGCCCCAAAACATTATAGCCCTAATTTTCTCTGATCTTACAATCTCACTTTCTCAATACTTCTTCTCATTTGCGTTTTGAGAGTTTGTAATACTATAGCACTGGGAGCAAGGATTAACCAACAAAGCAATTGTTGTAGAAGATGGAACAATGGTTTGTTTCTTTGTTTCTTTGTTTCGATTTTATGTCTTTACTATGCATCCTTTACGAACTGTTCGTAACCGTAAGTTCCAAACCCTAACTCTTCATATTTTTCTTCTTTGATTTTCAAAGTTTGAGAAAGCTAGGTTTTGGGGGTGAGGACAGGATCAGTGAGTTGACTGAAGCTTTGATTCTTCAGATATTGTCTTTACTTCCAACAAAAGATGCCATAGCCACAAGTGTTTTGTCTAAACAATGGGGATCTCTTTGGAAGATGGTGCCAAAGCTTGAGTTTGAATCTAATGATAAAAAATTTGCTGAGAATATTACTAGGTCTTTGCTTTCCAGTTCTAGAGCGTTTGCAACTGAAAGTTAGTGATAAATGTGAGGCTATAGATGTTGAACTTGAACGTTGGGCTGGAATTGCAATTGCACGTAATGTGCGTGAGTTCGTACTCAAAAAATTTCTTTCCTTTGGCCCTTTAGTGACACTTCCAAGTAGCTTGTTTTGCTCTGATACACTTGAGACCTTGAAACTCAATAATCTGATTTACGTAATTGTTCCTTTTTCGGTTTCTATGAGGTCGCTTAGAACTCTTCACCTTCATTGTGTGAGGTATAAAGACGATGAATCCATTCGTATCCTTTTATCTGGATGCCCTAATCTTGAAGATTTCCTCTTGCATCTAGATTACACTGAGTATGCAACGAATGTCATTATTGTAGCGCCATTTTTGTTTATAATTATTGGGTAATTTGGGATTATCAAATATATATTATTAATATTTTTTGGTATATAGTTGTATTTCGAATATTTCGGGTATCCATTCGATTCTCGGTTAAGTTACTTGGATATAGGAGTTTATGACTCATTCGGGTTTTGTCAATTTAGATTTTGGTTTGATATCCCTTTTCAGGTCGGATTCAGTTCAGTTCTTAGATTCCAAGTATTTTTTCAATACTTATTTCACACGGTGATTTAAAAAAACAAGAAGATGGAATCAAAGCTACTTGATGTGGTATAAATTTTTAATATGTTAATAATAAAATTATAATATAGAAAAATAAATTAATTTATTCATGTAAAAAAATAAACTTATGTAAATAATTATTTTCTCTAAGAAAATATGCTTTCTACTTTTTTTGCCTAAAATAATTTAAGATATTTTATTAAAAATAAATATTTTATTTATTGATTTTATCTAAATTTAATTTATTTTTAAAGTTTAGAAAACCCGTTCATCGGACGGATCATAATCTAGTTAATTTATAAAATAGTTGATATGCTCAAATTTACCCTGAACTACTCTCTCAAATTAAGAGATCATTGTTTCTTTACTATTGCAAGCTTTTATCTAGTCGTTTCTATGATACCAATAATTGTTTCTTGCATAGATTGGGTATCCTAGTGCTAGTATCTTCTATCAGCTGATATATCTAGAGATGGTGGAATCTACTTATATACGGTCATGCTCGATAGCTCTCCTAAACTACAAGCCCTCAAGCTCGTCGATGTAAGAAATTTTCAGCTAGCTATTTTGGATGCTCTCTCTTTGAGTTTACAATATTATAGTCTATAGTAATGATATGCATTGCATTCGTCCTTGTCTTGTTGGTCTCAATAGTATATGAAAATTAAAGATGATTTGGTTGGCGGGAAATGGAATGAACCAAAGTATGTTCCTGAATGTTTGTTGTCTCACCTTGAGACATTTGAGTGGACAAAATACTGTTGGGATAGAGAAGGAAGTGGCTACATACATTCTACAGAATGCAGGACGATTGAAGAAGGCTACTCTCTCCACAAATCCCATCGAATCGAAAGAGCTCAAGAAGTTGGAAGAGAGGCGTATGATGCTCAAGGAGTTGGCTAGTGTGGTCAAAGCTTCTGATTCATGCCACCTTGTGTTTGAATTCGATGTGGAATAATCTTATATGTATTAATAGACTCTTCTTATCACATGGAGCATATTAGTTTAATCAGCTGAGTGTTTATCATTTGTGTTTGGAGTGTTTGGAATACGATAAAAGCAATTACTGTAGAAGATGGAACAATGGTTTGTTTTTCATTTTCGTGTTTATGGTTTTTATCCTTTCTTAGCCGTAAGTAGGGTGTCAAAATTGGTAATGGGTTATAAGTCTGACCCAATCCAACCCAATTCATTTATCCTAATGGGTCAGAATTTTTGATCATATGGTTTTACTGGGTAAATAGTTAAAAGGATCTAATGAGTTGGTTGTGATGTGCTCATGGGATACACATTTAACCATTTATCTTAACTATTTAACCAATATTAACCAAACCGATTTAACTAATTTAATTTCAAATGAATTAAACCAACTTAACCCATTCTCACACACTTTCAATTTTTTCGCCAAAATTTTAATATGCAATTTTTTCGCCAAAATGCATATATGCAATTTTCCTGCCAATGAGCGGATCGATAATTTTCTTGCAAAAAACGATCCCGTCATTTTTCTACCAAAAATAGTTTTGCAATTTTTTCCGCCAAAAACGGATTAGTTATTTTTCCGCCAAAAACGGATCCATCATTTTCCCGCTAAAAACGGTTATGTCATTTTCTCGCCAAAAACGGATCCTCAATTTTTCCTGCCAAAAAGCGGTTTGTCATTTTTCCGCCAAATTTTTGATTTTGTGATGATGATGATGATGATATATAATAATAATTTATTAATTATTTTTTTAGTAATTAATTAATTAATTGGTTAATTAAATGGGTCAACCCATTTAACCATTAACCCATCAAATTTAATGGATAATGGGTTGAGTTGATCAATTTTAACTATTTTGGCACCCCTACAGTAAGTTTTAAATCTTAACTCTTAATTTTTTTTTAACAATAACTATTTTTTATTGTAATTCAATTTATTATTTTATAGTGGTTATTAATTTATAAAATAGTATATGATGAAATTTTTTTTAAAATGGTATTTTTGTTAGTAAAAGTTTGAAGGATTTTTACATGTTCTTCAAACTTTTGGATACAAGGATGCATATTATTGAATTAGAGTACAAGGAAACTACTAGACGTTTCTTTGGGACGTGTTGAGAGAAAGTCAAAAACCAAACTGCGTGCTGATACAATAGCAAAACAACAAACTTATATGTAATTCACCTTATAATATTTAATGGAAAGTATACAGATGTTAAAAAAAAAAGAACAAAATTGATAAGGTAATTTTCTTTAAAAATAAACGTGATGGATATATAGTAGATTTAAAAAAATGGAAAATATCACAAAAATAGACTAAAAATAAATAAAATTAATATTTTTGTGACTAATATTTCATTACTTTTAGCCACCTCTCGAGTCGCCGATCTGATAACAAATCAATGACAAGTGTAATGAATATCTAGCATAAGCCGGATTCGAGCATAAGCCGGATTGGGTATCTTGATTGCTAGATTGCGTTTGCGTTTGCGTTTGGAGCGTTTTTGATTCGATAGCAGTAGCGGCCGGGAAGGCATAAATCTGAAGGACAATGAAACGATGGTATGTATCTCTGTTTCGTTTTATATGTTTTTTTTTTTAACAGAAAGATTTAAACCCTAACTCTTCTTAATTAATCTTATTTTGTTGGTGAAAAGTTTGAGAATTCGAGTTATAATGGGTAAAGACAGGATCAGTGAGCTGCATGATGATTTGCTTCTACAGATACTGTCTTTACTTCCAACAAAAACTGTGATAGCCACAAGTGTTTTGTCTAAACGATGGCGATCTCTTTGGAAGATGGTGCCGAAGCTCAAGTTTGAATTTGACAATCAGAGATTTGCACATAATGTTGGGAGGTCTTTACTTTTACATAAAGCTCCAGTTTTAGAGAGTTTGCATGTCACAGGTGTATGTGATGGTGCAGTAGATGTTGGACTATGGGCTGGGATTGCATTTGCACGCAATTAATGTACGTGAGTTCGTTCTCCAACTTAGGTTTCCCTTTACCAATTCTGTCCGATTCCCGAGTAGCTTGTTTTGGTGTGATACACTTGAGACCTTAAAACTCAAGAATGCTTATATTCAAATTCAAATATATGTTCCTTGTCGGGTCTCTATGAAGTCTCTGAGAACTCTTCACCTTGAATCTGTCACGTACAAAGATGATGAATCCATTTGTAACCTTTTATCTGGCTGCCCTAATCTTGAAGATTTGGTCGTGCATCGAGATTACCCTAATAAAGTAGTGAATTTTGTTATTGTGGTGCCATCTTTGAAGAGACTATTGATTAAAGATTACACTAATGGACGGAATGGGGGATATGTGATAAACGCTCCTTGTTTGAAATACTTGCAAATTGAAAGTTTAAAAGGTTATGATGAGTTTTGTCTGATTGAGAATGCGCCTGAGCTAGTTGAGGCAAATATTAGAAACGTTTCTAAGATAGTCAATGAGAATATTTTGGGATCTCTCAAGTCAGCCAAGCGTCTTTCCTTGGACTTATCACCTTTGGAGGTAACTATGCTTGCAATTTAACTTTTTGTTGTTGTTGTTTCTGTAGTGTTTTTTTTTTTTTTAAATATAATATGATGATCTTTATGCATAGATTAAGTGTCCTTCCGGAGCTATTTTCTATCAGCTGGTATGTTTAGAGATGTATACACATAAAGCGGAGTGGTGGAATCTACTTACGTTCATGCTTGATAGCTCTCCTAAACTACAAGTCCTCAAGCTCATTGATGTAAGACATATTTCATTACTAGTCTGCTAGCTATATTTCCAAGGTCTAATTATAGTAATATACATTGCATTTCCTTTTCGTAGCAGCAAAAAGGGAAATTTGACAAGGAATTTAAGGACGTGGGGAAATGGAATCAACCTAAGTATGTCCCTGAATGTTTTCTGTCTCATCTCGAGACCTTTGCGTGGACAAGATATGATTGGAGAAGAGAAGAAGAGAATGAAGTTGCTACGTACATACATTCTAAGGAACGCAAAGACTATTGAAGAAGGCAACTTTCTCCACAATACCCACTGAATCCAAAGAGAAGCATATGCTCAAAGAGATGAATGGTGTGGTCAAGGCTTCAAATTCATGCCACCTTGTGTTCGAATAATCTTTTATGTATTTTAATAACTCTTCTAGTAGTAACATAGAGCTTTTACTATATATATATATATATATATATATATTGTTACTTTAATTGCTTTAGAAGGGATTTATACTGGTTTTGGATTTCAAGGTATGGTTGATTTTGTGATTTCAAGGGAGAGGTTTAAAACATGAATCAATGATTAAGAGGTGAAAAAGAAGTACAAGACAAAGTACAATATTTGATTGATTTGAAAAGGACCAATCTTTCAAAACACAATATATATTAACTAGAAATTAAACCATGCATCGATCTATCATGGCAGAAACGGATATGAGTATATGGGGGACTTATACTGGTTTTAGATGAGTAACAAGTTGGAGCGTGTTTCAACCTCTGGCCAAAATGGATGTACTCACAACAAGGTTGATGAGGAAATACTAAGACATACAAATTTTGTGGTTTTGTGGTCTGCTCGATCGCTATCTCATTAGTGCTATATCATGTTCTCTGCATTTTCATGAAAGATAATTTAAACTTTGGGACAAATAATTAACATTTAAATCATCTTTGTACAACTATGTACATTATGAAGTACAACTCAAATTTTTGGTACAAATATAGTACAACTTGTTTTCACTTTGTCGATTAATTGGTTTTTGTCGGATCCTATGTAAGTACAATCATTGGTTTTGTCGGAACTAGGTAAGTACAATGATTGGTTTTCAATCATTGGTTTCATATTTTTGGTATTTTTAATTATTAACTAATGTATTTTTCTAAATTGTTTTTAAAATAACTATACATAAATTAAAATATTCATACATTTTTAAAATAATATACATAAATTAAAATATTCATACATTTTACATCTATATAAATTAAACTTGTATTGTTGATGTGTTAGAGTCAGCTTCCTCGTGGATCGATACCTTAAATACCACAACGGTATAAGGGTTATTTGGTAACCCGGATTGCAAAATCCTATTATCAAATAGCTAATTCAGAGATGAATAGCAAGAGAACTAAGAGTCTAAGAGATGAACACAGCAATTAATGAGTAAGCGAGCGTATGAAGAGATGCAACTGAGCTAGTAGACCAAGTAGAGATGAATGTCAAAGTGAAGTTTCTATTCCCATAGCTCAGTTTAGTTGCGAGCAGTAGAGTCAGTTGATCCCTGGCTGGAGGCACCACTCACTATGACCTTCATGTAGGATTTTCCTTCACTATCAACATCTTCTTTCATGTTTATCTCTTTGTTTTTATTGTCGAAAGTCTTCAGTCCATCTGCTGTGGAGATGTAACAACCTTTTGGAAAACTACCATAAGCTTTGTGACACCACAGCTTAGCCATATCAGCATCCATGGTAAGAACAAGGTCACCTTTAACATCAATTCCCCAGTACAGGAGAAGATGTGCATCACGATCCTGTAACCAAAAATCACAATCATTCAAATCATATAACCTTCAAATAAAATCATAAGTATAGTAGTAGTGAGTTGTCTTACCGTAGCAGCAAAAAGAGTCTTGTTTAGATTGTCGAACAGAACAATTGAAAACTTCCCTTTGACAGCTCTTATTAACCTCAGCCAATGATGTTCTCTTTGCTCCTTTTCAACATGAGTTTCTGAGCCATGTTGAGATTTATAAGCCTCCATGAACATTGTGATCTGATCATTGTCCTTGTTGAACTCAAAAAGAGCATCCAATTCATCTTTGTTTTCAACGGTGCCTCTCAATATGCAAAAGATATCATCCTTTGCTTGGAAAAACCTAAAGAGTGAAATATACAAAATACAGAGCAAGTAGAAGAGAATTAGGAAGGTGCATGCGACAAATCAATTGGGATTCATATATCTTTGACACAGATATAATACTAATGTCAAAAATGAGTTGATGATCTACACAATACTAGTCATGTACAAGAAATCCTGAGACATGAGGCTTTCGGGAAGAACTCTTACCTGAGAACATTAAGAGAGACACAAATGTGCTAATTCATAAACTAAAAGACACAAATGTGAACTAAGACTAACAACAGTTAGGATGTAATCTTGTTCTTATCAAAAAGAGGGTTTAATCTTGTTACCAATCACACAACAAATACACTTAAGTAGCAGAGAGTATAAGAAATAATGTCGTTGCCATGAATACAAGAAATCAATTGCAGTCCTAACTCTGTTACACAGATAGCTATTGTATATATCTCTATTGGATAATTCCAACATCTTCTAGAAGAAGTTATCTATTACTCGAGTAGGAATAATAGATATTAAAGATAAATACAAATGTGGTTTAGATAATATCTAGAGATGTGTTAGATTTATCTAGAGAGGTTTTGTGTTTATATTCCTAGTTGAATTAGGAGTAGCTAATTCATATAAATAGGAGTCTTTGGTGTGATGTACCATAAGACTTAGACTTGAGAGAGTCCTTAGAGAGTTGTTCTAAGAGACTAAGTGAGTTTGAGAGATTGTAAGAACTACGTGGGTTTGATCCCCTCCAAAGGGTACGTAGGCAACCTTATGTTTAAGGTGCAGCCATCCAATAATATATTGGAAATTTAACATGGTATCAGAGCTCATCGGAGAAGGGTTTCGTCGTAAGCCACTTGGCCAGTTTCGGCCAAACTTTCGGCGACTCTCAGGCGAAGTTCTCGACAGAGCAGGTGCTGTGTTCGGGAGTTCAGAACAGAGGAGAAGCTCTGTCTCTTGCCCGAACAGAGGAGACTCGAGAAGGAGTTGTCCATCGGCGGTCTGAAAGATTGAACGGGGAGGCGCAACACTCGGGATCTTCAGTTCAAACGCTCGGTTTGAAGAACTGCATCATATGGCTCAAACAGGGGAGGAGCTCTGTTTGACTTGAACAGAGGAAGACTCGTGGAGGAGCTCTTCTTCGGCGGTTTGAAAGGACGGTCGACGAACTGACTGAAACCTGATCGTCAAACAAAGGAGCAGCTTTGTTTTGAAGCGTTACGTGTTTTTGAATCAGACTGACAGAGGCGGAGCTCTGTTTGTAACGGAAAAGGAGAAGTCTTCGGCGGAGGAGAAGACTTAAAACAGAGACGTTGATCTGTTGAATCGGATAAGCTTCAGGAGAAACAGAGCTTCAGGAGGAACATGACCTTATCGGAAAAGAGAAGCTCTGTCGGTGGAAGCTTTGGTAGAACAGAGGAGGAGCTATGTGTTCTAATCAAGGAAGCGTTTTTGGAAGAAACAGAGGAGAAGCTCGGCGGAAATTTCGGCAAAACAGAGGCAGAACTTTTGTTGGAGAAGTCGCGAAACTCCAACAGACGAGAAGCTTGTTTTCGTCGGAACAGAGACGAAGCAAAACTCTTGTCGGAACTGAGTTTTGTTTAACGAGAAATAGAGGTGATTTTCACGAAGAAGAAGAATCACGTGGTCTGTGTTGGTCGGCGTGAAAGTTTCTCCATAGAAATTAATTGCTGAATTTAATTTTGGTCTGGTTTGGTCATTTGGGTTGACTGAATTAATAAGTAATTGGACCGGCTAATTATCTGGTGTGGCTCCACGGTTCAATTAATTATTTGGTCTGGCATTGGTGAAATTGGGCTTTAGTTTGGGCTTTTATTTGGCAAAGGCTGAAGAAATTTGGGCATGCTGAGACAAAACAAATTTTCCAAGGCGTGGCAAATTAAGGCGTGACATTAATTGAACCGACTATTGAATTGGGCCGAGTAAGGGTTGCGTGGATTTGATTGTGTGGGCCACTTTTAATCAGATGTTTTTTTTTGCTGGTGTTGTTGACAAAAACAGAGTAGTGTTTCTTTGTGGACAAATTGAAGACCTCATGAAGATGGATGTTGGGGTCGGTTTTCACCCACTCAACATTAACGTTCAAAGAAGGACGGTTACGAGAATGACCCTCCGGAATCCCAAGGCGAAATAGCACCTTGGTCTTGACGCGGAGCAAAGCAAGTAGCCGTGGAAGGTGTCTGGGCAAGGCAGAGGACCGCACAAGACTTCACGAGCGAAGTCGGGCTCGGCACGACGGAGCCGACCTCGGCCTCGGTCTCACAGCCGACCACGACCTCGGCCTCGCGACCGAGCGCGACCTCGGCCTCGCGACCGACCTCGGCCTCGGCCCAAAGACCGACCACGTCTCCTCCTTAGCTGCTGATTACGTCAACGGTCCAGCGCGGCCTCCAGCCCTACTATACAGAGATAAGCATGAAGCCCGGTCCAGACACGAAGCCCACGCTGGCGCAACCGACTCCGCGAAGACTTAGGAGGCTTAGCCGACTAAGGAAGCTATATATACTTCTTTGTACAAACCCTAAAAGGGGGATTGGAAATCACATACACAACTTTGTACTCAAACATACTCAAAGCAATAACGAAACTCTTTTCTCATATCTTGTCGTCTTAGCTAACCCTAGAAATCTCTTCTTCTTCACGAACCCTAACAAATCTAATTGTGCTAGCTTAGGCTCCCACAATTTGGCGCCGTCTGTGGGGACTAGAGAATTTCTGACACAAAAAGGCTAGGTTACACAAGATCTGGGAGGATGACCAACGACAACAATAAGTCAAACAGCAGCGAGGAGTCCTCGTCTCGCAGGAGCAACCAGGAGAAGGAGAACTCCGTCGAAGCTCCTGCACCCAACACTGCTAACAACCCAGCAGATATCACGGAGATCAAGCAGATGCTCGATGCGCTCATGAAGAAAGCACAGGATCAGGAGAAGTACCACGAGGCTACGACAAACGAGCTGAAGGCGCTCAGGAGACGGACTCGCAAGAGGTCCCGTGTCCGTCCAACACGCCTCAGCTTCACCACGCCTCGAGTCATGAGAAAATCTAATTGTTCCATACGCCTCGTCTCCGGATGAGCCCACATGACCTCTTCCGCCTTAAGGGGGGGGGGGGAGTAAGTGTTTCCATAAGCTTTGTCTTCGAACAAGCTCAATCTCTCTAGACAATATTCAGTTCCCTCATTCGTCTAAAAGGAGGGGGAGTGGGGTACCCGTACTCTACTCTTTGACTACACCATCACCAGAAACTTCAAACACTTGGCACAAACCTCATCACGAGAACAGCTATGTCCATCATGGACCTCTCAAAGCTTCAACCAAGTAGAGTCGTTCCACATTCATTGCTGCTGGCCACAGTGATGATGCGGGAATACGAACACAATGACATCTAGTATCGGATCCAAAGTGCGCTATATAAGTATCAGTGTTCAGTACTGGGGCGGACGAACCCAGCTGATCACTCAGAAACCCAACAAGCATCGTTCGTAAAATGCAGCTGCCAATGATTTGTTCGGCATGTACCCTGAACAATCATTCAGAAAACCCAGGTTCCGCGCTGGTAAAACTTATGGTGTATATGTTCTGGGACAGACGTGTCTAGAGAACATCACTATTCTGCAAAGCCCAACAGCAACGTTGGCAGATAAAGAGCGTGAGCGCATGTGCGTTTTCTCTACTAAACAAAGCCTCATTCATGAGCAAACAAAGCCTCATTCATGAGCAAACAAAGTCTCATTCATGAGTAAAAAAATAAACTAAGTCATAAACAAGGGGAGACAGTCAGTCATCGACCTCCTCATCCTCATCGGTTTCGACCGATGGCGACCCCGCCCTCGGCGAGCGCGGCCTCGGCGACCCTGTCGTTGGCAAACACGTGTTCGACTCCCTTGCCCGCGGCAACCTCTCCATCGGCATTCGGGACACGGAGTCTTAAAACCTCCATAGAAAATACGAAGTCTTAAAACCTCCATAGAAAATACGAAGTCTTAAAACCTTCGAAAACAGAAAAAATTTCTGCAGAAACGCAGCAGCTTCAGCAGACAAAGCAGGAAGTCTTGAAACCTTCAGAATGCTTATGGAGTCTTAAAACCTCCTGCATAAAGTCACTCTCTACTGCTGCAGAGGAGGGTAGGCTAACACTTTGACTTTAAACGTTAACGCTGATACCCCGATACATCTTTAACTCGATCTTCTAACTCTACACGCGGGGCTAAATTAATGACACAGTTTTCACCCACTCAACATTTACGTAAAGAATGACCCTCCGGAATCCCAAGGCAAAATAGCACCTTGGTCTTGACGCGGAGCAAAGCAAGTAGCCGTGGAAGGTGTCTGGGCAAGGTAGAGGACCGCACAAGACTTCACGAGCGAAGTCGGGCTCGGCACGACGGAGCCGACCTCGGCCTCGGTCTCACAGCCGACAACGACCTCGGCCTCGCGACCGAGCGTGACCTCTGCCTCGGCCCAATGACCGACCACGTCTTCTCCTCAGCTGCTGATTACGTCAACGGTCCAGCGTGGCCTCTAGCCCAACTATACAGAGATAAGCATGAAGCCCGGTCCAGACACGAAGCCCACGCTGGCGCAACCGACTCCGCGAAGACTTAGGAGGCTTAGCCGACTTAGGAAGCTATATATACTTCTTTGTACAAACCCTAAAAGGGGGATTGGAAATCACATACACAACTTTGTACTCAAACACACTCAAAGCAATAACAAAACTCTTTTCTCATATCTTGTCGTCTTAGCTAACCCTAGAAATCTCTTCCTCTTCACGAACCCTAACAAATCTAATTGTGCTAGCTTAGGCTCCCACAATGGACATGAAGCTTAAGCGGGTGAATGTTAGATAAGCTTCAAGTTTGAAGTAATCCTTATCGAGTTAGGATAAAGAAAGTATTCTTATCGAGTTAGGATAAGGATAAGGCCCAAACTTGTTATGATCAAGATAGAATTAGGAGTTAGCTAATTCTAAAGGTAATAGGAATAGGAAGATGTGTCATTCCTATAAATATCAAGCATTTACCCGAGAATAAGCAAGATGGAGCAGAACACACTTGAAAGGATCAAGTTCAAGAAGAGATGTGAAGTCTCATCGGAGTTGAAGAAATTCATGTTGGAATTAAGGGGGAGAATGTTGGATAATTTCAACATCTTCTAGAAGAAGTTATCTATTACTCGAGTATGAATAATAGATATTAAAGATAAATACAAATGTGGTTTAGATAATATCTAGAGATGTGTTAGATTTATCTAGAGAGGTTTTGTGTTTATATTCCTAGTTGAATTAGGAGTAGCTAATTCATATAAATAGGAGTCTTTGGTGTGATGTACCATAAGACTTAGACTTGAGAGAGTCCTTAGAGAGTTGTTCTAAAAGACTAAGTGAGTTTGAGAAATTGTAAGAACTACGTGGGCTTGATCCCCTCCAAAGGGTACGTAGGCAACCTTATGTGTAAGGTGCAGTCATCCAATAATATATTGGAAATTTAACAATCTCAACATTGATCTTGGTGTATAATAACGCTTATAAAAGCCCACAGATTCCCAAAAATAGCGACCAACAATGTTACTGCAAATAGACCAAAAATTAACAAAACGAATTGAAATAAAGTTTGGAGCTCACATAATTATAGAGTTGATCTACACAATCATCATGTATAATATATCCTTTCTTAAGATACTATACTAAGCGAGAATTTACCAAATCCTAAAGTTACATATTCCCTAAATCGATCATAACGATCTCAAACGACAAACGAATCTAACCATAAATCATCGACAGATACCAATCTCAGCACCTGCAAATTCAAAATCTCAAGAGAACCTAACATCTAAGGAACCCTAGCATACATAAATGGCGATCTACAAACAATCCAATCCAATCCAATCTTACCAAAAACAAAACTTAAGACTGTAAAAAACCAACGATAGAGACTGTATCTTACCTCGGGATGATAGAATTTTTCTTATCCACAGTAGTTGCAAGCATACAATATGGCTGAAGATCAATCAGAAACGAATTTGGGATCACGGAAGTGTAGTGTTTTGCTAGGCCTTGTTCCATGGCGGAAACGGACTTCTCTGTGTACAGATTCAGCGAATTTTCCAGCTCTGGGAATGGCGCCACCTCCTTTGCGAAAACTGCGAGCATTTTTTCCTCCGAAGCTTCGAGAGAGATTTCAGAGAGCAAAATGAAGTTGGGGAAGAGAACGAACTGTGACTGAAGACAAAACAAAAAAAAAAAGAACCGGGAAAGAAATAAAATGGAATTGTCTTTTCGCCGACCTTCCAGATTGTACCACGTGTCCTGTAGTAATAGAGATGGGCGGTTATGATCGTTTGTTTGTTATATTTTCTTCCTCTCACGCTTAATTTATTTATTTTGTTCCATTTTGAATTTCTTCTTTTAAAAAATATATATATATATATTTTTTAACTTCGTTTATTTGGCCGTTGCCGGAGAAATTCTCCCCGGGAAAAAGTTATTCACGGCGTTCTTTTATCAGATCCAATGGTTAATTTGATTTGAATTAAGATTTTATCAAGACCAATGTTGAGCTATCTGTTTAACAGAGTAAGGATCCACATTATTATTTCTTGTATTTATTTTTGTTTTGAGAATTAGTCTTTGTTTTGTGTCTCTTAGTTTATGAATTAGCTTTTGGTGTCTTAATGTTTTCAGGTGACATAAGTATTATTGTATGTTACCTCGGATAAGAGTTCTTCCCTAAAAGCCTCATCATGTCTTATACATGGCTATTGGCTAGTACTGAAATACTATATTAGTATTGTGTAGATCATTAACTCGTTTCTTATCCCACAAACCCCCCTTTGTGTTAAAAGTTATAAATAATTTGGATTTTGCTACTTATTATGATTCTATACAACTAGGCTTGGGTGTTCGGGTATCGGTTCGAGTTCGGTTCGGTTTTTTCGGGTTTTCGGGTTTAGAGATTTAATATTCATTCGGGTATTTATAATTTTCGGTTCGGTTTCGGGTTCGGGTTCGGTTCCTCTTTTTCGGATCGGGTTCGGATATCCGAAATATTGGAGGAAAATTAAAAATTAGTTAAATTTAATTAAAAATTGGTTAATTTTTCACAAATATAACTAAAAATTTGAAGATATTCGGTTATTTTTGGTATTTTTTATTTTAGTCTTAATATAATTGATATTTTTGAGTTTATAACTATAATTTTGGGTAATTAGGTTATATCAAATCTAAAAATAATTAATATTTTTTGGTATATAATGGTATTTCGGATACCCGTTCGGTTTTCGGTTCGGTTCGGGTTCGGTTTGGGTTCGATTTTCGGATATAGAAATTTAATACCCGTTCGGGTATTTTGATAGTTCGAATTCGGGTTCGGTTCCTCTTTTCGGGTCGGGTTCGGTTCAGTATTTCAGGTTCGGGTTTTTTGCTCAGGCCTATATACAAACATGAAGTGATTTCTCCTAGAAATTATGATTCATGCCACCTTGTACTGTTTGAATTCGATGTGGAATAATCTTATATGTATTAATAGACTCTTCTTATCACATGGAGCATATTAGTTTAATCAGCTGAGTGTTTTAGCATGCGTTTGGAATACGATAGCACTACATAAGGATAAAAGCAATTACTGTAGAAGATGGAACAATGGTTTGTTTTTCATTTTCGTGTTTATGGTTTTTATCTTTTCTTAGCCGTAAGCTCTAAACCTTAACTCTTAATTATAATTTTTTCTTAATCTTTTTCAGCAATAATTATTGTTTTATGGTAATTGATTCCAATTGTATCATAGTATTATTTCTTCAATTTATTTTTTATAGTGGTTATCTTATTATATAAATTTGGGTTGCACTCAAGAGAAGCCGACACATGTCAAAATTATAATTAACGAGATCATGAAATGTGTCGCTTGATCGTTGAGATTTATTTTTATAGTGGTTATCTTATTATATAAATTTGGGTTGCACTCACGAGAAGCCGACACATGTCAAAACTATAATTAACGAGATAATGACATGTGTCGCTCGATCGATGAGATTTTGACACATATAAAAAATTTATGTTATTTTTATTTTCATCAATAAAAAAAGAAAACCAGCAAAAAAAATTAAATAATAAAATAGATAACTTTTTACTTTCTATTTTTCTAATATAAATTCTTCAAATTTCATTTTCAAATTAATTTTTTATATTATTTAATATCTAATAAATTTTTTATCACATGTTTCTAATTATTTGAACTAAAAATGATTATCAAGCTTACATAATAAAATATATATTTAGATTAAATCCAACAGAAAAATTAATAAAATAGTTATTTATATTTTAGATTTTAAACTTTAAACTTTAAAATTTAATAAAATAAAAATGTTCCTTCTCATATTTAGATTTTTAGTTTTTTCATATTATTTAAGCTCCAATAAGAAATCTAACAAGCTTCTAATTATTTAATCGATAAGATGCTGACATGTAGAATTCATTATTATTATTTTTTTTTCCTTAATTGAAAAGGAAAACTAACAAAAAAATAATAAAATGTATATTCTTTTTAATTTATATTTTCTCTAAAATATGTATTTACTTTAATAAAATTAAAAAAATTCATTTCAAATTTAGATATTTAGATTATTTAAATCCCAATAACTTTTTTACACACTTCTAATTATTTGAACGAATAAAATTAATTTTTTTATAATCCAACATAATTTACTATTCTAATTGGTTAGATTTTAAACATTTTTTGTCTATGGCTAGGCGTTTAGGTTTTGTTCAAGTCTATCAGGTTTAGAAGCCAATGATCCATTCGAGTATTTATAATTTTTGGTTTGGTTTGATTCCATCAAGGTTTGAGTCAGTTTCATGTACACATATATAGGAAAATGAATGAAAACTGATTAAATTTGAATAAAGTCTGATTAATTTTCACAAATATAATGAAAAAATCAAAAAAATTGGTTACTTTGGGTATTTTAGTTATTTCGTCTAAAAATGATTGATATTTTTGTGTTTATAATTATTGGGTAATTTTGGATTATCAAATATATATATTATTAATATTTTTTGGTATATAGTTGTATTTCGAGTATTTCGGGTATCCATTCGATTCTCGGTTAAGTTCTTTGGATATAGGAGTTTATGACTCATTCGGGTTTTGTCAGTTTAGATTTTGGTTTGATATCCCTTTTCGGGTTGGATTCGGTTTGGTTCGGTTTTTCGATTCCAAGTATTTTTTGAAGGACTTATTTCACACGGTGATTAAAAAAAACAAGAAGATGGAATAAAGCTACTTGATGTGGTATAAATTTTTAATATGTTTATAATAAAATTATAATATAGAAAAATAAATTAATTTATTCATGTAAAAAAAATAAACTTATGTAAATAATTATTTTCTCTAAGAAAATATGCTTTCTACTTTTTTGCCTAAAATAATTTAAGATATTTTATTAATAACAAAATTTTATTTATTGATTTTATCTAAATTTAATTTATTTTTAAAGTTTAGAAAACTCGTCCATCGGACGGGTCCTAATCTAGTTAATTTATAAAATAGTACTTCAAACAGATTGATCTTTAGGATATTTCACACATATTAAGAAATATATTTCAGTAAATCCCTTTTATTTTTTATAACTTCATACCATAATATAATCATTTCACTTTATTTTTTCACTTTTTTCATTTTCCCACTTTTCTTTTCTTCACTTTTTCTCCTTTTCCCAAAAATATATTCATTAATTAATTTAAAAATAGAAAAATATTAAATAACATCTACAAAAATCAATTTTTTAGAAACAAGAAAAAAGTTCAAAACATCAATCTATTTGAAACGAGTGAGTATATGAGGAATGATTTCAAAAAATGGTATTCTTATATGGTTTCTCTGTTTCGTTACAAATCGTTCTATATGGTTTTCTTAACCGCAAGATTTAAACCCTAACTCTTCTTAATCTTGTTTTGTTTTGTTTTGGTTTTGTTGGTGAAAGTTTGAGAATTCGAGTTATAATGGGTAAGGATCAGTGAGCTGCATGATGATTTGCTTCCCACAAAAACTGTCATAGCCACAAGTGTTTTGTCTAAACGATGGCGGTGTGAAAAGCGATTATGGGTTTGGGCCTTATTGGACTGGAAGCTGTGAAGTGGGCAAGTTGATGTGTTAAACCCAAATGAATTGTTTGTTTTGGTGCTCAAGGGTTTAACCTACAGAGCAAAAAAGGCTTATTGCAGGATTCGACTAGTGAAGCTGCCAGCGGAAACTAACTGGTTACTTTTTTTATTGTTAGACTGCGTCTGCGTTTGGATCGATAGCACTGGCAAGGCATAATCTTGAAGGATTTTGCCAAATTGTTGTCCCTATCAACGATAATGGAACAATGGTATATTTCTATGTATCGTTTATATTCTATATAGTTTCGTAACTATACAAGCTCCAAAACCCTAACTCTTAAATATATTTTGGTTGTGAAAGTTTGAGAAAGCAAGGTGTTGTGAATCGGGACAGGATCAGTGAGTTCCCCGAAGCTTTGCTTCTACAGATATTGTCTAGACTTCCAACAAAAGAGGTCATAGCCACGAGTGTTCTGTCTAAACGATGGCGATCTCTTTGGAAGATAGTGCCGAGGTTCGAGTTTGACTCTCATAATCAGGACATACATAAATTTGCAGAGAATGTTGCCAGGTCTTTGCTTTCAAACAAAGCTCCGGTTTTCGAGAGTTTGCATGTCAAAATTACTGATAGACATGAAGCGAGTTGTACATCTGATGTATATGTTGGAATATGGACTGGAATTGCCTTTGCACGGAATCTGCGTGAGTTGGTGCTCCATCTTTTATTCCGAAGGCCTATAAGATTTCCATGTAGCATGTTTAGCTTTAATAATACACTTGAGACCTTGAAACTCAAGCATTCGGTTCTTCTGGATCTTCCTTCTCGAGTTTTTATGAAGTCCCTCAGAACTCTTCACCTTGATTGTGTGTATTTCGAAGACAATCAATCTATCCGCTTCCTTATATCTGGATGTCCTAATCTTGAAAATTTGGTCATAGATCGAGGTTACCCTAATGTTGTGCATACTTTCGTTATAGTGGCACCGTCCTTGAAGACACTATCGATCAAAGATTACGGTGGACTAGAGGATGGGGGATATGTGATAAACGCTCCTTCTTTGAAATACTTGAAAATTGAAGAGTTTAGTCATTGTGGTGGGTGTTGTTTGATTGAGAATGTGCCAATGTTAGTGGAGGCAAATATTAAAAACGTTTCTTTTATAGTCAATGAGACGATTCTTGGATCTCTCAAGTCAGCCAAACGTCTTATCTTGGACTTATCACCCTTGGAGGTACTTATCTTCTTGAATTGAGTTATTTGTTACCACAATATCTCTGTAGTACTAATTAATAATGTGATATTTATGCATATATAGATTACATATCCTACTGGGACTATCTTCTATCAGCTGGTAAATCTAGAGATGTATACACGTAAAGCGGAGTGGTGGAATCTACTTGCGCTCATGCTAGATAACTCTCCTAAACTACAAGTCCTTAAGCTCATTGGTGTAAGATATTTCATTATTTCGGTTTTTTATTATCTCTCTTTAATTGGGATTAATTTTGAAGGTTTAATAATGATATACATTGCATTCCCCTTTGTCTTGTGTTGGTCTCATCAGGAATCAGAACCTCTGGATCTTAATAAAGATGTTGTGGTCGGCGGGAAATGGAATCAACCCAAGAATGTTCCCGAATGTTTGTTGTCTCACCTCAAGATATTTGTGTGGACAGGATACGATTGGGAAAGAGAAGAAGAGAAAGAAGTGGCTACATACATCCTAAAGAACGCCAGCCAATTGAAGAATGCAAATTTCTTCACTAAACCCATTCATTCCAAAGAGCTTAACAAGTTGGAAGAGACATCTGAGATGCTCAAGGAGTTGGATGGTGTGGTTAGGGCTTCAAGTTCATGCCACCTTGTGTTCGTGTCGGATGATACATAGAGCTTTAAGGCTTCAAATTTTTCTTAGATATATAAGCATCTTAATTATATAATTGAAGGTTTTGAATCATTCCTTTATTTTTTACCCGAGTTTCATCATCTTGTTTTTGCAAGATGCATTTGAGTTTTGACTTTTTACAAATATAATTATAAATTTAATGTTTTGATTTTGAGGTTTTAGTTATTATTTGCTATAAAATTATGAAATCATCTACCAAACCAAATTAATTACAGTTAAACATCATAAATTGAATAAATCTGAACCGTATCAAACCGTATTTTAATCGGTTTATAATACAATAGTTTTATTTTCTATAGAACCGAAAAGCTGTAAAATCGAATAAAAATGAACCGGAACCAAATTGTAAACCGGAAGTCCACCCCTAAATTTTATCATCCTTACGAAATCAAGCAATAAGAACATCGGATAAATTTTATTTTCATATTAAAAAAAAAACTGTTGATGTCAGCAACCTCCAAATTAAAACTAGGGTTTTTTTCTTTTAGTTATATTGCTATGCATTTGGCAACAGTTGTTTCTCTCCGTTACGGTATTAATTTTTAAACTTGGCTGATGGCTTGCCAATCCTTTTATGTTACAAACTAACCACAAGTGTAATCATAGCTAGGTTAAGCTCAGATTCACTGATCTACCAAATTCTTGTACCTATCAACGACAATGGAACAAGGGTATATATATTTCTCTGTTTCCGTTAATTTCTTATATGCTTCTTGTTACGAATCGTTCTATATAGTTTTTTTAACTACAAGCTCCAAACCCTAACTCTTTAATCTTTTCTTCCTAATATTTTGGTTGTCAATTAAAGTTTGAGAAAGCGAGGTGTTGTGAATCGGGACAGGATCAGTGAGTTGCCTGAAGATTTGCTTCTGCAGATATTGTTTTCTCTTCCAACAAAAGAGGTCATAGCCACGAGTGCTTTGTCTAAACGATGGCGATCTCTTTGGAAGATGGTGCCGAGGCTAGAGTTTGTGTCTACCAGTCAGAGATTTGCAAAGAATGTTGGTAGGTCTTTGCTTTCACATAAAGCTCCGGTTCTAGAGAGTTTGCATATGAAGATTAGAAATGAATGTGATGATCATATATATCTTGGAGATATTGGAGCATGGATTGGAATTGCATTTGCACGCCACGTGCGTGAGTTTGTACTCGATGTCGATTCCTTTGGTGTGCCACTCTTGTTTCTGAGTAGCTTGTTTTGCTGCGATACACTTGTGACCTTGAAACTCAAGAAATCGATTTATATAGATGTTCCTTGTCCGGTTTCTATGAAGTCCCTTAGAATTCTTCACCTTGAATCTGTGTACAATGAATCCATTTGTAATCTTTTATCTGGGTGCCCTAATCTTGAAGAATTGGTCGTACATCGACGTTACTCTAGGTATGGGAAGAGTTTTGTTATCGTGGCACCATCTTTGAAGAGACTATCGATTAAAGATCCCACTAGTGGATGGTCTGATGGGCGCTATGTAATAAACGCTCCTTGTCTAGAATACTTGAAAATTGAAAGGTTAAAAGGTTATGAGATTTGTCTGATTGAGAATGTGCCAGAGCTAGTTGAGGCAAATATTAGAGACGTTTCTAAGATAGTCAGTGAGAATATTTTGGGATCTCTCAAGTCAGCCAAGCGTCTTTCCTTGGACTTATCACCTTTGGAGGTAACTATATATGCTTGCAATTTAACTTTTTTTTTTTTGTTGTTGTTTTTTTTTTAAATTATAATATGATGATCTTTAATTATGCATAGATTAAGTGTCCTTCCGGAGCTATTTTCTATCAGCTGGTATGTTTAGAGATGTATACACATAAAGCGGAGTGGTGGAATCTACTTACGTTCATGCTTGATAGCTCTCCTAAACTACAAGTCCTCAAGCTCATTGATGTAAGACATATTTCATTATTTCTGACGGTCTCTCTTTCTGAAGGTCCAATAGTAATATAAATTCCATTCCCTTTTGCATAGTGTTCGTCTGTTGAGCAACATCTGGATTATGGTTGGAATCCTTATCTGGTCGGTGAGAAATGGAGTGAACCAAAGTATGTTCCTCAATGTTTGTTGTCCCATCTCGAGACATTTGTATGGACAAGATGCGATTGGAGAAAAGAAGAGGAGAGAAAAGTGGCTGCTTACATTCTAAGGAACGCAATACGGTTGAAGAAGGCAACTTTCTCCATTAGACCCATTGAAAAGTTAAAAGAGTTGGAAAACAGACATGAGATGCTCAAGGTGTTGAATGGGGTAGTCCGGGGTTCAAACTCATGTCACCTTGTGTTTGAATTCGAATGATCTTATATGTATTTGTTTATTTTGTTTAATACCGGTTTTGGATTCCAAGTATGCATGCATGGTGCTATGTATGGCCGTTGGGAGATGAAAATTATGAATTTTATGCATCACTATCTTGGGTTTTAAGGACGAGATTTAATGCATATGATTCAACTAGTATGACTATAAAAAGAAGTATAACAGGAGAAAACGAGGAAATAAAACTCTAGCCCGAGTTTCACAAGAATATGAAGGAAGAAGAAGAACTGAGTTCTTCATTTCAATTGATTGTTTTCTTCCTATCACGATTGAAATAACAAGTAATCAAAAAGCATACATTTTACCCTGAGACTTGTGTTCATTACAAAAAAAAATATCTAAACTAGTCAAGCATATGATCTTTGTTTTTCAGTAGCCTATGACAAAAGGATTAATAATGGCTACAAGGAGAATACATGCATGATGGATTGTAAGCTTTTTCTTACCCTCACCTATTGTTCTTACAAAAACCCTTTTAGAAATCAATGTCAAACCAGACTTAACAAACGAATGTCAAAATAATATTTCCCATGCATTACACTTTAAGTTTCTTGGAAGGAGGACTCTTTACACCATCATCCAAAGGCACTGGCTCCACCTTGATCTGCTCGTTAGGCTCCGCAAGCTTCCTTAGCCCCTTTCCACTAGCAACAAAATGTCCTCCAGGTATATGGCCATAGTAAACTGAAGCAGTACTACTCCCACCAAGATCATAAGCATGTGAGAATAACATGTTCCCTATAGGATCAATGCCCCAATAACACTTCACGGCAGTCCCAACTGGATCCTAGGGGAAAAAAATTAGCAAAAGACATGTGTGAGATAAGAAACAGGACCACAAGCCACACGCAAGTTACCAAAAGACGACACTCGAACAAAGAAGCAATCTCTATCACCTAAAACTTAAGAACATGCATATCATGAGAACTCTTTTCTTGGTATTTTAGATGAGTGGTATCAAATTTCATACCGTAGAAACAAAGAAGGTTCTTTTCTTGGCGTCATAGAGTACAAATGAGAACTCTCCTTGGAATGTATTAACAGCTTGAATCCATTTTTCATCGTTTTTGCTTTTTTCGCCATAACACTTGCGATAAATGTCTATGACTATCAACGCATTGCTTTCCTCATCCTTACTTCTGCCAGCTAGGTTCTGTAGAGTTGCTTTGTTACTAAGTTTACCACGAAATAGACAGATAACATCCTCTTTGACCCCTACATAACTACATTAAAAAAGCGAAAATTTAGAGGATGATTTGACAAAGATTTGAAAAAATTAGGTTTAACATTCCAAAGATTAGGAGATAATTCAACGAAATCAAAGAACCAAAACAGAACAGTTCATATTCGTATTCCAAAGATTACATATTCGCATTCAAAGATTTGAAATTTTTTAGGGTTTAACATTCCAAAGATTAGCAGATACTTTAAGGAATGAAAGGAAAGGTTTTTATGAATAACAGAACATTCCATATCGCGATCTTGTTCGTAATCGAAGAAAAGAAAGAAGAAATACAAAATTACCTTGACGTAATGATCGAGTGATGATCGAGCTGGGAAGCCAAGACGCAATATGGAAGAATTTCCATGGAGATGCAGCTTGGATATGACTCTTTGATGCTTTTTGCGATTTCTCTAATGGCATATGTGGACTCATCTGTGGGAATATTCTCTAAACATTGTCGTCTTTCGACAACATTCAACGTCTTCCCGAAAACTCTCACTTCAGGAATCTGGATTTGATCCACAGACTTGTCGAATATAGCAAACATTGCTTCTTCTTCTTCTTGTGCGATCTCAGAGGAAAAAATGGAAGTTGAAGGAGGAGAGAAGAACTCTGTAAGCGAGCGACTGAAGAAGAAGAAGAGAAACAGAAAAAAAAAGAACCGGGAAATAAAAAGAAAAGAAATCGACTTTAGACGTCCCAGATTGTAACACGTGTATAGAGATGTGCGGTTATGATCTGTTTTATTTTTTCTTAAATATATAAAAATGTATCTCTTCTTCTTCTACCATCTTCAGCTTTCGATTTGTTCTTGTGATTTTGGTTTCCGATTTTAATCCGTTTGGTTAAATTTCGTATTCTGGATTCCGCCAATTAGGTTTTTACTTTTGTTTATTTCACCAGATGCAATGGTTAATTTGATTTGATTTAGTCTCTTCTATGATTCTGTGAGCTCGAAAATTTGCATTTAGTCGCTATTTTTGGAATCTGTGGGCTTTGCAATTTGCATTCTTGTATACTCTGTGTGTGTTGGTTTACAAGATTACATCCTAATTGAGAATTAGTCTTTGTTCAGATTTGTGTGTTGAATTAGGTTTTGGTAACATTAGTATTGTATGTTACCACAGATAAGTGTTGTTCCCTAAAGCATTTCATCTGTTTTTAATCTTTCCTTTTACTTTGTAGATTGCAAATGGTGATTTGGGGATCTTTCCTTTATTTTCGATTTTCAGTTGAAATATTTATCTAGGCATGGATGGGGTTTGTTGCTTAACCCACAAAGAGTTTCAAGTAATTTCTCCTAGAAATGTATGTGACTGCTCTGGTTTTGTTTTAACTTGCTGCTTCAAAAGAGATGCTTTGATTTTCTTGGTTCTTATCTTGTTTATTTCTTGTGTTTGGTGGTTTGGAATACAGTTTTGAGTTCATGGGTTTTTCCAAATCCAAGGGGGGAACAAACAAAAACATATCTTTAAGAAGAACCCAAAAGCCACCTATATGGGGTAAGCCACCAGTGGTCGTTGGTGGAACTTGTTCTTCTTGTGTTCGTTCATGTAGAAAGTAATACCAATATTTAAGTCGAGAATGTTTATCCCAAACACCGATTTGGCAAGAGAGATTGTTTGATCTTAACCCTTGATATAATTGAACGATAGTGTTTTAGATTCTCTTACTTTTAAGTCCATCATTTCATTGTTTGATGATCATTGTCATGTGTGTTCTCAGTTCTCCAATTCTATATTTCTTACAAGGAGATCTCAGCAGAGTACGTACCTTAGACTTGTCTCCTGAAGAATACTTCCTTATGTCTATTAACTGTCTCCCAAGTCGTGGATCCTTTGAGATATGTTTAAGAATTCTACTTTTATTCTTTTCTTTATTGCCATTGATATCAAAATTTTGTGATTTTTATTATCAAATTTGATATTGCTGAATGTGTATAGAGTCTGATGTCATCACTTAGCAAGGTTTTTTTAGATGAATAGAGGTTGAGCAATCAATGGAGTGGAAACTGCATCATACCAGAACTTCAAGATCAATGTACTTTTTTGCCAAGGAACAAATGGATGAATCAATACTGCAAAATAAAGCACAAGAACAACCTTAGGATACTAAGTGAAGATTGAGAATGCGCCAGTGTTAGTTAAGGCAACTATTAGTAACGTTTTTTATATCGTTAATGAGAAGATTTTGGGATCTCTCAAGTCAGTCAAAGGTATTATTTCCTTGGACTTATCACCTTTGGAGTTTGGAGGTAACTAACTATGCTTGCAATTTAACTTTTTTATTTTTTTAATAAATGATCTTTACGCACAGATTAAGTGCCATATCAGAGATATCTTATCAGCTGATATGTTCAGAGATTGGCATGGGTGATACACAGGTTAACGAGGGTTCAGGTGACACAAGTTAAATTTAGAATTTAATTATGGTAAAAATTCTAATTGATAAGGGTGGTCATTTGGGTTCGAGTCGGGTATTTCTAGTATCTGGGTGTAGGGGTATAACGGGTATTTTGTAGTTTTGGATTGCGTTCGGTTCGGATCCATTCAGTTTCCGATCGGGTTTGGTAATCCCAAATATTGAGGAAAATTAAAGAAAATAAAATTTGAATAAAATTTGGTTAAATTTTCACAAATATAATTAATAACTTTTGGATATTTTATATATTTTGATTATTTTAATATTAAATAATTGGTATTTTTGAATTTATAATTATAATTTTAGATTATTGGATTATATTAAATCTAAATATAATTAATATTTGTATATTCGGTCGAGTTCGGATTCAGGTTTCGGATGTAGATATTTTGCCCATCCCTAACTAATTGACATGTGTTTGTGGCTAGTTTAGGCAAAAATTATGTACTTTGACCCTCATTAACCAACAAAAATTATGCAATTGAAAATGGTCGCCACCTCTCCTCTTCTTTCAGTCGATGGGGTTACACTTACTCTTCCACAGTTGCACCCATCAATTTATTTCCCAACTTTGATTTTTCTTTTTTTGACTATATAGCCCATGACTAAACCTCTTTTAATTTTGTAAACTAACTGCATGACATTTTTTTTTATTGGTTTCTTTCTTTCAATTTTTTGTTAAATGATTAAAAATTAACTAATTAATAGAAAAAAGATAGACATGTCTCAAAAACAAACAAACAAAAAAAACCTTATGTAGGAAACTTTTGTTAAAAGTATATAAGTTTAACTACAAGTCTTCAAGCTCATTGATGTAAGTTATTTCATTATTAATCGGCTAGATATAGTTGATGGTCTCTCTTTTTGAAGGTCTAATAGTAATACACATTGCATTCCCCATTTGTCTTGTGTTGGTCTCATCAGCAAAATCAGGATGCTAGTAAAGATGTAACGAGTTGAGTAGAGTCAAGGCTTCAAATTCTTGGTGAACTCTAATCATATAAATTCAATTGAGCATACTGTAAAACAATTTCTCACCTTATATATTATTATATTCTACTTGTAGTATAATTAATATTTTTAGTTAAGAAAACTCTCCGGATTTAAAGAACAAAAGTCAACTGATAGTAATCTGAAAGAAATTAAAAAAAAAAAAAAAAAAAAAAAAGCCGTATAAGTAATCTTCTCTTCCCCGAAACTACCTCTTACTCCGATCAAACTATTTCTCTCTCTTTTTCTCTCCCAAGTTTTAGCTAAATGCCCCAAGTCGATCTTGAAACCTTTGTTTCTTCAGTATGCGCCGGTGGCTCCGACCGGAAAATCGCATGCGAAACTCTCGCCGACTTCGACGATGACTCCAATCACGACCCGAAGATCCGTCCCGTTTTCATCTCCGCCGCGAGTCCGATCGATTTTCCACCGGAATCTTATTCCTTATCAAAAGAAGCTCAGCTCGAATGGCTAAACGATAACGCAATCTTCGAACGCAAAGAATCACAGAAAGGAATCTCATCTGTTCCGAATTCGAATCCAAATCACAATTCAAACGTTAATACGAGCTCTCAGCAAATCATTCTCAAATCAAAGGCGTCGATCATGAGATTGCCGAAACCACAGAAGACGTGTTTCAACGAAGCGAAGAAACGGAGAAATTGCAGAATCGCGAGGACTTTGATGATTCCGAAACGGATCGGGTCGAGATTGAAATCGGATCCTTCGTTATCGGAGCCATCTTCTCCGAAGGTTTCTTGCATTGGAAGAGTTAGATCTAAACGTGACCGTAGCCGACGAATGCAGAGACAAAAATCCGGTCGAACCAATTCGTTTAAGGATAAACCGGTTCGGGTTAAGAAACCCGGATTTTTCGCTAGCTTCAGAGCGATTTTCAGAACCGGTGGTGGTTGCAAAGACGTTACGGCGATTGGACCTCACACGCAGCTGAAAGACGCTGTTACTCCGCCGAGAGTTTCGATGAGAAGGTCGACGGATATCAGAGGACGGCTTCCACCGGAAGAGGTTGGAAAATCATCGCCGCCGAGGAATAGTATCGGTTCGAGGAGATCTCTTGATGGTGGTGAACCGGTATTGCCTGGTTTAAGTGGGATGACGCGGTTTACTTCCGGGAGGAGACCGGATTTGTTGGTTGACGTTTGACGTGGCCGTGACGTGCGGCGTTTAATGTGGGGCCGGTGAAACGATGGGGCCCAATCCCGTGTTTCAAGCGCTGGTGAAAAAAAGGATCGTGACCGGTTTGTTTTGTGGGTCCCAAGAGCGTTTGTATTTGAAAAGTCGTTGGCGATGACGTGGCGACTGGTTATCAGGAATCAGGAACACGGCATATAGAGAGAGAACGCCGATTCTTTTGGATTAATTTCGTCGCATTTCAACCGCTTCCACCGTTTTTTTGTCGTATACTTAGTAGCATTATTGTATACTTCTTCTTCAGACTTTTGATTTTGAATTAGTTTTGCTTTTTCTTTTTTCGTCGTTGTTTTTGGTTGTACATAGGTATTGTTATTTAATTTTGTATATGTGCCTTTTTAGAAAGGAATACATAATGTGAAAATACTTGTGAATAGTCAATAATAATATGTAATACTTGTGAATAGTCAATAATAATAATAATAGACAGAATAAAGATAGGATTGTTGATTTGACTTCCTTTTACAAAAAAATTCCTTAAATAGTATTCAAATGTTAGTTAAGTCAATTTAAACAGTGCTAGAATTCCCAAAAAAATAATTGGCCATGATCGAACACTTAAAATTCTTTGACTTGTTCAGGCCAGTCTTGTCGAAGTGGCGAGTTAAGTAAGAAAGATCGGTGTCATATATATATATTTTACACCGATTGGTGTCATATACTAATACTTTTAAATGTATTTAATTTGTATATTAATTACTAGTTATTTCGTTTTCAAGAAAAGATAGATCATTCATAGCCCAACTTTGGTTTTATTATATAAACAAAAACAAATGTGAACAATATGGAAAAGTTAGTCCTTCGAATTGGCATCATTATGACCCTCCATAATGGGGGCATGTTTACCCATGATACTCTAACAAAATAATAAATCTTTTCTTTTTATTCAATTTTACTCAAAAAAACACTATCTCTCTTCACTTTACTTAACTTTTATTAATTTTATATTTAAAAACACTCACTTCCTCTTATTGATACCCACTTTTGAATATCAAAAGTATCAACTCATTGATACTCTCTCCAATAATCTCATCTTTTTACTCAACTCTTCTCTTTTTACTCAAATTTTAGTAATTTTATATTTAAAACACCCAACTTTTTTACTCAAAAACACTCTCTTTCCTCCTTTTACTTAACTTTTAATAATTTTATATTTTATGATACCCATAAAATCTCACCCATGCTCTAAGTTTTTGTTCAAATTTCAATTAACGTGCTTTCCTTTGTTATTTCTAAAAAATATTTATCTCGATATCTTTTAGTCCGAAAATAATTTCGAAATCACAATTTATTTCGTTATTGACTGTTTTTCTTTCTCATATTTGTTGTTGATTATTTACGTTACAAATGCATAGTCGTTGCGATGGTTTTTAGAATAATCCTAATATTATTACAGTGGAATTACAATTAGGAAACTAACTTAAAAATTTGTGAAAAATATATAAAATATTATTGAAAAATAAAAAATTTTAATTACCTCATTATGATTTATGGAAAACTACTTTAACATCATTGATCACTAATTATTGAACAAATGAAGTGTACTAACTAATAGTCTAATACATGTTTTTGAAGGCTAAATAATTTTGTGTCGAAAATTCATATATAGGAGGTAAGATATTAGGTGAGAATGGTTATCTTCTAAATGATTTTTGACTTAGCAATCAGGCGTGTAGGGAGAAAACGTTGTTCCCTGCCAAAAAGAGAGGTCCACCAATTTTGATAATATATACTTATTAGTTTTTCTTCTTTTCCCTTGTAGTCATATGAAAATTATTGTTTGTTTGGAGTTGGCAGGAAAGACAATGACAATAAATTTTTCCTACGATTCTTACCTTAAATCTCCATTTTTCCTCACAACAATTATTTCTAGCCAACACAGAAACAAACAAAGCCCATGTTATTTTGTAAATATGGGCATTTTGCGGATTTAAATCCGGTTGATAGCATAGTAATAACAATAGCATAAACTAGTAGATATTATATCTTTAACGTCCGCATCATGTTTAACAACTAGTTGCACAAATATGTAGTTGTTGTTATCAATAATATTAAAATTTGGATCAAAATTAATTATTTCGACACACATACTCAAAATTAATTTGATTCACGCTGTTTCAACTTAGCATGTATCTCAAAACACCACATAATCAAATTTGGAAATCGAAGATCAAGTAACATTATTAGTTTTGTTTTACTAATTTTACGAAGCTAATTAGGGTTTTAAAACTAATTTAATTGGGTTTTTTTTCTTTTTGTTTCCGGATTCATATTTATTGGCAAGCTCGTGGAACATCTCAACTCTCCGGCCATTGAGTGGTTGACAAGGTCTTGAATTGTTCTTGTAAGAAGTATCCAACGGAGATCTGAGTAGTTCTACTTGTTCCATTGACATTGACCTCACCTGCATTTAATTTATTATACACGGCAATTATAAATTAACGATGTCACATTAATTTGGACCATTTCCATACAAAAATGTCAATTAAACATGAAGGTAGTAGCTGGCTACGTGTTATTCATCGTATATTGACTTCTCTTTTTCATTCAAACGTAAATCATAAGTTTGACATAATGGTTTAGCTTAAAAGCAGGGATTGTGGAGCCCAAAAAGACATTCAAATTGGTTGAATATCGTCAGGAATAATAGTGTATTAATTTTGGCTGAAGTTGAAACTTGAATATCGTTACGTACTCTATGGTCTCGAATTCTTGTGACCAGTAAATGGATATTAAATGCTTTATATATATAGTGAGTCTTGATATATTTTAGAAGCCTAAATAAAAGTGAGGTTCTACTAAGTAAAATGTACTAGAGGATTCTAATAAATACCAAAATTTAAATGTGTTCTCCAAAAGAATCCCCAAAATCTTAGTAGAATTCTAACATAATCACACATTTTTGGTTTCATACTTCCTAAAATCAGTTGGAAAATAAACCATTAAAAAGTGATAAGTTAAGGTTGGTTTTCTAATTTAATTAGCTTTTTTTTGGTCAAACATTTTAATTAGCTTTAGTTGCCTTTTTTTGTTACTAGTTTTGGTTGCCTTTGGATAGGTAAGTTTAATTAACATATGCAACCACAAAGAATTGTTTTAAACCTCCCTTAATTAACAGTATAATATATGTGGATAGAAAAGTTATATACCTTGCCAAGGATGGTCCAAGAAACGTTCTCGGAGCAAGGAGGAGTAGTGAGTGAACCAATATATCTGAAGTACTTTCGAGTCTTACGTTCGATGTGTCTTGTGTCTATTTTTCCTACTTCAACTTGAGCTGTTTGGTTCCCTTTGCTTCTCTCTTCCTTTAACTTCACCAATTTATCCTTCATCTAATCATAACGTTATATTAACATTAATTGACTATATTAATTATAATCCAATACATAGTCACATTTGTATATATATAACCTCAGAAGTACCTGAGCGAGGAAAGGCTCTTCAGTGCCAATTTTGAAGAGACTTGCCACCACAGCAAAGCTTCCATCTTTTGCTTGGTGTACCATGTGGAGCTCAGCTGCATATCTACGTTATTTTTCCCATTCATTTAATTATTTCTTAGAAACAAGTTCAAATGATATATAATCATAAAACTCCAAAGAAAAATTAATGGAACATAATCCACATGGGCTTATCAGGCCAGGCTAACTCCCAAAAAAAACACTTATCAATTGGGCTTTTGGCGAAATCTGGGAGTTTCTATTGAAATACAAATATTTTTGGATTTTTCAAACAAGTTGAATGACAAATTGACATATATATAATCCAAACTCGATTATTTGATTTCCAACCTAGCTAATCAAATAAAATATCTGGAAATTTTATCATAAACTACAATAACTTTTAATAGTTATAGATAAACAAATTAATGAAAATAAAAAAATTGGAGCTTACCGGACTCCATGGAGATGATGTTCAGAAGGAGTGTGCCAATGCATTTGCACTAAGGTATAGTTTTTATTTTCTATCATCACATCTCCTGCTTCTTCACTGAAGATCATCGCAACATTGCAGACGTGGTTGACTAGCGTTGCGTTTGTGGTGTGGTAATCGCGGTGTAGCGATTCTAACCTTTGGTTATAAAAGATTTGTCTCCTTTGGATATCAATTGGAGATTGCAATTTACCAGCTGCGCACTTGGTAAAGTGAGGGTTTAAGTGTGCCCATTGGTTTGGTCCATTTTTTCCTCCATATCCAAACACCACTCCTTGTGTCTCTGATCATTAATTACCAATTTGTATAGTGTTAAAAGATATATTAGTATTCACTATTTTTAGTTATAAAAGCTAATCAATGATTTTGAAGATGAAACCTCTATTATATGATTGGTGTCTTGTATATGTTAAGCATGACACACAGCTCTTTATAATAGCATTATTTTCCATCCTCTAAAATTTTTTAATGATGTCAAATTTTAATTAATATACATCTGTCATGTTAAATCCACAGTAAACAGAGAAAATTTACTTAATAGTGAAAATGAATCGTTGATCATCATTTACCAACTGGAAAATACAAAACATTAGACTACGTAAGTACATATTCTAAATATTCATATTTACTTGTTCGGTTTTAAAACTTAAAACCCCTCATATCAAAGCTCAACTAAATTGAACGTTTTTTGTTGGTTTTATTGTTAACTTAACTTAATTTAACTTTCTAATTAATTTATTTTGTTTGTTCTAAAAAACTTATATACATGTGCATGCATATTCATTCATATATATATATATATGTGTGTGTGTGTGTGTGTGTTTGTGTGTGTGTGGAGTGGGAGAGAAACAAAGAGTGTTAGCATTACGAGCATTTGCAGGGCCAACGCAGAGGAGGACCATGGCCAAGAAGCAGACCTTAATCATCATCATTTTCTTCTTCTTCTTCTTGTATTTTAATTCCTGTTTTGTTGGAAATCTCTGCTGAAAAGGGAGAAAAAGGGAATTTGCATCAAGAAAGCAAAAAAATAAAAGAGATTAAGAATAAGATTTTTTTTTCAAATATGTAAGCTAAGTAATGAGTTTTTTGTTTTGTTTGGAAATAAAACTGTACAGATGATAAAGTGTTTTACTAGATGATTACTTCATGGTTGACAGGACCGGACTGGCTCTGGTATTTATAGCCCCCCTCTCCTACCATTAGCACTTTTTTTTTTTTTCAAAAACAAAAGCTAAATACAAAAGTTAAAGAAATACCTAAAAACATGTTATCCAAGCGAATTTGTGGTTATATATCCCCTAAAGAAAGCATAACTTCGGGTGGGGGGGGGTCATCACAGGCGTATACTATTTTGTCGTAGTTTAATATGTTTTTTGACATCGTATTATTAAAACAAAGTAAAATTTTATTTAGTCAACAGTAAAATATAGTTGTGTTTTTTGTCTGATTAAATATAGTACTTATTTTGTGTATTTGTTACATATATTCGAAATGTGGTCAAATGTTTTGGGTTAAATGTTGTTATCTTATTATGTACGTACGTAGGCCAATTTCTAGTAAAAGTTTTGACAAAAAATAATGTAGTAAAAGTATCTCATATATATTGCCAAAGACTTCAAGGACGTTCGTCAATACCTAGTGCCTACTATAGAAGAAATAGCTAAACTATGTTAGAGTCGAGACCACAATTTGTGTGCTTCTATTAAGTTTTGTTATTTAGGAGTTAGGACTATTTGTTTGATGTTGATTGCTGGCATTTCTAAACTTCGACTATCCTCATCGCAAACTTTCAAGAAACCTCGTACAGTAAATCGGTTCTATAACGTTAATTTTAAAATAAATTAGGAAGAACGTAACATAACTCATATTACAAAATTTTGAGTATCACCGAAAGAACCAAACATCACCAATGTAATTATAAAGTGTGTTTTTACTCAATCAGTAAGTGATTTTCATCAGCAATTCTAACAAACGTGCAGTCTTGAATATATATATATATATATATATAGTGATAGAAATGCAAAAGAATAGTGATTGAACATAAACCACATATTCTTTTGCTTTCCTTAAATCTTTTAGAAATTATATTTTTGCGTTGCAAAATAAATTATAAATTATTAATAACTTAACTGTAAAAGGAAATTGATTTGATTGTTCTAATACCCATCAAAGTTAGGGGTATATTGGACTGAATACTTGGAGATATTTGAGTTTTTATGAGTTTTGAGATGATTTGGTGAAATTTTGGTGAATTAGAAATCTTGTTATTAAATTTTTTGAAATCTCACATAAAACTTTGGGATTTTGGTTTTGAAATCCGCTCATATCTCACATAGAACTTTAAATCAAATTCTAATAATGTTTTCAGTGGATTTGAGTGTATCATTTAAAAATTATTAATCCAATAACACTGGATTTTAAAAAATATTTTTAAATTCATGTTTTAATTACTCATGATTTGTAATTTAAACTCAAATATTTTCAAATACTCAATCTAATACACCTCATAAATGTTCTAATATTTTGCGCTTCAAATGTTTTTCTTTTCTTTTCTAAACACATCTATGTTTAAAATAGCATACAATTAAGATTATCAATTTTAAAACTTAACAAAACAAATTATTGTCTTATCTTTTTGGTGTGTGTATGATATCTTTCCGTATAACTCACAGATGGTGCCTGCCTCATAAAAACCCACCTCCCATTTTTCTTTTTCCCCACTTCCCTATCGAGAGATCCTATCGAGAGAATTTTCACTATTCCCATCTCATTATTATATAATATAAAAAATATTGGCACTAAAAATAAATAATTATTTAAAAGAGCTTCACTTAGAGAAATAAAATACGAATTTGTCTGAAAATTCAAAAGAAAAAGTGAAACATGTGATGTGATGACCATGCAAGTAGGGCATATGACTAGTAACATAAAGGAATCAAGACAAAAATGTCTTCGGAATATTCATTTGTCCATACTCCGACCCAAAGAACATTGCATTTGGCTTCAAACCCGATCTCTAATATCTCTTGTCGCAATAAAACAACACATTATCCGAATCCGTGACGAGTAGGTAATTCCACTTAGTTTGCCCATAATATCAATTTTTGTTTTTCTTCTTCTAAAACCTATTTGAATCGTATAATTGGATGGCATTTATTAACTGTAGACACAAATAAAGCATATATAACCCACCTGTGATGGCTTACAGGCTAGGATCTAGAGTTTAGGGCGTACCAACTACATTGCGCGTGGACCACTTCATGTCTCGGACTTTAACATGGTGTTCTTGAAACTACTCATTTCCGGATTAGTCGGGCTTGACCCGGACATTAGTGCTAATCAAACTAATAATAAGGTTTATGTGAAGTTTTTTCTTTTTTGGAGTTGGGCCGATACACTATGGTCATCTTCTCTATATGCATAGCCGTAGAAAGCTAGTGGTGCAAATTTTGTGATTTATGGTAAAGAGATTGTCAAAATCTAATCTTTAGCATTTGCCCCACAGCTTAGTGGAAGCTTTTAAATCCTCTGCACGAAATTGAACCAATGTGGTTTTGTCGGTTTAATTCTCCCACTTATCATGAACGATGTTGCTCTATCGACAGTGACTCCTTTGGTTGTTCTTCAAAGAGAACATATAGTCATATTCTTCTTTCTTTTATGGGATCAAACAAAAGAAAAAAAAAAGGAATAAAAAGCTTTTTGAAATTTGACCCTTCGCAAAAAGACTTCTCCATGATTACATTTTCTGTGAGGATGGATAAAATTAGACCTCAGAATATGACCTCTGCGTATATTAAAGTGGCGTTTCAAGACACCAAAAGTGAAGAATAGAAGATTCATGAATAGGAATTTTAATGGATTTGCTTTTAGTTAAGGGCAAAAAAAAATGTAATGACAGATGATAACGATATCATATTCCACAATGCAAAAATTTCAATTGATCAGAACCAAATAGCTTTAGGTGAAAGTATGAATCATCCCAATGATTTATATTTATTCAACAAACGAAAGAGACTTGGAATGTAGTAAAAACAACATGGAAATTTTCATTTCTTGCTTTTGGTCTGAGAGATTTTAAAAAGGAGAAATCTCATTCTTCTACTGGCCTTTGACCCAACACAGAAATGTCTTCATATCGTTTCTGCGCCATCACAAGAAGATCATGTTATCAACAAAATCAGATAATCATTGACTTTCAGACTTTTACATCAACTCATATACTGTAAGATGGAAGAACCATGAAGTTGATGATTGAACTATCAAACAATAGAGGGAGAACTATACACATTCCAAACCAAAAATCAATAACATTCAAAGTTAGCTACTTTATTACTCTAAAACTAACAAGTATTCAAATTGGAGAAGATGATTAGCTCTGTAGTAAAACGAAACAGAAGAGGTGTGTGAGCAGAGATATGCGATCATTCCCAATATCAAGATGGTCAATACAGAGAATGAAGAAGAATTGTTAACAGACGCACATTAACATCATCAATACTATACACATATTGGAAAATTCTTTAACAGGATGCTGCATTTTCTCAGTCAAGTTCAGATGCAGAAAAGTCGATTCGAAAGTTTAAGAACGGAACGAGTAACATCTACACATTTCACAGCAATTCAGAGACGAAATTGCATAAAACATGATTCAGTATCACACAAGAGAAGTGAATCACAACAAAAATATAAACATACCCCAACGTTGTTGCGTTCCCACAGCTTATGAACACCGTAATCAACAGCCTGCAACGATCAATTTAACATTTCATGTTAATCAACATGATAAATTGCATAATTACAAGCCAAAAAAAAACTCACATTTATCCCCAAAATCATAAAATTTCACATCAGTTTCCTCTAAAAATTGCACAAAAACTAAATTCTCCAGCTCACTAATGTAAATCGCTTAATCTACCCAACGAAATTTCTTCACTAAAATTTATCATTTCGCAACAAAATTTTCGGATTTTTGTTCCAATCAAACAATAAATACAAATCCAGATCCGGAATGATACGAACAATAAGATATGAAACGATTTAAAAGACTTTGATCTCTTACCCTTTCGCCAAAAAATGCGCCGGCGATGATGAAAGTGACGTAGACGGAGTTACGGCGCATGATAAGTTTGTAAAAGCCTTCGAAAGCTCCTTTCTGATTTCTCCGAGCAGCGTACTCCATGATTGATCGTTGTTTCAGGCGCCGGATCTGTGCGTATTAGGGTTAGTTAGAGAAGCGATCTACCAACAACAATGGCGAGAGCTAAAAGACGATGAGATTTTTTCGCGACTAATCAGAAACAAATCTCTCTCTGAGACTCTGACTCCTTCGTATCTACAAAGGCCAATATGGGCCTCATTAGTTTGGCCCAATAGGGAGTTTACTTGAAATCCGTAAAGTGGGCCGCATTGCCTCGCATTCTTTAAAATCTGAAATATCCGGTTTTTTCAGACTAGCTTGAATGACTTTAATTTTAGTATCTTGTACAAGTGTAAACTACTTCCGAAAATATCATATAGTATGTTCAAAAGTTTTGTGTATTTTGGATAAGAAATTAATGTCTTAAGAAAAAATCATCTTACTATGTTAGTTGCATTTTGAATCAGTCGGATACTAGCAGAAAAATCTGAGTTTTGACTAGTCCCAAATCCCCCAAGAAAATTGAGGCCAAAATAAGTATATTTTAAAAAAAGGAAAAATCAATGAAAGAAAGGAGACTTGACTCCGGTTCATGATGACTAGCACTATATTTCTTTTAACTAATTGGCAATTGATTCAATATTTTTAGACAAAAGGGGATCCAAAGGTCTAAGTATCATTTATCGATTTAGTAGCCCCAAATCCATCTTTTTTTTTGGAGTGAGAACTAGCCATGGTCTTAGAATATTTAGATCAACTATTAAAACATTTATAAGTAACTTGGATTGAGTATTTGAATATTTTGGATTAGGTTTTCAATGTTAGTTTATGTTCGATAAGTATACTTACCTATCATAAGACGTTATGTAATTACAAATTTACATTCGTCTATATATACTGAGTACTGTGATTCAGGTACTTTGGTTTATCGCAGAGATCACGAAGAAAAATATTCCCATGAACATGTGTGTGAAACCTAATCAACAGTTGTTTTCCTTGATCCCTAAGAAACTGAATAAGATTTTTTTTTACTAAGTCTAAGTAGTAAGTCCGATGTCATCTCTTGCTTTGTCACATATCTAATCTAACTCATGACGCAAAGAGATAGGGCCAATATAAATTAAAGATAAATGTTCTAAGATTCCTTGGACTTATAAGAAGCTAAGAACATGGTTAGGTATATGTTTCGGTACATGCAAAACAACTTTATGAAAATGGGCAAATGTCACATTAACAATTTGATATTTTAACCAAAAAAAAATGCTGTTTCGAGGATACGTCTTGAAGGTTTTGAACACAGACCTGATGAATCACCGAGCCAAAGAAAAAGTAGAGCCCAAAGGAGCTAATTAGAAATACTGAAATTTGAAAACGGAGATATCGGCTACGCTTGAGATTAGTGAATATATAAATGTACTTTTCTTATGTATAAAATTTAAAGAAAGTTATTTCTAAAGTTTATCATAATTTTCAAGATTAAGACACAAAAACTTATGAATTTTGCTATTTTTTATGCACTTTATTTGTTTTTCTACTACTTAAAAACCTTGTAGCTTTTATGGAATCGAAATGTCTTCAGATAGTTTGTAGAGTAGATACGAATTTTAGATACGGCGACTTGGACGAATCGAATCAAGTTATCAAAAATCAAAATCAGAATATCCGTTCTTCACTCTCCTCTATGAACAAACTATACGAAACTAAACACACTCAAAGCAATTTGCAATATGTTCCATAAAGTTACGAGTAAAATGAATGGGACTATATCAACAATATAACAATAATTAATGTCTTATATTATTGAGGAACAAGAACCACATTTTTCAAGTATGTATCTTATTATATAAAATTCAGCGTAAGATCAAACAACGATTATGTAACCCACTAGAAGCTGAAGCAGCTCGCCTAGCTTCCTCTACAAGAGCCGCACGTGCCGACGAGATTCCGGCGGGGACTAGACACGTGTCGAACGTTGAACAATCGATCCAATCCTTAAGAAGGTCTTCTTGTCCCCATATATCCGGTATCCAAACCCTACCGGCGATTTCTCTCCGGTGCTTCTTCAACCTCTCTCTCCCACAGTCTACTATCTCTTCTTCTTGATTCTGTTTCTCTTCAGGCAAACTTTGATCTTTCTTGTCGGAAACAGAAGAAGCTTCCTCGGGCAAACTCGGATCTTGTTTGGTTTGGTTGGAAGGAAGCTGAGATGGACTGATCGGGTGGGCCATTGGAGACGTCGTATCGTTGATGTTCATCATGATTAACACAAGAGTAAAGCAGATTCAGATTCTTGAAGGAAACAAAAAGATGAAGAGAGATGTGTGTTTGTGTTTGTTTGTGTGTGTTGAGAGATTCGGTGTTGATAATATGTATTTTTTTTGTTGGGTTATGTAAAGAAGGGAAAAATCGGGTGGGAGGTTGTGTTACACGTCGACTTTAAGTTATTGTTTGGTGAATTTTTTCTTTTTATTTTATTCCGCTTTTGTTTTCTTTTGTATGGTAAGTGACAACTTTACGTGTCTTTTTTTGTAGATTGGATTGCTTTGGCTCTTAATTTTTGAACCTAAATAAATCATCTATAAAAAAATTAAACGATTGATTAGACCATCATATTAAGTATTTATTTATATTCTAATTTCTAATTTATTTCTTGCAAGTTGCAAGTAATTAAGTCTCCACAAATGATATTAAATGATTTTTTAAGTGAACCTCTGGATCCTTTAGAGCATCCGCATTGGTGATGTTTTGTGGGTGTCTTTAAATATAAAATTAATAAAATTTGAAGAATAGGAGGAAAGAGAGTGTTTTTGAGTAAAAAGATAAGGTGTTTTTAAATATAAAATTAATAAAAGTTGAGTAAAAAGAGGAGAGTGTTGTTATTATTGGAGAGAGGGTGTCTAGAGGAAGACACTTTTGAGAGTGTCTTTAAAAATGATGGAATGTTTTTAAATAGAAAATTAATAAAAGTTGAGTAAAAAGAGGAAAAAGAGTGTTTGTTTGAGTAAAATTGAATAAAAAGAAAAAATTTAATATTTTTTAATTGGGAAGACACCCCCATTTATGTGCAATGGGGGTGCTCTAAGAAGAGGTTATATATGCCTTCAAAGAAAATCGTGTCATCAAAATTTCTCACAGAATATTATTGGCTTTAGACAGATTATGACATTTTGAACAATCTTCTTTTAAAATTTAAATGAAATATGGGTAAAGAGATTGAGGTTCTCAACGGCTAAAAAAATTGTTATGTGTAGAAAAATTGTTATGTGTAGAAAAATTAAGTAGTTCGTGAATATTAAATTGTTATGTGTAGAAAAATATAAGAAAACATTCAAAGGGCTTGGATTTTTGCTTGGATTTTTTTGAGAGAATCATGAGGCTGATGTTGATTTAGGATTTATTTCAATAAAATATGTTTAGGTGGGGATACGTTACAGAATTAAATGATTCTGATAATGACATCTGAAAATAAACAGTTATTTTACAAAATTTATATATTTCTATTTACGCAAATAAATAGTATTTACATTTTGATTGCATAAACATGTCTCAATTTGAAAGTGCCCTACGTGTTAGTATACGGAATTCATTTGTCTATTTGATAACTTCGCTTTTCTCTTGAACAACTTTTATTTTTTGTTCCCTTGTATATCACAGCCTCGCTTTATGGTTGTCTTTAATTTGAGATTGTTCTTAACTCTCTTCTACAATTTCATCCAGCGAAAACTAAAGAGTAAAATATATGAATGATCGATGTATATTTCTACAGAAAGAATATACGTAGCAATGTAGCATCATATGATATATGCGTGTCCATATATGACTGTTTGATGTGGATGTCTAATTTAGTGAGATGGAATATTGTGTGTCGTACTCGTTAGGAAGATCGAAGAAGGATATATTTAGTGCAGACGTTAACATTTAACCACACTTTGAAGTTTGCTCTTATATGGTCCTCTCCCTTTGATATTTTCTTAACTAAGTACGTAGACGTTAACTCACGTGATGTGCAAAACAAATCAAATAAATATGTTTTTAAAAAACAAATAAATTAGTATTATTATTTTGTTTTGACTAATACCATTTTATTTTCCTTTTCACCCTTTTCCAAAGAAGTTACCATTTGGAGATACAATTAGATTGGAGCTACAAAGAGAATGATAAAGAAGAGAAATACAAGGAAGGCAAAGGTGATACAAGGAAGTAGGTAAAAGAGAGAAAGAGAGAGAGAGAGAGGAGAAACTCGGGAGAGCACATCGACAGAGCCATAATTGACAGTATTAGCTAGGAAGCAGGTGGTGAAGTGTTGAATTGATAGAACCCGAACCAAGTAGCTGAAGTCCGATGGCGAGGTGGAATTAGTAATATGTGGCTGAGGAGGTGAGAACTTTCGGTCTAGAAAGAGAATGTGGCATCTCAATTGGAGTTGTATGTCCTTGACGAGAAGAGATTGGTGGTGATCAAGCAGCTCCATGAACCCTACCATATATTCCTGTCTTTCCATAGCTCATAAAATGTGGCTTGAAGAATTAACTTGGCAATGATGTTGAGTTGTTGACTTTCTTGTAACACGAGATGCAGAACCAATCCAAGATACAATTCCAAGAAGATCCAAAGGTGGACATAGCAAAGGTGGAAATAAATTATTATTGTATATTATGCATCTAATTAGTAATCTGTTGAAAGAGATTGAGTATTGTTATTTGTAAAAATCTAAAATTTATTGAAAAGAAACATCACAGTTAGAGTACTTCAATTCTTATCCATATAGCCAAATGATATGCCATGTATTAAAATTTAAGTTGAGTTAAAGAAATATGAATGTACAGTATTGCATTTGATTTGATTTTGTCGAATGAGAAATTCTAGCTCTTGGAATCCTAACTCTCCTACAGTCTATGCAACTCCCAATTGGGAAATGAAGGACCATCTCTTGCTCCATTGTCCTATCTCATAACAGATCTCCAAAAATTTATACAACTCTTAAAAGGGAACTACAGTTCATGAAACCGTGTACTTTCTCTGGCACGAGAGAAATAACAGGTTACATAACTCTCTAGTCTCCTCCCCGACTGTTGAGGGTGAATAGCAACAAATGATATATTAGTAATAATTGTACAGGCGTTCGTAGATTTTCGTAATAAAAAGAAGACTTCTAGAACAATAAGGTTCGGAGTTTGGACAAAGATTTGGTGGCAAATGCCGAGAAGTGACGATGGATGTTGAGACGGGCCGAGGTTGATAGTTCGATCTTGGTTCGGGGACCAAAGTTGAGCTTTCCACCAAGACTTGGTTTTCTGGATATCATGTAGATGTCGGAATGTGTGATTTTACTTAAATGCTCTGCTCTCTCTCTAGAATTCTTCACCCCATCATTTATGGATTTTGTAGATGTTGGTCTTTGGATTTTGTTTTGTATTTTACTTGAAAACTACTTTAATAGATTTTTTAATTAATTTATAAATTTATTTATTTTATTATTGTTTTATCATATTTATGTAGTACATTAGCTTATGAGCTGACTTATTTACCTCGTGAGTATGATCTGAATTCGAGCTTATAAATATAAGCTTATATTATCAATGAGCAAGTTCGAGCCAGCTCATAAAATATGCGAATTCATCGTGAGTCCGAGCTGAGGTGAGCAAACTAATTCATTTTGACACCCTTATTCATAGGTGTATGAAATAAATAATTTTTTTTTTGGAAGATGCTATGTCAGATCGTTGCCACGGTGGTGACTGGCCATCCGGATAAATGGTTGACTAACATTTGTTTAAGTCAACTTCGATGTAGGCATCAAAATTGAATTTGATGCATGTTAGTTATTTATATTTTAATAAAATAAACACTGTATCATTATGAAAAATGTTCAGTTAATAATCCATATCCGGAAAGGAAATTGCAAAGACTACATCACCGTGCTCGAGAAATCCATAAATACTCGCTTCTCCGACGTTTAGTTTTCGCAATCATTTATTTTTGTCTTCCTCTGTACTGAGCCCTAATCTGTGTCGATGGAAACTGCAGCTGTAAGTCTTAGTTATTGTTTTAGTCCCAAGATAAAATTTTCTCCTTTACCGTTTCATGAATGATATTTTGAGTCCTGTGACAACAGAAAGGAGAATTCGGGGGAAATCTAAAATGGCAACTGAAGAAACTCTTTGTTTTGGCTCGGGATACAAAACTTGAAGATGATGTTGGTGTGGAGCTCTCGATTGTTGCCTCCAAAGGTCCAAATCGAAAATTTGGAGATTATCAATGGTGCTCCATCTTTTTCGTTTTAACTTTAATGGAAATATTAAATTCTGAATGACTCATACTGTTGTTGTTTGTAGTAACGATGTAATGCACATGTTGTCAAAACGTTTAGGGTCCAAAGTTGCTCAAGTTATTGGAAAAGTTTGTTTGTATCATGTATGGTGGTGTTATTGTATCCGACTCTTCTTATCTGATTTTGTTTGTTATCACATATAGCACATTGTTTCAAAATTCCCTGCCACTGAGATGGTGAAATCATGGTCTGTTACTGGACCTGGATTTATCAGTGTTGTTATATCAGCTGAGTATATATCCAAGGTACTCACTACTGTTTGTGTATTTGCTCACTTGTACATATGGTAAAATTGATCTCTCATTTTTTATTTATTTTATCTAGAGCATTGAGAATATGCTTATCAATGGAATTGACACATGAGCGCCTAATCTTCCGGTTAAGAGAGCCGTGGTCGATTTTTACTCTCCCAACGTTGCAGAAGAAATGCATGTTGGTCATCTAAGATCACCTATCATCGGTGGCACTTTAGCTCGCTTGCTCGAGTACTCTAACGTTGAAGTTCTACGTAGAAACCATGTTGGTGACTGGGGAACACAGGTAGCTACTTTTCCAAGTGATTTCTTAATTCCAATCTATTTTTATCAAACAAATCTTTGAGAAATTTCCTGCAGTTGGGCATGCTAATCGAGTACATCTTTGAGAATTTTCCTGCTGTGATGATAACAATTGAATATCTTGAGGTACATCCTATGGCCTCTCAGTTCCTTTTATGTAACTTTATATGAAAATCCAAAGCTATTCAGTTTCTAACTTCACATGTCATATCTGATATGTTTCTTACCAATTATCAAGAAAAAAGTATGACAATGATCCTGACTTTAAGAAAAAGGCACAACGTGCTGCGGTCCTTCTACAGGTAACCCAAATCACTGATGCGTTTTTATCTTTGGCAGTGTCTCTGTATGCAGCTGCAGGATCTTATTTACTCTCATGTCTCTATTTTTATGTCTTTTTTGCGTGCAGAATGGAGATCCTGTTTACGTCGAAGCTTGGGCTAGGATTTGTGAAATCAGCCGAACCGAGTCTACCAAGGTTATTCAGCGCCTCTAAGTTAAGCTTGAAGAAAAGGTAAAGGAATAGCTGGACCTGTACTATATTTTCTTTTTAAGCAGAATGGCATGGATGTGTACTAGATAATTGAAAATACTTTTGATTCATGACAGGGACAAAGCTTTTACATACCTTATATCCCTAACATGATTAAGGAATTGACTACCAAGGGGTTGGTTGAAGAAATTGATGGTGCTTGTGTTATATCCATCAAAGACTTTAAGACCCCACTCTCACTTGTCAAGAAAGATGGTGGTTTCACCTACAGCACAACAGATATGCCTGCTCTTTGGTGGGTTAAATTACTAGTCTACATATATATATCTACCTCATATATTTTTGACTTTTTTTGTGTCTCAACTGGCAAAAATCTGCCTGGCTCAGGTATCGGCTTAATGAAGAGAAAGCTGAGTGGATTATCTATGTGACGGATGCTGGCCAGCGTGAGCACTTTGATAAGTTATTCAAAGTAGGTTTGATGATTATATTTAAGATCTGACGACTTGTGAAATGTTATTGTCTTGGTCAGTCGTGACTGTGGTTTTCCTTTTACCCTGAATCAGGCTGCCAGAAAAACAGGATGGCTTCCAGCCAATGATACAACTTACCCTAGAGCTAGCCATGTTAGTTTTGGTCTAGTCATTGGAGGAGAGGGCGGGCGGTTTAGAAGTTGGTATACTAAAACAGTCCGCCTAGTTAGATTGCTAGATGTGGCCAAGAATTGCAGTAAAATGTCCCTTTTAAAGCATGGTATATAACTTTGTGTCGTTTTTGGATTTGTTGAAATTTATTCGCTTGTTCAGTTATTACGTGGCCTAACTCATCCCTCACATGTTCCTCTCTGGTTAGGCAAGGACAAAGAATGGACACTCGAGGAGCTGGACCAAACAGCTGAGGCAGTTGGTGACAGTGTGGTGAAGTAAGTATCATCTTTATTCTACTGCTGGTGATAGTGGATTATACAGCTAACTTTTTTTTTGTTTTTGTTTTTTTCCAAAGGTTTGCTGACCTGAAGAAGAACAGATTGACAAGTTATACTTTCAGCTATGATAAAATGCTTTGTGACAAGGTACTGAAATTTGGCAACATATTTGCTTTATGCAGTCATGCTTATTGAATATTTGATCGCAGGGAAAAACAGCCGTTTACCTTCTTTACGCCCATGCACGGATCTGCTCAATCATCAGAAAGTCTGGCAAAGACATAGATGAGCTGAAAAAGGCATGAACTCGAATTACTTAATTCTTCTAATAACTGTTCCTCTTTTGGTCTTGTGTTCCATTGTCATTTATGATGCAGCCGACCTAATGGGCTTTAGTTTCCGTTTGGTTTTCTTTCTATTTCGATAATGCTTTTGAATTGTTTTGGCTTTACTTATTTTATTAGATAAGTCTCAATCTATGAATATTTCCTATTCGTATTGGAGATTGGTTTTGGTGTTACCACTATATAAAGATATCTCTTGGGCTTGTGAGAGATCATCTTCTTATTCATTGAATTATTACAAGAGTATTCTTCTCTTAAAACCGTTCTTACCGATAGAACCTCGAGTTCTCAACGGAATTAGGTTGACATCGATCTTAGGCATTCGAAGACTAAATAGGATCTTTGTGTTATCGTAGCTTGGCTACACCAATTTAAAGCTGTGTGTATGATATGATATTGCAGGCAGGAAAGGTAGTATTGGATCATGCAGACGAATGGGCACTGGGGCTTCACTTGCTTCGGTTTTCGGAGGTGCTGATTGATTTATGTAGTGTTTAGTTTCAAATTCGACTTATTTTTCCTTAGTACCAATTGCAATCCACGATTTGCAGACGGTTGAGGAAGCGTGCACCAAACTGTTACCACACGTGCTGTGCGAGTACCTCTACGGCTTATCCAAACAGTACTCCAAATTCTACAATAATTGTCAGGTAAGCATCCCCAAAATTTCCTACTTTTTTCTATTTAAGCCTAATAGACTCTCCACCATTTATTTTCATCTTTCTCCTGAACTTTTAAAGGTCAATGGTTCAGCAGAGGACACAAGCCGTCTCCTACTTTGTGAAGCAACGGCCATAGTCATGTGGAAATGCTTCCACCTACTTGGAATCACCCCTGTTTCTAAGCTTTGATTAACGAATCAAAAGGCTTTTACTTTCACCCCTATAACTCTTGTACTTAAATTCTTTCCAATTTGGCAACAAAAATAAAAATCTAACAAGAGCTGATGCTATTTCTTAAAACTTTTTTATTAACCAGTAAAATCCAGGATTTTGGCCGGTAGTCTTTCTAAGCGTAAGAGTAGCTTTTAACAGCACCTTATTTAATGGTAATTTTCTCCCACTCTCCCTCCTAAAACAAACGGGTCTAACTAGTAAAGAGAGTACTCCAAAACCTTTTGTAGAGAGACCCAAGTGCAGCTAGACTACTATCTACTTGATGCCATTTTTATAATTTGATTACTAACAAAATTATGTCATTAGTTAAATGATGATAGTTATCCTTAATTTTACTGAAAGATTTCAAAGATTGGTTTCCGGTGATGCAAATTTTCTTTGATCACTATAAGATTTACATGATAGCTAGCTATAGGTTCCCGAAATTATTTTAAAATTTTGATTGGAACCTAGACCAATGATTAAAACAATATCGATCAAATCATGTTTGTGTTGATTTAACGACACATTTCGACGAATAGTGAATAAAACTTCTAAACGTTACAAATTTCAGATGTTTTAAAAATTTTGGTTATTGATTTATCACTGAAACATTTACTATTATCTTTGAACCAACGATAACAAAAAGAAAACGGTGATTATTAATGAATATGATTTGGTTGCTGAAACGGTGAAACCTGTCATTGTCATCAATATTATCTTTGAACCAACGATAACAAAAAAAAAAACCAACGATAACAAAAAAGAAAACACATTTTGAATTGTGGTGAGCGTTGAGGACAACAAAACAATAGATGGCATGGAAAATAGTTATCCGTCTAGCTAGCTCTCATCCAATACTTTGGACTAAGTTGAGTTGAGATCGATCCTAATCAAAAATGCATCCGCAAAAGCATGAATAGAAGGAGACATAGCCCTACTCCTAAAAGAAAATATATGGTGAGTAATTTTGATTTGTGAATTTTCAATAGTCTTATGTTGAATATATTCAAAGGAGTCGGAATTTTGTTTCCTCTGAGGATCATGACGCTGATGTTGATTTACGGAGGTTTTCTTAGAGGTGGTGTCGGTAGGGTTACGCTTTTAAGATGTTACTATAGCTGATGTACAAAACCGCGTTTTCGTAGAAAACAAGAAGTCGTCGAGGTTTGACTTCAAATTTATTTATTCACTATACATTTGATATTGTTTGCTTCAATCTAATATATATATACTAATACACACTACGGCTGGTCGACACGGGAGAAGTACTAGAGAACAATGATAATGAAGAAAATTACAACATTTCTTCTTCTAAGTTTGCTTCATCTACTTCTTTGTCTATCCTCTCGTGTTCGTCTCACAGAAGCGACACTCCCTTCACTAGGTCAGTCTCTTCTTATTCCAAAAATCTCTCTTACAATATGAAAATTTAACTAATGTTTTGAATGGTTATAGCTGATGGGGGATTAATTTGTCCCAAAAATAGAGCGTCTAGTTTATAAACGAATCGTTTTTGCTCTGCCCATTGAAACCATTCAAAGCCTAAGTAACTATATAAAGAAAAAAGTCTAGTTATAACTTTAAAATTTATTAACTTCTTTGCTTTGAAAGGTAAGGCGCCCCCAAAAACCCAGACATGCACAAATCCCTCTCGACCATGTCGAGCTCCCCTGGGAAGTGGAAAGAGGGACAAGCCTTGTTTAACCATTCCAAGACCTCCTCCTCCTCCTAAGTATCGGTGCTCTACGCCAAAGCGATAGCAATGGTGAATATGAATTTATACAGATTTTCAACAGAATCCCACCGAAGATAGAACACCGATGTTAAGTTTAGTAAACATATCATTCAAAATATTTATTTGCATGTTGTGCCAAAAATATCGCTAAATTATGAGCTTTTATCATTTCTTTCAAAAGAGCATGTATACATATATCATGGTAAAATTAAAATATTAATGTTTTTTCCTGGTTAGTAATTTTGCTACTAGAGGTTATACAGTTACTTGTAGTAGAGTTACACATGGACTATCGTAGCAGAGTGATGAGAAATCCACGAAGACAATGTAAATGGTGTGATTTGTATCATTGTCTTGATCTATATAACAAATCCTCTATCATTCAGCCAACACCTTTAAACTGCGCCGCCTTGGGTCTAGTGATGATAGTTAGCCTACCATTATCTATTTACTGAAAGATTTAAGGATTGATTTTCGGTGATGTAAAATTTTTATCACCATAAACTTTACATGATAGCTATAAGCTCCCGAAATTATTATGAATTCTGGATTGGAATCTATAACTACTTCAAAAAAACATATATATATATATATATATATATATATATATATTTGAAAAAAGAAAAAAACTTGAACATTATTAGAAGATTGTTTAACTGTGATTGATATAAAGATTGTTTTGAGATCATGATATCGTGATTGTGCCGTGACTCGCGAAGGAGCTCGAAGGAATATATATATTTAATGCAGACATTAACATTTAACCACACTTTGATCTTTATATGGTCCTATCGTTTTGATATTTTCCTAAATATCTATTTATAGTGATAAGACATTCATACATACACATCTAGAAGTAAATTCATAAACATGTGCATATACTCAAAGGGCAAATGAAATTGAAAGGGCAACTGAAATGTATTAGAGTATGAACAAAACATAGCAGAGTTTTTTAATCTTTATATCAATTTATCCAATTGCAGTTACTACAAGGCAAAAACTCTTGAAACAAGTGGTACAGAGGCTGAGATATTGAAATAAAAGTAAAAAAAGGAGTACCATAAGGCAAAAACCAGAAATCCTTGCGAGCTCCTTCAAGACAAAAATGATTTGGGAGTATTGAATAGTCATATGCAGAATATATTGGAACCTCTAAAAATCTTGCATCCATAATTACCTAGCTAGGTTCATAAAACTGAAATTTAGTAAAGTGTTTATTTATTTGATTAAGATGTTACCTAGTATTCCTACAAAACAGTGTTTTTGTAAAAAAAGTAAGAAGTCATGACGATGTTTGACACTTCAAACTTCTATATCCAATATAAGTTTACTTTTTTCTTCTTCTTAATCTCTATATATACAATAGTGGTCGACATGTGAGAGAGGAACAAATTATAATGAAGAAAACAAAAAAAGTTTTTCTTTTTCTAACTTTGCTTCATTTACTTCTGTGTCTATCTTTTCAGGTTCGTGTCACAGAGGCTAGATCCCATCAGCGAGGTTAGTCTCCTTTTTATGTTGTTTTAGTTAGTTCATAGTTGTATGTAGTTTACTATTTAAAGAAAATCTATTATAATAATTCTCTCCGTTGGTTTTTCTGTTGACATATTGTCTCATGTATGTTAAAAGGTAAGGAACGGTTCTCATCCACACCACCCTCCCTATCATGTGGAGGTTCTCCTAGTGGAAGTCCTGTTATGGGAAATATTAAACAGGAATGTTACAGAAGAATTGGAAGGCCTCCTCGCGTGTAGATTTGGGACTAATATGAATTTATACATTTAGATTCGACCAAACGTTTCAACAGAGCCGACTACCACGGATATAACGCCAGTGTTTAGTTTTGTAACTATACCATCCCAAATAACTGTTTGCATGATGTGCCAAAGACTATTGATTGATTATGTTTTTCATTTAAAAAATCATATATATGTGGCAACTATTTATTAATGGTTTTCTGCTAAAAAAATCATTAATCTTTTTTTTTCTTTCTAAGATCAACCATAATTGGTAAGTTGTGTAAGTCAATTCTACTAACTCAATAGTCATTCGTAATATAGTCTTTATACATATCATCGACGTGTCTCCATTTACTTTTGTTATGAAACTAACTAAAACGTCAGAACAACGTAGTTTTGGGTCAAGAAATCTAAACGTTGTTTGGTTGCAAATGTTGATGTTATACTGAGCAAAACAATATGCTTTTTACTTTACATTTGATTTTTAAAATTAGGAAAAAATGAAAAAAAAAATTGTGGGTTTAAATCTTGTTGATTTGGTCTTTTGAGATTAAGTGATGACGAAGATGGCGGTGAAGAAGTTGACGAAGAGTGAAGAGAGGCGGCCGGTGACGACGAGAGTGGCCGGAGACGAAGACTATCGGCGACGGAGGATGAGAAGAAGATGTCGACCATTTTAATAAAGCTTCTAACATTTGAAAGATCGGTGCTCTGTGCCAAAGCGATAGCAACGCTGAATATGAATTTATACAGTCAGATTCGACAAATTTTCAACAGAAGCCCACCGAAGATAGAAGAACACCGATGTTAAGTTTAGTAAATATATATCATTTAAAATAATTATTTGCATGTGTTGTGCCAAAAATATCGCTAAACTATGACTTTTTATATATTATCATTTCTTTCAAAAAAGCATGTATGATGTATACAAATATGTTAAAATTACTAATAATGATGTTTTTTTTTGGTTAAGGATCTTGCTACTAGAGATTATACAGTTACTTGTAGTAGAGTTACATGGACTATCATATCCCAAGGAGAAATCCACGAAGATGATATAGATGGTGTGATTTGTTTCCTTGTCTTGATTTAAATAGCAAATCATCTATCTATCATTCAAACAACACCTTTGAAGTGCGCCACCTTAGTTCTAGTGAAGATAGTTCGCCTACCATTATCTATTTACTATAAAGGAAAGATACTCATCACAATTACTATGATTACTCAATCACTATAATCACTACATGCAATCACTCAATCACAACAATCACTCTATTATATATTCTTTTCACTAAATGTATGATTCTCTTATTTATTATATGATTATGTAGCTCTACTATATATATCTATGTAATCCTCATCATGTGAAATATACAACACAATATTCTTATAGTCAATATTTACTGAAAGATTTATGGATTGATTTTTGGTGATGTAATTTTTTATCACCTTAAACTTTACATGATAGCTATAAGCTCCCGAAATTATTATAAATTCTGGATTGGAATATAGAACTACTTAACAACAACAACAAAAACATGTATATAGTATATTTTGTGAGGCTCATGAGGCTGAGAACTTGATTTAGGGAGATTTCGTGGAAGGTTGTTTCACTGAGGTTATTTTGGAATTTAATGATGTTGATAATGAGTTATGAAAAATAGAAAATTTAGTTTCAAAACGTTTGTATAGATTGTCGAACTGAACATTGGTGAACTTATAAAAATAAAATAAAAACTTGAATATTGGAAGATTGTTTAACTGTGAGTGACATAAAGATTCTTTCGAGATATGATATCGTGATTGTTCCGTGACTCGCGAAGGAGCTGGAAGGAACATATTTAATGTAGACATTAACATTTAACCACACTTCGATCTTATATGGTCCTCTCGTTTTTTTTTTTTTTTTTGACATCATTGGTCCTCTCGTTTAATTTTGATATTTCCTAAATCTCTATTAATATTGATAAGATATTCATAAATACACATCTAGAATTAATTTCATAAACAGTATATAGACTCAGAGAGTAACCAAAATGAAATTCAAAGGGAAAACGAAAATATTGGATTATAGACAAAACATAGTAGTAGAGTATTTTGTTAACCTTTGTGTCCATTTATCCGCCAATTGCAGTTACTACAAGACAAAACTCTTGAAATTACAAGTGGGACGCCGACTAAGATATTGAAATAAAAGTAAAAAACGGAGTGCCATAAAGCAAAAACAAGATATCCTTGCGAGCTCCTTCGCCCCTATTTCATAAAGCTCCTTCAAGGAAAAAATGATTTGGGAGTATTGAATAGTCGTCATATGTAAAATATATCGGACCCTCTAAAAGTCTTGCATCCGTAATTACCTAGCTAGTAGGTTCATAAAATTGGAGTTTAGTAAATTGTTTATTTGTTTTATGAAGAATTTAAGATGTTACACTGTATTTCAAAAGAACCGTGTTTTTGTGGAGAAGAAGTTAGACACTTCAAATTTAAACATCCACTATACGTTTGTTTTTGTCTGCTTTTCAGTCTCTATATATACAGGAGTGGTCGATACGTGAGAGAGGAAGTGAGGAACAAATGATAATGGAGAAAGCAACAAAAGTTTTTCTTTTTCTAACTTTGCTTCATTTACTTCTATGTCTATCTTTTCAGGTTCGTGTCACAGAGGCTAGATTCCGTCACCGAGGTTAGGCTCTTTGTATTATGAAAATCTCTGTCACATTAAAGTTTTATTATTAGAAATATTATTTAAAGAAAATCTATTATTAGATTTTCTTTACTATTTAAAGAAAATCTATTATTAGAAATATCTCCGTTGGTTTTTCTTTTTACATATTGCCTCATGTGTGTTAATAGAACTGCAAACAGAGTCATACACACCACCCTCCCGATCATGTGGAGGTTCTCCTAGTGGAAGTCATGTTATGGAAGAAATTAAAATGGAGTGTTACAGAAGAATTGGAAGACCTCCTCGCGTGTAAATTTGGGACTAAATAACTTATACATTCAGATTCGACCAAAAATTTCAACAGAAGCCCACCGTGGATATAAAGCCACTGTTTAGTTTTGTACATTACAATCCCAAATAATTTGTTTGCACGCTGTGCCAAAGACTATTCCTTTTCATTTAAAAAATCATATATACATGGCAACTATTATAAGTTGTTTCTGCTAAAAAATTATCAATCTTTTTTATTTTAAGATTAACCATGTCCCGGAAGCTATGCAAGTCAATCTTACCAATTCAAAATTCAACCACAATACAGTCCTTACCCATATCATCGACGTATACAGTCAAAACAATCATGTTCTTTACTACCAATATAGTTTTGATTCAAGGTAATTAGACATTATTTGGTTGCAAATGTTAAGAATGGTTTTTTACTTTTATATTTAGTAATAGAAAATTTATATTGTTTGATTAAAACTTAAGCCAAAACAAACATATTCTTTATTATCATTGGAAATATACATGAAAATATTTGCATAATTTTGGTTTTTAGTTAACAAAATAATAGAATAATAGTTTTTATTTAATTTATTATATATATTTATTTTATTTGTGTCATACTTCGATCGAGATCCGCAGTTGGTATAGTATATCCGACGACATTGCACTGATCTGTATTAGGTTTAATATTAAAATCTGTTATTTTTAAATTCTGTACAATCTAGAAAAACAAACCAACAAAATTCACATTGATCCGTGATCAAGTATTACTGGCCAAACTAAACGAATTAAAAAAATATTTAGTGGGAGGCAACCCCCTGAATGTTTAATCAACCAGAACTCGGTTAGACATATCGTTTCAAACACCAACCTATCGATCAATGCATAGATCAAACGATTGAACCCCTAATTTTGATCCACAAAATTAAAATTATTTTATTTTATTTTAATTTAAAATAATTTTAATTTAATTTAGGATTTCAAAGGAGAATAGAGAGTGTATAACCGTTTCTAAACAAATGTATTAATATATATTTAACATATTAACTATTTAAATCAAATATTTTGATGACTTAATATTTAAACAAAATATGTCTATGTAAATTAATAAGAAAGTTTAAATATTTACAATATTTGAGACATTTTAAAGTTTAAATATTTATATTATATTAAAAAATTAAAATTTTAGATATTTATAATATTTTTAAAGTTTAAATTTGTTTAACTGAAGAACCGGATTAAACCGAATAAAACATTATTTAGAATCATTTTGGTCATTTTTATAATATGACTTTGAACCATTGTCCAAATTTTTTAGCCAATATGGCACATTGAATACACAATTTTTCTTCATCGATTGAGTAGTATATGTTCATTTTGAAAATTTTAAATCGCGACATATGCAGAAAAAAATGTAAAATTTTATTAATTATGTGTTATATAATCATTCAAAATTATTTTAAAATAAGATCAAACAAAAGTGATAGAAGAATCATAATTCATACTATTAAATCACAATTTTAGATAAGGAAATAATTATGTTTGGTTGTAAGGATTGTAGAGAATTAATTAGAGGTTGTTTGGATACATTGATAACTTATTTGTACTTCATTTTAATAGTATAGAGAGATATTAAATCTTAATTAGAGGTTGTTTGGATATATTAATTTTAATAATGAAGATATATATATATATATATATATAATATAGTTTCCAAAAGTTTTCATAGATTATTGAACTGAACTTTTGTGAGCCTATAAAAAATAAAGGAAAAAGCTTGAACATTGGAAGATTGTTTAACTGTGATTGACATAAAGATTGTTTCGAGATGACGTTAACATTTAACCACACTTTGATCTTATATGGTCCTCTCATTTTGATATTTTCCTAAATCTCTATTGATAAGACATTCATACATACACATCTAGAAGTAAATTCATAAACATGTGTATACAGAGAGTAACCAAAATGAAATTCAAAGGGCAAACGAAAATATTGGAGTATGAACAAAACATGTTAGATTTTTTTTTTGTAACCTTTATATCCATTTATCCAATTGCAGTTACTATAAGGCAAAACTCTTGAAACAAGTGGGACACAGACTGAGTCACTGAGATATTGAAATGAAAGTCAAAAACAGAGTGTGCCATAAGTCATATACCAGAGATCCTCGCGAGCTCCTTCGTCCCTAGTTCCATAAAGCTCCTTTAAGGCAGAAATGATTTGTGAGTATTGAATAGTCATATGTAGAATATAAGATTATGTAACCTATAACCTCTAAAAAGTGTTGCATCCGTAATTACCTGCTAGGTTCCTAAATTGGAATTTAGTAAAGTATTTATTTTTGTTTAATTAAGATGTTACATTGTATTTCTAGAAAACCGTGCTTTTGTAGAAAAGAAGAAGTTGACGTGACGAAGTTTTGACGCTTCAAATTTATATAGCCACTAGACCACTATACGTTTGCTTTTGTCGGCTTTTCAATCTCTATATATATACACTAGTGGTTGACACGTGAGAGAAGAACACATGATAATGAAGAAAACAACACAAGTTTTTGTTTTTATAACTTTGCTTCATTTACTTCTATGTGTATCCTTTCAGATTCGTGTCACAGAGGCTAGATTCCGTCACCTAGGTCAGTCTCTTCTTATTCCAAGAATCTCTGTCACATTCAAAATTTAAGTAATCTACTATCTAGTGTAAATCATCTCTGCGGTGTTTTTCTTTATTTTAACATATTGACACATGTATTTTAAAAGTTGTGGATGGGGTACTCAATCCACCCTCCCGATCATGTGGAGGTTCTCCTAGTGGAAGTCAAGTTATGGGACAAATTAAAAGGGCTTGTAGAAGAGTTCGAAAACCTCCTCTCCTGTAGATTTGGGACTAATATGAATTTATACATTCAGATTCGACCAAAAGTTTTCAACAGAAGCTCACCACGAATATAATGCCAGACCAGTACGCTGTGCAAAAACTTTTTTTCTTGATTATGCTGTGTTTTTTATTCATTTCTTTTTGAAACCATATTATACATGGCAACGATTTAATGAATAATAACAACAACAATTGCTACTAAAGGTTATATAGTTTACTTAACAAAATAACCACGGGTGCAAGACATTCGCTTACATTCATGGTGACTAGTGTGAAAAGGCGATATGAGTTACTGTTGCAAGGTCGATATCAAGATTTGACATTTCTAGAATAAGAAAGGCTACTGTTAGGAAGAGAGAATGCTTTGTATTTGTGTTATTGATTAATGGAAGACATACAACTATATATATACACAAGAGTTAAACCTATCTATGTATACACAAGAGCTAAACCTATTTCAACTAGAGTTATGGCTTATTTAAATCTTATGATATATACTTTCTCCGTTACTTATTGATCTTATTTATAGGAAAAAAAATTGTTTCAAAAAAATCATATTTTTAAGTTTTCTATGTATATTTAATTAGTTATTGATGATAAATTGTAAATTTCAAAAACAAATTGAATATTATTGGTTTAGAATTATTGGAAGTTGTTAATCACAAAAAACGATGCATTTATAATCAATTTTTAATGTGTTTTTAATATGTGTGAAAATCCTATAAATATAATCAATTAGGAACGGAGGGAGTATCTAAATAACTTAATTCTTATCACAATAAGATGTCTAGAATATTCTACGGTTTAGGCTTCATATACTTCATAAACGGACTCTACCGGTCCACGTTACTTGATCCGCAAGATATATATCTTGTTCTTCTAATAGCTACAAGTCGTACATTGGAGGTGGAAGGTGTATTGGGATTTCAAGTCTTGCGAAAATCACGATTAGCCCTGAGCTGAGATCAGACTTCTACGTTTCTCTAGTCTCGAAGGAATAGATGGTTTTGTTGGTGGGTGATTACAAGAAGAAGGCTTTCAAGAGAACAAAATCGAAGGCCACTAAAAAAAAAAAAAAAAATCGAAACCCACTTTCTTTGAGGCTGCCTTGTTCTACAAAAAAGAGAACATGCTTGTGATATATTAACTAATTGTGATTTCTAAATATTTAATAGTCATATGTAAATTATTAGAAAGATATTCGGAATAAGGATTGAATATTTTGTGAGGATTATGAGGCTCAAGTTGATTTAGGGATGTATTTATTTGTTTATTCAGAAGATGGTACATGGCTAATGTATAAAACCGCGTGTTCATAAGAAAACAAAAAAAAAGTCAAAATTTTGACTTTAAAATTTTATTAATTTCAATCTTTTGTATATACACTTACTGGTCGACATGGGAGAGAAGAACAAAGATAATGAAGAAAACAAGACAAGCTTTTCTTCTTCTATGCTTGCTTCATGTATTTCTTTGTCTATCCTTTCAGGCTCATGTCCACCAAGGTATGTCTCTTCTTGTTCCAAAATCTGTCACAATAAATAAGTAAACTTCTTCATTGGTTGTAGTTGTCGGAACGATTAATTCGTCCTCAAAAATGAAACGGTCTAGTTTACAAACTGATAGTTTTTATTGTATATTAAAACCATTTAGAACCCTAATTAGTTAACAATTTCTTAAAATCTCTTATCATAACTTTTATATAAACTTATATATGTGTGTTAAAGGTCAACCCAGGAGATGCGTAAGACCCTCCCAACCATGTGGAGCTTCTCATAATAGAGGACATAGGCCTTGTAAAACCGTTCGAAACCCACCTCCCCCATGCTAGCAACGTTGAATTTGGATTTATACAGTCAGATTATTTTACACAGAATCCCACTACAGATGTATATACCAATGTTTATTTAGTAACCATATCATCCAAAATAATTATTTGCCAACTATATCACTAAATTATGCTTTTGTGTGTGTCATTTCTTTCAAAATATCATGTATACAGGTTAAAAAAAAAAAGTAATAAATGTTACGTACTAAAGGTTACATAATTACTTGTACATTCCTTTATATTGTTTTAAACAATCAAAACCATATATGCTCCATCGATCATAAGATTTATAATTGTCTTAGATGTACGTAGAATTTCGTGAGATGTATATTGTGCCACTCGCGAGGAAGCTATTTGGGATATAGTGTGAACCACATATTTTTTAATTTATCTTTTAAAATTGATGTAGAACTTCTTGAGATGGGACTTTGGACATTGTGATTGTATCGTGACTAGCTAAGGAGATCCAAAGAATATATCTAGTGCAGACGTTGGTTTTCCCCCTAATTTCTATATATATATATATATATATATATACTTCTCGATGTGTATGAATGGTTTACTCTCTAATTAAGTCTATATGGTCTTCTCGTTTTTATTAATATATATGTATAAGACTTTAGAGAAGTAACCATTCTATGTACACATCGAGAAGTATATTCATAAGCAGGTGTACATAGACTTAGAGGGTGACCAAAATGAAATTTAAAGGGCAAAATGAAATTTAAAGGGCAAAATGAAATATATTGGAGTATGTACAAAACAGACTAACAGAGTAATAGAGTGATTTTTGTTAACCTTTATATCCATTTATCCAATTGCCGTTACTACAAGGCAAAACTCTTGAAACAAGTGGGACACAGACTGAGATATTGAAATAAAAGTCAAAAACGGAGTGCCATAAGGCAAAAAACAAGAGATCCTTGCGAGCTCCTTCGCCCCTATTTCATAAAGCTCCTTCAAGGCAAAAATGATTTGGAAGTATTGAATTGTCGTCATCTGTAGAATATATCAGAACCTCTAAAAGTCTTGCATCCATAATTACTTAGCTAGGTTCATAAAAATTGGAATTTAGTAAAGTGTTTATTTGTTTTATTAAGATGTTAGATTGTATTTCTAAAGAACCGTATTTTTGTAGAAAAGTACAAGTTGAAGAAGTTTGACACTTCAATCTCTATATCCACTATGCTGTTGCTTTTGTCTGCTTTACAATCTCTATATATACACTAGTGGTCGACACTTGAGAGAGGAACACATTATAATGAAGAAAACAACAAAAGTTTTTCTTTTTCTAACTTTGCTTCATTTACTTCTATGTCTATCTTTTCAGGTTCGTGTCATAGAGGCTAGATTCTGTCCTCGAGGTTAGTCTCTTTTTATTTCAAAAATCTCTGTCACATTAAAGTTTTATGTAGTTTACTATTTAAAGAAAATCTATTATTGTAAAATCTCTCATTTGGTTTTTCTTCTGACATATTGACTCATGTGTGTTAAAAGATGAGGAACGGACAAACACACCACCCTCCCATTCATATAGAGGTTCTCCTCGTTGAAGTTTAAGTTATGGGAAAAAGTAAAAAGGTTTGTAGAAGAGTTCGATCGAAGACCTCCTCTCGTGTAGATTTGGTATTAATATGAATTTACACATTCAGATTCGACCAAAAAATTTCAACAGAAGCCCACCATGGATATTGTTTAGTTTTGTAACCATACCATCCCAAATAATTGTTTGCACGCTGTGCCAAATATAGTATATATATATATATATATATATGTTTTTAAAATATATAATATTATTGCTTGATTATGACGTTCTTTTTAATCATTTCTTTTCATAAATCATATATTCATGGCAACATTTTATTAATAATAATAATAACAAATATTATTGCTACTAACGTTTAATTACATACATTACTTTTAAAATTAACCATGGGTTGAGGATGGTCCTCTGTTTATGTTGATACATACATATGTAAAATTAATTTCATAAAAATGTGTCTCTAGATAGGAGGATATAACCAAAATGAAAATGAAAGGGCTCATGAAATATAATGGAGTATGTACAAAGCAGAGTACTAGAAGGCAAACTCTTGAAACAAGTGTGACAGAGAGACTAAGATATATAAACATTATCTGTCAATGAACATTATTACTATTAATATAATAATTAAAAGAATCACCAGAGAGGCAATTTACTTACCCAACCGAATCAACCATCTCGTGTAAAGTGATCAAAGTGGGTCTAGCGGCGAGGATTAGTGAGAGGCCTTTCTTCTTCAGGAACTCTGGGATCTCTATGGAACTACCTTCAATGAAGGATGAAGAAGGAAGTCTTGTTACTCCATTGATGCATCCACTTGTGTCGCATGCATTGTTATATAGAGTTTAAGAGAGATCACACTCGAAAGCTATGATCGAAGCTATAACATTTGATGTAAGAATCGACTATTAAGGGAGCCAAGTAAAGACCTCAAGTGACCTTAGCTTATTCCAAAATCTCTGTCACAGATAAGTAACCTCTTCAATTCATCCCCAAAACTAAAACGGTCTAGTTTACAAACTGATTTGTCTATTACAAACATTTAGAACCCTAAGTAACTATATTTTTTAATCTCTTATTATAACTTTTTACATAAACTTATGTGTTAAAAGGTAAACCCGAGATATGCGTAAGACCCTCTCCACCATGTGGAGATTCTCCTAAGGGAAGTGAAGCTACGGAAGATGCAAAAGATAAGCCTTGTAAAACCGTTCGAAGCCCACCTCCTCCGTGCTAGCAACGTTGAATTTCGATTTATACAATTATTGTTTTCAACATATGCCCTCCACAGATATAATAATAACATCATTGTTTTGTTTAATTAGTAACCATGTCATCCAAAATAATTATTTGCACTCTATCGTTTAATTATGCATTTTTGTGTCATTTCTTTCAAAACATCATGTATAAAGGTAACAAATAATGTAATAATGATGTAATAGTAACATCATTACTTGTAAATTCCTTTATGGTTGTTTTAAACAATCGAAACCATATATATATATGCTCTATCATAAGATATATAATTGTCCGCGTAGATGTAGAATCACACATTTTTTCAAGGGTCAATTCTTGAAATGGACAAATATGAGACTTTTTTACAATAAAATTGTGAAATAGTCTATCTTCTAGAATTTTGTTTTTTTTTTAGTTTATCTGTTAACATTGATCAAGCATTCATATATACATCTCGCAAAGTAACCAAAACAAAAATCAAAGTGCTCATGAAATATAATGGAGTACTACTAGATAGTAACCCGCGATGTACAGTGCGGAAAAATATATAACTCATACTTCGTTAGTTTATACTCCCTCTGTTTCATATTAGTTGTCGTTTTGGATCTTAAAACTCGTTTCATATTAGTTGTCGTTTTATGTTTTCAATGCATATGTTTGATAAGATTTCCAACTTTGTTCATTTTGTTTTAATGTCCTCACCAATGAAATAAAATCAAATAAACATTAATTAGAGGTAAAACAGAAAAATCAAATGTTTTCTTAATATGTGTGAAACAAGCTTACAATTAATTTGAAACGGAGGGAGTATTGTCATATATTATAATTAGTGTTTTAAATTAGATTTATTTTCTGTTTTTAGTATCTTATTTATCTTATTTATTATTATTATATATGATATGTGTTATGTTAATTAAAATTACTAATATATACTTACGTGCGATGTTATATTTGTTGACAAATTTGTTTAATAAATTATATTATAATATAATTTCGTTGTAAAAATTAAGTGGTATTATGTATATATTTTTACATTATTCAAAAAAATCTATAACTGTTTGAGTTACTCAAATATATCAATTATTATCAATGATTAGAAATTCGATATGAGATCCGTTTTGACCCATCCTTACCCATTGAAAAAATTAGAATATTTGAAGAACCAAATTATTTAAAGTTGGATGATAAAAAAAAATATTTTTAATTTTCGTCCATAATTGATAAGAAAGAGAAAGTGAATTTAATTTTTTGTAGAAATTAATAATTATTTAAAATATTATTTACAAATTTTTTATTTAATTATATTAGTTTTTGATTATTATTGTATCTTTAATGATTTTATTTAGAACATTACATATTATATTGTTTAAATACTCTAATTAAAAAATTTCATGTTTATTTAGGAGATACTAAATAAAAATAAACAGATTTTAAATTTAAAATATTAAGAATTAAATTTTGAAACATCTATATACCGATTTTTTGTGCTATTTATTAGAGAATTAATTAACTAAATAAAAAATATTATGATTATTAGTAAGATTTAAAAAAATTAAAAAAAGTTTCCAATGGTATTTGGTGTAATATCTCAAGTAAATGTAAGATTATTTTGTTTTTAACATTGCTCAAATAATTATATAGAGATGTATATACAACACAGTTACTAGAAGACAAACTCTTGAAACAAGTGTGACAGAGAGACTGAGATTTAATCATCTGTCAATAAACATTATTATTGTAATGTAATCAACAACAGTAAAAACCATTTCTAACACCTAGTATAGAATCACCAGAGCGGCAATTTACTTACCCACACCAATCCTTAAGGAGGTGAGTTTTAGAGGCGAGGATAACGAGAGCGGCCTTTCTTCTTCAAGAACTCTGGGATCTTTATGGAACTGCCTTCAGTGAATGATGAAGAAGGACGTCTTGTTATTCCCATTGATGTATCCGCTTGTGTCACCTGCATTTTTATATAGAGTTTAAGAGAGATCACAATCAAAAGCTATGATCGAAGCTTGCAATATTTGATGTAAGAATCGACTATAAAGGGAGACAAGTTGAGACCTGAAGTGGCCTTCCTTCTCCTTCTTCTTGGCGTTTGAAACCGGTTGCTATTAGAGTAATACTTATCTGACAGGCAGAAAAAGTTGAAGTAAATTGGGGGTTTCAGAGGTTATATGTTAGAAGAAGATCCAAGAAAGAAGAATACTTACTTGACCACTAGAGGATGGATCTACCACAGCGCCAAATATAAGATTGGCTGTCGGATCAACGAGGTCATAAATCACTTCCGCAGCAGCATTTACCTACGAACCGTTTTCCCGAGAATCAAAATAGAGCATCATAACATCATAAATGACATGGAACTGGAGCTTTGTTCTGAATTCTCTAGGGGAGAGAAGCCAAGTTATTTCTAGGACAGGAAATGGACTGAAAACGTAGAGAGGGAGAAAGACCTCAAACAGTGTTAAGTCACTTCCGCCAGTTATGTTCCAAACAATTCCAGTGGCTCTCTCAATGCCAATATCTAACAAAGGAGACTGGATCGCATTTAATGCAGCATCTCTTGCTCGGGTCTTTCCTGCTCAAATAACAGTATAACATGTAAGAGTAGGAGTAAGCATGATAATGCAACCAAATCATTGCACCAAAATAGTTCAAGTTTAGGATTTTCCTGAATATATCACAATGCACATTTAGTAGAGTTACATGGACTATCATATGGTAATCTTCAGGATACCAAATATTATTAGACTGGTTCCTTTGTCACGGTTAAAGGATACCAAATTTCTACTCCGATTAATCTACTCAGCTACATCTGTAGTACCAATTCTCAGTAAAACTTTGGCATAACAAACATTTTCATGTAGTGTCACTTATACTAGTCATGGGGTTCTTTAACCTGCCTTCTAACCGATACTACCCTTTGTAATCGAGCAGCAAATACAGCCAATCAATAAATAAGTTTCAAATCTAAAGAACACTACTCTTACCTGTTGCAGTTCCTATTCCCATCAATGAAGAACCTGCATTTGCCATTATAGCCCTCACATCAGCAAAATCCACATTGACCAATCCAGGAATCTGCAATGCAAGGGAAAAAAAGAACGACTGTTAGACATTTTTATATAAACAAGGATGCCATAGGGAATAAATACACTACAAAAACCCATACCGTAATGATATCAGATATTCCTCGGACTCCTTGTCGAAGTATATCATCTGCTAGATTAAATGCTTCTGTAACTGGAGTAGACTGAGAGACTGCAGCCAGTAACTTGTCGTTCGGAATAACAATAAGAGTGTCGACATTATCCCTGAGAGCTGCAATCCCTTCCTGAGCCTGAAGTGCTCTTCTCCTTCCCTCAAATGAGAAAGGCGTTGTGACAATACCAACCGTCAATATACCCATCGCTTTTGCAACCCCTGCAATTATAGGAGCCCCTCCAGTTCCCGTTCCACCACCCATTCCAGCCTAGAAAAAAACAAAAAGATATTTGGCTACCATTCCTCTAGCAGTGAACTTAAAGGTCTAATATCAGAGTAAATCTATAGAGGCAGCTAATTCACACAACAATCCATGATTAAGTCTTCTATCATCTAAGACATTACCTCACTACTTTAGCCAGATGGAGAATTAAACTTCTCATTTGTAATCTACATTTTTCTATAGAAAGAAGCATAATAAAAAGTTCTATAACTAAGAAAAACTGAAAGTAATAGTGAAAGACATACAGTGACAAAAACCATATCTGAACCATAAAGCGCTTCTTCGATAGCTTCTTTACTTTCTCTAGCAGCATTCATTCCAATCTCTGGATTACCTCCAGCACCTAAACCCCTAGTCAACTCTTTACCAATTTGTAACCTATTATCTGGGAAAACCGGAGACATTCTCATTGCTTGAATATCAGTATTCACAATCCAAAACTCCACACCAATCATTTCACTCTCAATCATACGATTCACAGCGTTTGATCCACCACCTCCAACACCAATAACTTTTATCCTTGCCTCATTGTAAGTGTTTGGAATAGATGAATCGCCAAAATCCTCGGTAATAGGAGCATTAGAAGTTTCTTTTCTTGGATTGAGCATAGATATCTCAGGATGGAGGTTCAAGAAAGAGTCTTGGCTTTGAAAATGGCTTGGACTATGAGAGTTCAAAGAGTTTCTGATTGAAAAAGACTCGGATTTATGAGCAGTGACAACACGGTTTTTCTTGGTTTCAGTCATTCTAAAGCAACTAACCCTGTTGCCTAGATGATTTTCCGGTAAAACATTCTTTCTAAGAGTAGTAAGCACCCGTGAATCCGGAGGAATCAAACAGGGAGAAACATAAGCTGCCATTTTGAAAACACACACAAAGATCTAGACTTTGGTTCTTTTGCTAACAATGCCTGTAAAAGAGAATGAACAAGAAGTCAAACTCAAGTCCTAAACGAGAAGATCCAAAAAGTGGCATTCGATTTTTATAGTAGCAAAGTCGAAACCCAGTTGCATTTAGGTTTAGCAAACTACTAGAAGCTAAGATACTTGAGAGACTAGAAAGATAAATGAAAATCGAAAACAAAAGCAAAATCAATTACATCGTAGATACAATGCTTCAATTGAATCTCCTAAAAGTATCAATTTTTGAATCAGTAAGATACAATTTGCGCGCCTGTTATAAAATAACGAAATTGAAGATGCAAAGTCCAAAATTTTGTAAGAAAGTACAGGAATACAAAAAAAGCTAAGACTTGGCTAAAGTGAAACCAACTAAAAGAAGTAGAGATTGCGGCAGAGCTACATTAACAATTTAACATGTAAAAGAGGAAGAAGAGAACCTTGTGAGTAGCAGCAGCAGAAGATTTCGAGCTGCAAATAAAAAAGGTGGAAAGCAAAAGAAATGGAGGGTTCTTTGGTGTTTTCTAGGCTTAGAATCTCTTTCTCGATCACATAATAAAAGTAGATTATGATTTGGTTTTGGTCCTAATTATAATTTGTTTCAGTAAATATAATTCATCTGTTTAAGTTTGGTGAACGAGACAAACGTTAGCCAACTGGAAGGGAGTGAATCGAGTGATGAAGAAGACAAATGAAGGTTTTAGCAGAAATGGGCTTAAATATTCCCTTAAAGCCCATTTTATGTTTAGAAGAAATCAAACTTTCTCAAGATTTTTGCATGGCTAGAGAAAGTGATCATCTCAAATTTGATTATTTTTTTCCATTTTCTCTTCCTCTTTCTTATTTGCGATCATTTAACCTGCATTTTTTTTTTATGTTTGGTGAAAGTTCGATTTTGAGTCAAATCAATGTTATGGTGAATACTACAAATCAATTTTATGGGCATTTCAGTTTATGTTGTTGGTACATTCTTTCCAAATTTGTAACAAAGTTAAGGAGCTAAATGTAAACAGTTAAATGTTGTTACACGACTGTCATTTTAAGAGGCTGGTCTGTTTTTTCTCTAATAACCGGACAATGAGTGCAAACTATCCACAATCTGAAGTCAGAAATTGTGATAGAAACAATCAACGACGTCTAAGAGTTCTACTACATCTAAAACAATGTCGGGCCAAAACTCGTCATTATGTCCTCCGATCAACTTAAGCAATTGCTCTCACTCTAGTTATAAGCAGTCCAAACTTCACCACCTCTATAAATTGCAAACACCTCAACAACATTTTCAAGCCAACACTCTTATCTTTCTCCAATTTTAAAGATTAATCATCTCCAATACTTTCTCTGGTCACTATAGAACAACATCAAGCCAAACCACTCAATGCCCTCTAGTCACTTATAATTTATTATCGTGGTTGAAGCAATCTTAGTGCTAAATATTAACTTAACCATCTTAATAACTAAGGCCTTTAACCAAACCATTATAAGCTCTTCTAAGTTCGGAAAATCTACACTAAAAAAAGCATGAATAATCGCAAAAAAAAATTCGAGATTTCCACTAGTAAGAGCTCTAAGAAGAACATCGAATCAGAACACTTCAAAAAAAATCAACATTAATTTCCTGTAAAGTTATCAAAACAAACCTTTACAATGTCTCGGCTATTTCACCACAAAGACTTCAAAGATTTTGCATTAGACTACACTTAAAGATGGCACCACAAAGATGAACAATCTATCAACATGAAAAGGAATCAAAAGATAACAAGAAGCGAAAACAGAGTATAGATCAAGAAACAAGCGTACGATATCAATCCACGATGCTCTTCTCCTCCATCAGCAAGAGACACCACAAGATTAGAGCAAGCTCTAGTAGCCCACAACACAAACGCCGACGCGAGCACAAACCTCACCGGACCAGCACCTTGTGGCACAAACAATGACACCGCCGACAAAATCACAACGGGAAGCAGAGAATAACCAACTAAGCTCGTACAAGTATGAAGATTAAGATTCCCATTTCTACCAGCAAGCATGTTAAAGACGATATACAAGAAGATAGATGAAACAACGACCCAACCAAGTATAACACCGAATTGAATCTTCCCAGCGAGAAGCTGAAATAAGCAAAGCGCAAGGTATAGAAAGATCGGACCAGAGAGATCTGAATCTTTATGAACGGTTTGATTGATTCGGAAGGGATTAAGAATCGATCTAGTTTTTTTCCAGATTTGATCTGGATGAATACCGAGCTCGTCGAGTAATGGCTCTTCGTCTTCAAACGAAGCAGATCCTCCTCCTCCTCCACCAAATGATGAAGACGAAGCAATTGTTCCACCGAATGGTCCAGCTGGCGTCGATGCGGCGGCGGATCCGATGTCAAACGACATGAAAGGGATTGAGGATGAAACGGAGGAAGGACGTGGTGGTTGGTAAGGAGCTGTGGGAGCTCGGCGTTGCTGGACATTTACGCCGGCCGGAGATCCGGCGGAAGGGAAAATAACCGGTGGAACTGCGAAATCCTTTGTCATCTTCTTCAATGTGATTTCTGATTCAGATCTAGAAATCAAGAATAGGATTCGAATTTTAGGGTTTTCTCAATCGGATCGATTTGAGAAAATAGAAATTTCAGTATCAGACACGACTTTGCATTTCTTCGTTCATCTAGCTTAGAGAATGGAATGATGTGTAAGGGTGTTTTAGGTAATTCAGTTATTGTATGTTAGTTGCTAATACTTTTAGGCCTTATCAGCCCATTAATAAATGTAACCTCAGATGTGTGTAGGGTTTTGAACAGTGATGTTACAAACTTACAATATTTCAATAACCCTTGTAAACTAGAAACGCAAAAAAATTTTAAAAACTTCGTATTAATTAATAAAATTTAATGAATCTTTTGATTATTTAAGCATCAAAGTTGTTGTAGTATAGTGGTTAGTATTCCTGTTTGTCACACAGGTGACATGGGCTCGATCTCTGACAACGGTGATTTTTTTTTAATTTCGTACTGATTAATAAAATTTAATGAATTGTTTGATTATTTAAGCATCAAGGTCGTTATAGTATAGTGGTTAGTATTCTTGTTTGTCACGCAGGTGACCCGGGTTCGATCCCTGGCAACAGCGAATTTTTAAAAAAACTTCATACTCATTAATAAAATTTAATGAATTGTTTGATTATTTAAGCATCAAAGTCGTTGTAGTACAGTGGTTAGTATTTATGCAGATGACCCTGGTTTGATCCTTGACAACGGTGAATTTTTTAAAAAACCATTATACTGATTAATAAAATTTAATGAATTGTTTAATTATTTAAGTATCAAAGTCGTTGTAGTATAGTGGTTAGTATTCTTATTTGTCATGCAGGTGACCCGGGTTCGATCCTCGGCAATGGTGAATTTTTTAAAAAATTTCGTACTGATTAATAAAATTTAATAAATCATTTTATTATTTTAGAATCAAAGTCTTTGTAGTATAGTGGTTAATATTCCTGTCTGTCATGCAGGTGATCCGGTTTCGATCCCCGGCAACGGCGAATTTTTAAAAAAAACTTTGTACTGATTAATAAATTTTAATCACTTTTTTGATTATTTAAGCATCAAAATCGTTGTAGTATAGTGGTTAGTATTCATGCAGGTGACCCGGGTTTGATACCCGGCAACAGCAAATTTTTTTAAAAAACTTCGTACTAACTAATAAAATTTAATGAATCGTTTGATTATGTAAGCATCAAAGTCGTTGTAGTATAGTGGTTAGTATTCATGTCTTTCACGCAGGTGACCCGGGTTCGATCCCCGGCAACGGTGAATTTTTTAAAAAACTTCATACTGATTAATAAAGTTTAATCAATTTTTTGATTATTTAAGCATCAAAATTGTTGTAGTATAGTGGTTAGAATTCACACAGGTGACCCAGGTTTGATCCCCGGCAAACGGCAAATTTTAAAAAAAAAATTTTGTACTAATTAATAAAATTTAATGAATCGTTTGATTATTTAAGCATTAAAGTCGTTGTAGTATAGTGGTTAGTATTCTTGTCTATCACGCAGGTGACACGGGTTCAATCCCCGGCAACGGCGAATTTTTAAAAAAACTTCATACTGATTAATAAAATTTAATGAATTGTTTGATTATTTAAGCATCAAAGTCGTTGTAGTATATGGTTAGTATTTACGTAGATGACCTTGGTTCGATCCATGGCAACGGTGAATTTTTTTTAAAACCTTTATATTGATTAATAAAATTTAATGAATTTAAGTATCAAAGTTGTTGTAGTATAGTGGTTAGTATTCCTTTCTGTCACGCAGGTGACCTTGATTCGATCCCCGGAAATGTCAAAATTTTTAAAAAATTTCGTATTGATTAATAAAATTTAATGAATCGTTTGATTATTTAAGAATCAAAGTCGATGTAGTATAGTGGTTAGTATTCCTGTGTGTCACCTAGGTGATCCGGGTTTGATCCTCGGGAATGGTGATTTTTTAAAAAAACTTTGTACTGATTAATAAAGTTTAATAAATTTTTTGATTATTTAAGCATCAAAATCGTTGTAGTATAGTGGTTAGTATTCACGCAGGTGACCCGGGTTTGATCTCCGGCAACGGCGAATTTTTTTAAAAAACTTTATACTAATTAATAAAATTTAATGAATCGTTTGATTATTTAAGCATCAGAGTCGTTGTAGTATAATGGTTAGTATTTATGTGTGGTTAGTATTTACGTAGATGACCCTGATTCGATCCCTGGCAACAGTAAATTTTTAAAAAAATCTTATACTGATTAATAAAATTTAATAAATTGTTTAAGTATATAAGTATCAAAGTCGTTGTAGTATAGTGGTTAGTATTCTTGTCTATTACCCAGGTGACTTGGGTTTGATTTCCAGCAACGGCGAATTTTTTAAAAAACTTTGTACTAATTAATAAAATTTAATGAATTATTTGACTTTTGTATAATCAATGATCAATAAATGTATACTAAGTTGCCTTTATAAATTTAGTGATAATTCCTTTTCAATCAATCTAATACTAGTATTTCTTAATTTGCTATAATCAACCGTCGTTGGCTCATTATCTAAATTAATGGCTGCCAACTAAAAAGAAATCCAGTAGAAGTCTTTTCTTTCTAATCTTCAAAAAAAAAAAAATGTGTTATCTTGATTTGGACAAACTCACAGGTGTTGAAAATCGAATAGTTATATACCTTTTAAGATATTTTTAAAATTTTACGTCAACAGTCAAATCAGCTTAATTTGTCTTCATCCATGTCTTAAACAGTTGGTTATTTGCCAATAGATCGTTTATTTTTGTTCAATTGTTAAATTAAAAAAAAAACGAATTTCATACGTACAGGATAAATTGATTATTTGAATTTTAGGAAAGAATAAATTTTTAAATAATCTGTTTCTTCTTTCCAAAATTATCACCAAATATCTACAAAATTAAACAAAACCCACAAACTTGTGTTTTAAGAAATCATTTATGTCCTTTTAATGTTTGAGTTATCTTAATTAAAATAGAAAACCATAAAAAGCCAAATAATAAAATATATATAATTTTTATTTACCATTTTTATAAAATATGTTAAATATTATTACTTCAATAAAAATATGTTAAATATTTTTAGTTCAATAAAAATATTTTTTTCAAATTTATATTTTTAGATTTTCATATTATTTAGATTCATAGAAAAATATTTCACACGCTTCTAATATTTGAACGGTAGTTAAGTGTTAAATAAATTATAGAGTAAATTAGTAAATTGATTGGATTAACTGATTAACCCATGAATCTATCTTTTTAATATATCAAATTAACACATAAATCTAATAGTTTCATGAATCAAATGGTTAAATAGATAGACTCATGAACATCTAATTTTTTTTCTTTAATAGGTTATCATCATAAAATAATAATAATTAACTAATTGCATGAAATTCAATAAATTACATAATCACAATTTTTACAAGAAATTAAAAATTAATTTTTTAGTGAGAATATGTATTTTGCATATTTTGGAGTGGTTAAAATGCACTCCTTCAAGTGATACATGCCTCATTTGTGCTGTTGTACATGTTTTATTTTTTCTTTGGGTACACCACTACAGAGATCTATTCCGAAAAAATTGTTTTCGCCGAAACTAATTCTCATACTCAAATATGGATCCGGAGAAGAGAAGAAGATGGTAAGATTTATGTTTGAAGTTAAAGATGGTGGTAGATGGAAATCCGGCAACGAAAAAAAAAAATTTCGTGGAAACCAAACTTCTTTAGGTATAGTGCTAAAGATATAAATAAAAAATTGAGAGATGATGACTTAAGGTTGAGTAAGAGGATGTTATCAGCAAAGGCCAATGAAACATGTTATCAGCAAAGGCCAATGAAAGTAAGAAGAATAACAATGAAATTGCTATATAGGAATTTAAATTACTTTATTCATGTTGAAAAAATAAATTTATATACATAACCCTCTTCTTTGATGAAACATGCTTTATAAATCTTTTTTCAAACAAAATCTAAAATATATTTCATTAACAACAAATTTTAAAATTAATATTTTTATTTAAATTTAATTTATTTTAAATTTTAGAAACCCGGCCATAGGACAGATCATAATCTAGTTTAATATAAAAACATTATTAACATCCACTAACACAGTAAATTGGACAGTGGAATTACCATTGTTTTACTGTTCGTTTGTGATATATATTGGATTAACAAAATAAATAACTATGGAATATCTGAAAATTAGTTATTTGGCAATGGTTTTTTTTTATTAGTTTTTTCTCTTGACATCAATTTTCTAACCAAAATGTCCCTGTCGCAATGTTATCGAAGTCAATATTTGTTTAATGATCAAAATATTTGGACTATGATTAACTTTAATTTAATGGTAATTATAATGTTAACATGGTAAAAAAAAAAGTTATTATACCATGTAACAAATATGGATTAACATATAAGTGATTATTTAACGTGATATACAATATACTCGGAACATAGTAATATATTAATCTGGCAAATGATAGATAAATTTGTTTCAATAATTTATGTGTTAACATGATATATACTGTGATATACTGATAAACAGATTTATAATGTTAACAAACTAATTATCGATAAAAACTTTATTCATCATTCACCGGATATATAGATAACCATGTTCATAATATGTTTTATATTATATTATGTCACATGATAAAAAATGATAGCAAAATAATTACTGTTAAAATTAGAGTTGATAACAGTTCAAATATTTTTGTCGATAAACAAATATTTACCATGTTAACAATACGATAGGGTCATTTTAGTCCGAAAATTAATCTCAAAAGAAAGAGAACTAATAAAAAAGAAAACCATTATCAAAAACTTAAATTTTCAGTCTTCTATAGTCATTTTTTATAATTACCCTATATTGTATGATAGATAGTTATATTTAATACATATACTTTGCAGAGTTGCAATTCCACTCAGAAGAGTTAAGGTTGAGAGGAGCAAATGCAAAATATAACTGCATAAGTTGAGACTTGAGAGTCAAAGATATCATTATACATCGTAACTCAAACCTATAACATATTATCCGATACCAATCTCTAGGTCTCTCTCATAAATAAGAAGTGAGAACTATAATGATTGTAAAAATTGAAAACAGAGGTCCATAATTAATCTGACGTCAGATGATGATGCCTTGCATGGTCTTCCAAAGCGATTTGGGGTAATCATAAATCGGACATCTCTTAAATTGAAATTTCAAAATTGACTTCGAGTTTGTTTTTATGATATATGATGATTCGTTACGGCCAATTATATCAATGATGGTTCTTAGGCCTCAATCTAATTTTCACACAAACACTCGAGTTTGATAAGACATCTTCTTATTTTTCTAGTTCTTTTTGTCTAACACAATTTGACATGCAATAAGTAAGAACATACTATTATTTGGGGGTTTTCTAAACTAGAGCCGAAGATCTTTGATCTAGTGGTATAAGATTTAGAATGACGTTTTAGCATCACAAGTTATAACACTTAGGTCAGCTTCGTATTTTTTTTTTAATTTGTGGATTATGAACAAATTATTTCCCCCTGTTATTTGTCAAAAAAAAAAGTATTTATATTCACTAATTTAAAAAAAAAATACCAACACATATTTAAAAATAATGTAAATTTATTGACATAATTTTTTAAAAACTATTAATTTTATGTTTGCACAGAGAGACGATGAGAACAAAGCAAATACCCACAATATTGGATACACTTGCTACTTGACTCGTCTTGTACATATAGCAGATAATTTTGTCCATATTTGATTCGTTCAAAATAAACACTATAAATATTTAGAACCCACTGAAAATTTTGTCTACTTACAAATGACTTTCTTTGTTTTGTTATTTGTTAATTTCGAGATATTGTAGGTTAAACTATATTCGGATTACTTGTCGTATCCCTTATCTACTTGCAGTCTAATCCAAATTAGAGTTCAATTTTTAATTTACTTTTGCTAAACTATAATCGGATTATAGGTTACTTGTAAATTAACTCGTTTTAAAAAGTTTAATATCCGTTTCGTGTAAGGGTGAATATAAATTACTCCCATTTACTACGTTTTGTATTTAAAGTCTAGTGTATTACATTTAATGGACTAATGATAGAAAATCTAAAGCTCAGCATCATGCAGTATGTCTTTTCATTTATGGACCTTTTATAAGGAATTTAATGTTTAACATAAATAGGTGTTGAAAACGAATTATGGTATAGAGTGCAATTTGAAATATTTAAACTTATGAATAAAATTTAAGTAGTATTAAAAATGATTTTTAGGAGATAGATAGTAGCAGAAAAAGAAAGGTCAATATTAGAGCAGAACTCGTAGTTTAGTTTTCAAAGAAAAATGAATAGTCCTTTGACTAATAATGATGACGTCACATAGAATCCGAATGAAAAGCCTCTTGTCTCATCTCTCTGTACAGAGCCGCTTGAATCTCATAACATTTGTGCCCACTTTTCTTCCTTTTTTTTTCTTTCTATTTTCTAAATTCCTAATTACCTTAACACTTGCTTTCACAAGAAAATTACTAGTTTTTGTCAACTTTTTGCTTAGATAATGTATTTTATTTTCAAATATAAATTGACTTTCCAAATTAAAATGGGAAAGTAATTTAGTTTTATAGACGGAAATTTTAGTTTTTGCATGATAACTTGTTCCTGATATTCTGCTTGATTAATCTCTTATTAAAAAGATTGTACATAGTGCATGCTAATAAAATTATAGAGTTGCATTAACTTATTAAAAACAAATTGGTATAAATAAATGTATTTGTAGTTAAAATTATAAGGATAAGTGTATTTTCTAGTCCATATCTCACGATACCTCGTATTATTGAAAGAATTACGAAAAACATTATAAATGTTGGGCATAAGAAAATTCATACATTTACGCAAAATTCTCGGGCATATCAGACCTTAGACCATAATGGTAAACATTTTTGAATTTTGTTACATTTCAATATTATCCAATCTGAAATTTTCATCTAATATTACGGTTGAAGATAAATGATTTACGCATATGTGACCAATATTATCAACAACTTGTTTGAATTTTGAACCATAATAATTAAAATGTTCCGATGCACATGGCCTCATAATTAAATTCTTTCAATTTAGGATCTTAGGATAAAACTTTCATCACGTGACTTGAAATTGCTACTACAAACACAGTGTGTACTCTACACTACATTACTGTTAAAGTTGTTTTCTTTCTCACATCTCGGCTTATATCCTTGATATTACTTAAACCTAGTTGAATATAAGATTAGTTTACAGAACTAGTAGTATCAAGAACTAGTAGTATCAATGGTTCATTTTTACTTTCTTTGGTGCATTGTCGGATGATATATGAATAATTTAATAATGTATGTTTTTGTTTTAAAATAACTTGTCCCCGTTGTATTCGAAACATTAATTGATTGATATGCACTTGACAATATATGATAAATAGGTATTCAATGTTAGTCCAAGAATCAACCATATCCTAAAACCCCAACCGCACAAGGGAAGATCTTTAATTAACATAGAAAAATAGAAACAAAAGTCAAAAAAAAAAAGAAATATGACTGAGAAGACTAACAGAGAGACACTGTCTACTTGTAATAAAACAGAATCTTCTTTTTCATAATAGCTACTGCTGGATACTACTATCATCTTCCTACATTACACCAAACAAAAACCAAAATAATAAAAAAAGGTCCATAGGTTGGATTCTTTTGTTTTCTACTAATTCCACGTCTTTTTTCAAGATTGTCCAGAACCAGAGCTTGATGAGCAAAGATTGTTGTCATTGTTTGATCCATTAGGGTTCTTAGTTTTGGAGAGCTTTTGTTTGAGTTGAAACAAAAGTTGTTGATTCTCTTGATTAAGAAGCTCAGCTTTCTTCCTTAGCCTCTCGTTCTCTTTCATTATGTAACAGTTTTCAACATACAGCTTCGAGTTTAGCCTCTCCATTTGCTTTCTTTCTTTCTTTCTTCAAGAAAAAAAAAATTTCTTGTAAGAATTTAAAAAGAGAGTAATAATATGAATAATAACAAAGCTAGTGTTATGATTATTGTTCATGTTAAATCATTACAACACACATGGGTTGTGCAGCTTCACACGTCGGATGTGAATTACATTAGGAAAAATTATTTGTCGCATTTATTTCGTTTTCGTCCTAAAAATGTGAATATTTTCTTTTCTTTCTTCTTTTTATGAAATCAATGATCAAAGAGAGAAGAAGAGCATGATTAAAAATTTGTATGGAGGATAAAAAGATAAAGCTAAGAAAGAAAGAGATAAAAACAAGTAATCATGATGATATGCAGTAATTATAAATGTTTTAACCTCTATAGACAGAGATAGTAATGATTATATTTGAAACGCGAGCAAAAAAACAGAGTAAGCAATAAAACAAAGATAGTGATCATAACGACAGAAATTAAACGAGTTTCCAAACATTAAAACAAAACAAATTTTTTATTTTTTTTCCGGTTGCCTCTGTCTGAAAGAAAAGGATAAAGATTAAAACTTTACATCATTAAGGAAAATCAAAAAGATAATTTACTAAAAGAAAAGGGAAATAATGAGTTTGTCTTCACGTTGTATGTACGTGTGACGTTACTACATAGCTCTTGTCTTAACGTATCACCACAAAAGCAATGAAAACAGAGCACGAGAACTAAACAGAGCAGAAACAGAACACGAAACAGAGCATGTAGATTAAAGAACCTATTTTTCTGTAAGATAACATAAGGCAAAGCTTCTAGAAAGACCAGTAAGGGAGAGAGAGATGAAGACGAAGAAGAAGAAAAGGTTATACCTTTTGGGAAGGAGTGTTGAAGGAAGAAGATAGAGAGAGTTAAAGAGAGAAGCTATGTGTGTGTGTGGAAGATAGAGGGGCAAAGAGAACAAAGTGAGACACTGTCTGTTATATAGATCCCCAAAAAGCTAGAGAGAGAGAAAGAAGCTTCTTCTCTCTCCTGACACAACAATCATGCATTGTGTTTGTGTTTATGCATTAGATGGCGGCCGCAAGAAGAGAGAGAGAGGAGATTTGTGCATATTGCGTCATGTGAATGATGATGATGATTTATTAAAGAGAGAGAGAGAGAGACAAAGGAGGAGGTTTCTTGCTTTGCTTGCTCTTCTTTCGAAATTGATCTCTAGGGTTATTTTCGTCATTTTATAACCCTCTTCGGCTCTTCTTCATCGTATTCATCCTCGAAACAGGAGATTCGTTAAAAAGAAAACCTAGACCGAGTGTGTTTTGGTAAAATGGAAGAAGTTGGTCAGGTAAGGGTAATATTGTAATTTATTAGGAATGGGGCTAATGGATATAGAGTAGTAGAAGAAGAAGGCCATCGAGCTCTAAAGATTCGCAATGATGGTAAAGATTGTTTCGAACCATCATCCTTCATGATTCTATTTCAACCGTTTTGGACCATTTTTAAATGCCTCTCTTTCCTCTTCTTATTTCCCGGTTTGCTCTTTTATTGGTTTACTCGATACTAATCTTCAACCATAATTAACTTTTAGACTTTTTTCGAATACAAATATACTTTCCATTGTAATTGTTTTTTTTGGGTGGTTAAAGGTTTGTGTTTATCTGTTAAAATAATGTACTTATTTTACATTTTATAATACATTCGTAATGCAACGCAATTTTTTTTTTAAATCTTAAAACGTTAATGAACCAATCCTCTTCCACGATCAATATGTACATTAACAGGTCGTTACAATTCTCAAGATCCCTTTTCTTGTTTTTTTTTATTGTTTCAGCATACCTTAATTACGTACATAGAGACTTGTATAATAATGATGGGAGGGAAAAAAAAAAGGAATAATGAAGATGAAGTGTGTTGGCCTCTTTAGATTTTGGAGCAGTAAAACCTACAAAAATATTACTTTTGTTTGAGAAAGCTTGATGTTTTAACTCCTTTATTTTTTTCACAAAAATTGATTTTCTAATTTTTTTTTCTTTATTTTATTGATAAATTATAAATATCAATATGTAATGATTGAAAATAATTATATTTACTATATTATTATTGGTTTATAATTATTAGAATAATTGTTGATGAGAGAAAATAATATAATTTTTAAAAGTAATGATTATTTTCTTAATTTATGTAAAATATCATTAACATCGAACTTACTGAAAGAGAGAATAATAATCATGGATCATAAGTGTTGTATACAACGTGAAACATCATATAAACAGTGATGGCTAGCTTTTTTTTTTGGATGTATTTATGATATTTTTCTTTTTTTTTTGTAAATTCACATGCCCTTGCTCTATAACTCGTTCGTTTACCCATAAATATTTTTCCCTCAAGAGTTTCCAAATACTTAAAAATATCAATACAAAGCAAAAGATACGAAGTGAGGCAAAACAGAAGAAATAAAACAGAGCATCCAATAGGTGCAACATAGAAGGTAAACCAACGGCCCCGCAGCCAATTTTCTTTGGGAATACCCATGGTTAGATGAGAACCGGTGATTTAGTGTCCTAAAAGGTTCCTTAACCAAGGCGGGTTCCCTCTCTCAATGTAGGATTGGTACCTGTGCTCCGATGTTACAATCCTCGCAAACGATATTGAAGCTATGTTATAGCTGTGAGGATTGTAAACCAAGGACCAGCTAGGAAAAGAAGACATGAAAGTAGATATATCATCAAGCATCGCACGGTATAGGGGTTGAGAAGATGGTTTTCTGACCGCTCTAATCACTTCCTCCGACATTACTTCAAAAATGACATTGGGTTGTCTAAGGTGACTGATACTTTCCACTGCCCATAACAAACTGTGAATATTAGTGTCCAGATCAGAGGACAATTTTGAATAAGATCTTCGAGTATGAAACAGAGGATTTCCTTCATGATCTCTAAGGATTTCAGATCCGGCCCTACACACATTCTTATGAAACATGTGTATGGGGTCTCAAAGTTTTAGGCCCCAATTTCAAGCAAATTTTTTTTTTTTCATAATTAGGGCCCCGAAATATTTTTTGGTTTTGCAAAATTAAGGTCTTAAAATTTTTTTTTGCATTAGGCCCCCATATAGGCTTCTTTTAACCTTTTTAACGAAATAAATTTCATTAATCGTCTCTCTTTTTTAAAAAAGAATTGTAAATACGTTGATTTTAGAAGTTAAACAAAACTGAAACACAATAGTATTTAGTAGGTGTGTCTTGAAATGGAACTAATTAAAGAGTGGGTGCACTTGCTTGCTTACTTACACCAAAGGCAATGATATTTTAAAGTGAGGAGCTTCATTTCTTGCTGGCAATCTATGAAATGCCGTTTCTGCCCCCAGTAATTTCCTCTCTCAACGTAATGGCTTCAAATCCTAATTTAGTATTTTCGGGTTGGTGTCTGTTTTTATATATATAATGATTCATATTCGAAAAAGTACTATATATATGATTTGGAAATTACAGATATTCAGATTATACCATTACATGTATTCTAAAAACTCTATAACGGTCATTGACATTAGCATTACATACTACACTTTATTTGTTCCGTTCCAAATGTCTTTAATTTACGCACTAATTTATCATCTTCCTTTTGCGTCGTTTGTTTTTGTTGTCTTCGTAATCTAACTATAGACTATTGAATCTATTACATCTTGACCATTCAAATATCTAAAATATTCAAATACTCGGTCTCTCCCTATGCGTGGAAGTGCTTGGTAGAGGATATTAGATTACAGTTTGGAGAAATCTACAATATTCCCCTTTTGTGTAATTTTAAATTATATTCCCCCTTTTGCTAATATGTATAACCCTTTTGTCTTTTGAATTTTATTTCTTTTATTGGGGTCTCCTCCATAAGGTTTAAAGTGCGTTCATATTAGAGACTGCATGCAAACATTATCATAGCATCTCTTAACTTTTAGAGATATAAATATTGAATATTCTGATAAAAATTTTGTGGGAAATAACTTGAGCAAAGGACTATACTGTATATATAAAAAATAATACGACAAATTGGACACTGATATATTGCTCTTTTGCAAGTTAGCCACATACGCATTCTATCGCTTTATATATTTTCGGGTTGGTAACATATAATTACTTTTTGGTAATTGGATAGATTTGACAATAGATTTTGCCAAAATCACATAATTTCACGATCAAAGTTCAAATATAACAAAATTTCGACCTTTTCAAACAACCACACAAAATTAAAGTTATTGATACTATGTATATAATATTTCTAGCTATGCTTTGAAATCGGAACTCAAACCATACAAATCTGTTCGGTAAACAAATGTTGCAAGGTTGCTTACTAAATATTGGTAAGAAAACCGGTAAACGAAGACATCAATTTAGTTGTAGATGGATTTCACTAGCCACTAAATTGTATTTCTCGATAAAAAATAAGTAAAACACAATAATGCTTTTCAAAATCAATGGATGTTATGTGTATTTTGACATGCATATGTAAATTTGCATTTTGCATAAATGTGACTAGGATTTGAAAAGCTCAGAACAAAATGTCCAAGACAAACGATTAAACCATTTAAAATATTTAATTTATCTTTTGAGTACTAGCAAAATATAGCCTCAATTTGATAATCATTTGAGTAAATTACTATGAGTGAACAGTGTGTGTCAGATGGAGTGGGAAAAAGACATAGGAGTCCTACATCATATTACATGTCACTCATCTATTTCGCATAATTTTTTCAAAAATCTTGTTATTTTCGTATATTATTTAAAAACATACTCTCTATATTACACATCAATTATTTTAATTTCACATTAATCAAAATCCGTGTTATCTCTGTGATATTGTTTAAAAACATATGTTATTATTTATTTTTACACGTTAACTTTCAAGTAAACACATTATTATTCGCATATGCCATAATTTTTTTTACATAATTTTTTATATTCTCATTCCACCGGATTTGACCTTTTTTGGAAAAGTTTTTTTTCTGTTTTATCCAACATTTCATGTTATTTTGTATTGTCACACTAAATTTTTCTTTACTCCACTATTTTATCTGTATATCGTGCTATTTTAACATGATGCGTGTTATTTCTTGAAATCACATCATCTATCTATTTTTCTTTACATTTTGTTTCACGGTATTTTTGATTTTTCACCCCCTCAAAAAACGTTAGTTACTAAGTTTTTCTTATATTCAGGCTTTAAATGGATGCAGCGGTTGGCGCAGATAAAACCATCCGCGGATTAAACCGTTTTTTTATCATTTATAAGGTATAGTCCGCAGTGGTGCAGACAGAAAAAAATAAGGGTTCGAATGGTAGCTGCAGACCGAATGGACAAAATCATCAGCGAACCAAACCATCTCTTTTTTGGGGCGATCCATGGTCCGCTGCGGTCTCAATTTATTTTTTTTAAAAAGTGGACCGCATTTGGTCCGCAGCGGTTTTCTTTTTATTTTTTCTGTCCGCACCACTGCAAACTATAATTTATGAATGGTAAAAATTAGCGGTTTAATCCGCAGATAGTTTTGTCCGCCCCAACCGCTGCATCCATTCAAAGCCTAAAAGAAAACTGCTGCGAACCAACTACGATCCGCTTTTACAATGAATTAAACTAGGATTACAGTAGACTATAAACCACCCAAAAAAAGATGGTTTAATCCACTAATAATTTAATCCGCCCCAATCGCTGTATCCATTCAAACCCATAATCATTTTCTAAAATAGAATCTAGATTTAGGCTATTCTACCAATTAACCATTATCTTTTATTGGTTATATAAAAAGGATCATTTATATGTCCTCGAGATATTTTAGTTTAATACTCAAATGCTGTATAGATTTCGGTTTCTACAATTCCACTTCGATATTTAACACATACTTCATAAATAATCAATGATGAGGCACAACACAAGTCCTAAAAATATTTAAGAATATGAACCACGAAGGTCTAAATCCGACAAGATGAATCGGCTAAGAGACTTTTTAACCAAACCGAATCCCTTTGTACCAACACATCGTCGTCGTTCCTCTGAAACACCCAATGTGCATGAGTCGCATTCTCGACCACCAATTGACCATGCCCGAAATTTGCTTCCCTAATCAATGATATTTCGGGACTTGGATTTTTATAACTATGATTTATAAAACATCATCAAAATATTTAACTTTAATGTCACTAAATTTTTAATTTTTACTTATAAACTTTTTAAGAAGATCTTACCTCGTAGCAAGGCCTTCTAAATTGCCACCATCTCCAATGTTAATATAAACCGGACCACATTTGTCCAACTTATCTTGGTACACCCGATTCTGTAAAATAACACCAAAAGTTAGTTAGTTTTAGTATTTTTGTTCCATTCCAAAAATTAGCTATATGAAAAACAATTAGTTGAATTTTTTATTTTTTAATGTAACTTTCAAGACTTACAAAACGCTCGTAAGCATGGACGTGACCGGCGAATACGACATCGACACGAGCTTTATAAAGAAGAGTTTCCATGGATTTTTTCATGTCTACACTCTCTTTCTCTCCTTGGTGAGCTTCGTTGGTGTTGTACCATGGCGCGTGTACCACAGCCATCAACCACGGTGTGGTCTTACGGTCGACTTTTTTGAGATCATTTTCTAACCATTGGTACTGATCAGAGCCAGGCTCAAAATCTGTATATGATCCAACATTATAATGTGAACTCCGAAAACATTGAAGGAATAGTACAAATTCGAAGTTGAGCCACTCTCTTCATATGGCATGCGTCACCTGCCACGTATGTACAAGATATTAAAAACTTTTTTTTTTTTTGAATGAATGTAAAAACTTACTTAACAATATCCCTTCTTTTCTTAATCAAAACCTAAAAGAATTACATATATAACCAAAATATAGTTCATTTGCAAAGTTTGTTCTCTTCATTACTAAAACTAAAACTGTAATACAAACAGATAAACCCAACATTAGTTTTATAAATCTATGTGAACGAGTAGTAGTTTTGATTCCTATAATATTCATCAAAAAGTATCATTAAAAAAACAAATTATGTTGCATACGTGAAAGCTTAGAATAAGTAAATTGATTAGTTTGATGAGTTGAAAAAAATTGTACCTTGAGTTATAGGCGGTGAAGGGGGTACTGTGAAAGAGAGGAATATTTTCGACCTCGTGGTTTCCATGAGTGACCATCCAAGGTCTCTGGCTCGCTAGTGGCTGCACCATGCGACCAAATATGTCCCACACTGGTTGGAGCGTGTTAGCGTACGACAAATCTCCAGGCAAGATGAAAACGTCGTGATCCCAATTTGATACATGTTCCAATGTTGATTTAGTCCATTCAGTTGTCCCAAGGTCACCTTCATTTTTTTCAAAATCATCAACAAAATAACAAATCAGGCTACAAATCCAATATGACATGGGTTTGGTCCGTTTGGACATGGAATGTGTACCGGACACGGCAAATTTGATTGGAAATTGAGAAGGAGGGGTCTTGAAGCTGAACTCTTGGGTCATATCTGGGCCACCACATTTGTAATAGTAAACTGTATTGGGCTTTAATGGGCCTATAATAGCGTTGTTGTTGTACGACGTCGTTGTTGCATTAGCCTTGAGCCTTCGTATTTTCCCGATTCTGTGCCGTACACAACAGTAGGCATGATTATAGGTGTCAAAATGGGCGGGCTATCCGTGGTCTGTCCATATCCAACATAATTATGGACCGTCCTTGGACAGCCTATTTTTGAAATGGGGTAAAATGGTTATCATCCAATTTGAATACTTGACAAAATTGGATGGACATTGACGATGTATGACTAAAAAATCTAGGGCAAAATCGATTTTTCCGCCAAAAATATGAAAACATAATTTCCGCCAAAAATGTTAAAACACATTTTCCCGTCAAAAAACGTGAAAACATAATTTCCCGCCAAAAAAACAAGAAAACATAATTTTCCGCCAAAAATTATTGGCCCAAGGACAGACCATGGACAGCCCATTTTTACATGGACATTAATGGTGTTGGACGTTTATGGTCTTGGACGTTTATGGACACGGACAAAGATTTGTCCACAATAGAATTAGACAATAATGGATGGGCCGTTATGGACATGGACGGCCCATTTTGACACCTATAGGCATGATGAGTGATTTCTTCGTTATCCATGATATTCTCATTTTGTCCAGACCAACCAGAGATATGTGCACCTGAATTGTAAAAAATTAACAAAGCGTACAAGCAAAAAAACCGTTGAGTGACGAAAGATCTAACAGACAGAAGACAAAGTTGGTGAAATTTGCCAGTGCTTTCATAAGACACGTTTTAACATGAAACTCACGTGCGGATCTCTGAATTATTTTGCATTTAAACAGTGTTTGAACACTGTGCAAATCTGTATGTATATTATCCCATATCTGTTTACGTTATTTTTTATGATTCCAAATAGATTATCACGATTATTATTTATTGACTATATACTACTCCCTCAGTTTTTAATAAGTGACGTTTTAGGATTAAATTTTTGTTTAAGATTAAGTGTCGTTTTCGAGTTTCAATGTAAATGTTTGATATATTTTCCAGTTTTATCCCTATTGTTTTAATATATTGACCAATAATAAAAATTTTATACCATATTAATTAGGGATAAAATAACAAATTTAATGATTTTCTTAGTATGTGTGAAAAAACTTAGAATGACCCTTATTTGTAAACAGAGGGAGTATAATTCTGGAATTTTAGTAAATATATAGGTAGTTAAGGTATTTTATTTCTGTCAAGAAAACAAGATTTCCTTTTTTTTTTTAATGTAATCCAAATGTCTTCATTCAACGTTTGGTAATTAATAAAAGTGCGAGTACAATGTCGTTCCGAATAATATGTGAATATATTAGTCTAAAATCACCCCTAATTCTGGCGATGCTTCGGTAGCCATTTGTTTTGTAGCATGAGTACGAAGGTTAACAGATCTATTAGTTTAACCCATTTTCTAACAAAATTTGTTTAATTCTACCCTAAAAGAAAAGTAAATTTCTTACAATTTAGAAAAATTTAAAAGAAAAATCCAAAGAAACAAAACTACTGTATCCAATATGCCGAAGATTCAAGTTTTTGTTTGGGTTAAAATTCATATTATTAGTGTTTACTGGGAAAATCTTAAATCCTATGCCTATGTTTGTAATATTGAAATTAAACTTGATTTTGGGTTAAACTTAATTATGGGTTCATAATTATTCAATTATTCATTATTGATCTAAACCCAAAATTAAGCCTAAGTTCTAGAATTTCTCTAGAAACATCTTAAAGATCATCACCTCCTTTAAGTGTTCTAGAAAATTCTATTAGATAAAATATTTAGAGATTAGTGTAGAATAATCTAGATAATTGTAACATAAAAAATCTAGATATTATGTTAGAGAGTTCTAGAGATTAGAAGAAGGTTTGTAAGATATTTTATAGTTTTGGAGCCTATAAATAACTCTCTCCTCTCCCATTTGTAATCAACTTGAATAAGTGAAATAAAAAGCAAGTTTAAAGAAAGAGTGTTCTTCATAAGTTCTCTAAGTCTCTCTAAAAATCTTTTAAGTGTTCTCTAATTGTCCTTCCAAATTTTCTATCATACTTGAAAAGTTTCTCATCTTGGTTCTTTCGAGTTTCTCGGGGTATTACGGTCTTGGGCTAGTGCTAAGCACTATAGGGAGTTAAAACCTCTACATGGTATCAGAGCCATTCTAATCTTGTGCTCATCAAGGTCGGGGTTATAGATAGCTCGAATTTACTCTAAGTATGGAATCAACGGGTCGTGTTGTTGGACTGGAAATGGAGATCTTAAACCAATCTAACTACCGGTTATGGAAGTCCTGTATGGAGTCATACTTGGTGAGTGAGGACTTATGGGATGTCGTCGGTGGTAGCAGCGCTAAACCACCAACTGGAGACGCTACAACTGCGGAAGCGACAAAAGAATGGACACGAAAGAATGCCAAGACAGAGTTTGCCCTAAAGAGGTCAATATCCGCAGGAATATTTGAGCATGTCTCAAGGTGTATATCCGCTAGTTCTATTTGGCAGGTGCTAGACCAATTGTTCAACAAGAAGAACGAAGCCCATTTACAACTATTAGAGAATGAGTTGGCGAATGCGAAGCAGGGGGAGTCTTCAATCTCAAAATTTTTTATCAAGGTAAAAAATCTCTGCTCAGAGATTAATACTCTTAATCCAGAAGAATCTATTTCAGAAGCTTGTTTGAAACGGGTTATTATTCGAGGTCTACGATCCAAGTATATCCCGTTTGTGACTTTGGTTCAAGGATGGGCTACACAACCTTCCTTTGAGGAGTTTGAAAACTTGCTCGCTTCGCAAGAATCCCTAGCCTAACAAATGGCGGGAGTTAAAATTTATGAGGACTCGGGGAGCGCGTTTGTGACCTAAAGGCAACAAGGCTTAAAGCCCAAACCCAAGGATGGAGGCCCAATAAACTATAATGCACGTCAAGGATCATCCATGGGAGATAAAAAAAATTCAAGTGCTATCGGTGTAGGAAACTTGGGCACTTTAAAAAAGATTGTCGAGTTAAACTAAAGGAAACAAATATGGCGAAATCAAAAAATCATACTGAAGATGAAGAATGAGGGAAATGTTTCACAGTGGAAGCTGCATCCTTAGGTACATCCAATCCAATGAAAGTGGAAAATAACTGGATTGTGGATCCCGGTTGTAGCAACCATATCACGGGAGATGAAAAGTTATTTTCTAGTCTTCAGCACCACGACGGAAAAGAAGCAATCATTACCGTAGATAATTCAATCCTTCACGTTGAGAAGGAAGGAACAATTGTCATTAAAGGAGATGATGGAAGCCCAATCACTCTCAAGAATGTATACCATGTTCCTGGAGTAAAGAAATTTTTTTTCTCTGTGGTAAACACGGTGGACTCAGGTAACTACGTTTTATTTGGCCAAAAAGACGTTAAATTTTTAAAAAATATTCAAGAGTTGAAGGCGGACGTAGTTCACACCGGAGCACGAATTAAAGATCTTTCTATTTTATCTGCCTCAAACACTTATGTGGAGAAGATGAGTACAAATGACAAGGCCTTTATATGGCATGCTAGACTTGGTCATATAAATATGACTAAGCTTAAGGTCATGATAAATAAAGACTTAGTTAACGGGCTTCCAAAGTTAAAGATTCAAGATGAAGAAAGACTTTGTGAAGGATGTCAATATGGAAAGTCACATATACTTCTATTTGACCATTCTACCTCACGATGCAATGCTCTATTGGAAAGGGTTCATAGTGAGTTAATGGGTCCGATAAGAACACCTTCATATTCCGGGTTTCGCTACATGTTGTTGTTCGTTGATGACTTCTCACGATATACTTGGGTTTACTTTGTGAAGGAAAAATCAGAAGTATTCTCCAAGTTTCAAGAGTTCAAGATCACCGTGGAAGGAGAGTTGGGTCAGAAGATTAAGACTCTAAGGACGGATAATGGAGGAGAGTTTATGTCAAAGGAGTTTCTCTCTTTTTGTCAAAATCATGGTATCAAGAGAGAAATTACATGCCCATATACACCTCAACAAAATGGAGTAGCGGAAAGAAAGATTAGACATCTAAGTGAAACATGTAAAAGTTGGCTACATGGGAAGAATTTGCCTAAGGCCTTATGGGCAGAAGGCATGAGATGTGCAGCCTATGTTATCAACCGAATGCCACTTAGTCCAAACAATATGCAGTCTCCTTATGAGATGGTTCATGGGAAAAAACCAACGGTGAAACATCTAAGGATATTTGGATTAATTTGCTACGTCCATGTGTTTGATTCTCTAAGAACCAAGTTAGAGGCAAAGGCGAAGAAATGCATCTTTGTCGGCTATGATGGACAAAGGAAAGGTTGGAGGTGTATGGATCCTGAGACAAACAAGTATGTTGTGTCTCGTGATATTGTCTTTGATGAAGTTTCCTCATACTATAGGCTACCTCAAATCTTGGTTGAGAAAGATGGTGCGAGTTCTTCCAAGATCGATGAATCAACTCTTTAAGTACCACTTGACAATAGAAATCATGAAAATGAGATACAAGTTGAAAAGGGGAGCAATAACCAAGAGCAAGAAGAGGAGCAAGTTCATGGTTCCACTGCAAGTCAACGACCTAAAAGAAATATTATTAGGCCTGTTCGGTTTAGAGATAAAGAATTTATCACCACCTTCTCATGCTTCTTTGCAGCCCTTTTAGATGAGGATGAGCCAAATTCATGTGAAGAAGCAAAAGGAGTTCAAGAATGGGAGACCGCAATGATTTAGGAGATGAACACTCTAATGAAAAATGAAACTTGTGATTTGTTTCCAAAACCCAAAGATGACTAATCCGTCTCATGCAAATGGGTCTATCGAATAAAGCGAAAAGCAGATGGGAGTATTGATAGGTTTAAAGCGAGGCTTGTTGCTCGAGGATTTTCTCAGAAGTATGGAGAAGACTATGACGAAATCTTTAGTCCAGTAGAAAAGATGTTATGGTACGCTCACTCTTATCTTTAGCTGCAAGCTTTAGTTGGAAGTTATGGCAATTAGATGTGAAGAATGCCTTTCTATATGGTGAGCTTGATAAAAGTATCTTCATGGAGCAACCACTTGGTTTTGAATCTCGAGAGCATTCTAATTATGTGTGCAAGGTTAAGAAGGCTTTGTACGGGTTAAAACAAGCTCCAAGAACTTGGTATGGTAAGGTTGCTCAATACCTTCAGTTTTGCGGTTATGAGGCATCAAACTCTGATCCGAGTTTATTCTTTAAGAAGAATGGAAGAGTCCATGTAGTAGTTCTTATTTACGTGGATGATATGATAATTACCGGGAATAATGATGCTGAAATTGCTCTCTACAAAAAGATATGTCGATAAGGTTTGAGATGAAGAAGTTGGGTGAGCTAAACAACTTTCTTGGCTTGGAGATTGAAAGGGTGAAGGATGAAATATTTATTGGCCAACAAAGTTATGCAAGAAGGATTGTTGAAAGGTTTGGGGTACATGAAGGAAAGACACGCATTACTCCGATGGATGTCAATATCAAGCTTAGACATGATGAAGGGTCCTTGCTACCTGATCCTCGACCTTATCGCGTCTTTGTGGGAAGTCTTCTATACTTAACCATTACAAGACCTGACATTGCCTTCGCGGTAGGTCTCGTAAGTCAATTTATGCAAACACCAAGGAAGCCACACTTAGAAGCGGCAAAGAAGATATTGAAGTATGTCAAGACAACTCTTGGGATGGGCTTGGTGTACAAGTACAATGCAAAGATCTCTCTTCATGGTTTTACAGATGCTGACTTTGGCGGAGATCTAGATGACCAAAAATCTACCTCGGGCTATGTGTTCTTATGTGGAGACACAAGCGTTTCATGGTGTAGCAAGAAGCAAGCAACGGTGTCACTGTCTACCACTGAAGCAGAGTATAAAGCTTCTACACTCACAGCTTAAGAATATATATAGCTTCGAAGACTCCTTGAAGATTTGTTCGAGCCTATAAAAAAGCCGGTAACAATCTATGGAGATAATCAAAGTGATATCAAGTTGGCTAACAATCCGGTGTTTCATGCAAGAACAAAGCACATTGAGTTAGAGCATCACTTTATAAGGGAGAAGGTGCTTGATGGAACAATTGAAGCTTTGGAGGTTCGAAGCGAGGACAACGTTGCAGACATCTTCACCAAGGCATTACCGAAAGGTCAGTTCGAAGTACTTCGTTCGAAACTCGGGATGGTTGACAAAATCAAGTTTAAGGGGGAGTATTGAAATTAAACTTGATTTTGGGTTAAGCTTAATTATGGGTTCATAATCCAATTATTCATTGTTGGACCAAACCCAAAATTAAGCCTAAGTTCTAGAATTTCTCTAGAAACATCTTAAAGATCATCACCTCCTTTAAGTGTTCTAGAAAATTCTATTAGATAAAATATCTAGAGATTAGTGTAGAATAATCTAGATAATTATAACATAAAAAAATCTAGATATTATGTTAGAGAGTTCTAGAGATTAGAAGAAGGTTTGTAAGATATTTTGTAGTTTATGAGCCTATAAATAGCTCCCTCCTCTCCCACTTGTAATCAACTTGAAGAAGTGAAATAAAAAGCAAGTTTAAAGAAAGAGTGTTGTTCATAAGTTCTCTAAGTCTCTAAAAATCTTTTAAATATTTTTTAATTGTCTTTCCAAATTTTCTATCAAATTTAGAGAGTTTTTCATCTTGTTTCTTTCAAGTTTTTCGGGGTATTACGGTCTTGGGGCTAGTGCTAAGCAGTATCAAGAGTTAAAATCTCTACATGTAAACTAACAGATCAAAAGAGTGAAAGACAGAGAATCTTGATACTTGTCGTGTTAAAATTCTATAATAATAAGCAAAACAAAAATCTCCACTTAATTATAAAGATTTGCATGCATAAAGGATATAGAATGCATATGTGTATAATATGTAAAGATTGAATGTAAAATTACCTGTTCAGGGAACGTAGGATCGTCGTTGTTAGAAGGATGGATCACTATATTTTTCCGAGGTGCCGGCCGATCATACGACAAAACATTTCCGGCGAAAACAAAAAGCAGTATCGCTACTAAACCCCAAACCTTCACCATTCTAGCGAAGGAGGAGATGGAGAGAGAGAGATGGAAAGAGATGGAAAGAGATGGAAAGAGAAGAACAGTGTTGTAAGGAACAATGTGTAATTTATAGCAATCCTTTTCTTTACGGAAAGTTTTTAATGTATTTGACTAAAGGAAAAGAAAAAAATCTAATTAATTTGTAGTGTGCATAATATTCTTCCAAAAGTTTGCAACCAATTTCCTCATATATACATATTGCAGATAGTGCGAAGGTCACATGTCCAAAATCTACATGGAAATAATCTTAGTATATTTGGGGGCATATAATTTTATTTTATTTTTGAAATTAAACTGGTTTGGAGATCCAAATATAATTAATATATATTTTTAATTATTTTAATTATCTATTAAAATCTTGTGCAGCTGGAATGAAGAGATTTAATATTATATATCTATCCAAAAGTTTAAATATAGTGCTATACAAAAATTGAAACCATCTTTTAATTATTAATAACATTAAATTTTGGAATCACCCCAAAATATTTTGTTTTTTTTGGACAAAGAATCACACCAGATTGTGTTTGCAATTTATCTATTAATTTTATTTATTATTTAATAGGTAATGAATTTGAAGGGAAAAATGATATTATAAAAGAAAAAAATTTGTAAACGCTTGTCAACATATAATCTCTAGAACTTAATTTTGATGTGAATTATTTTAGAAACGGCAAACACATATTAAAGTTTCATGATAATGTGCTACTAAGTATAGAAAGTGTGCAAATGGTGATTATTTCTGGAGTTTTAAATCTAACAATGAATAATATATATGTTTTTTTTCTTCTGTGATGATCAATATAGTAATACTTAGAGTAGTATATGATGGACTTGGATTAATCTATTATCAATTAATTTTGAGTTGAAAACTCATATGTACTAAGAATTAGCAATTATTAAAAATCTCGTATTCTTGGATGACATACTCAAATACAAAAGATTTGTTTATTTTAGAGAACGTATCTTACCACACATTTAAAATACTTTTTTTTTTCAGTAGAATAATATCCAGATCGAGAGAAATTATATTAATTTCACAATTCACACTTCGATCTTATAACAAATTATACATTGAGAATCAAATGAGATTAAAAAGTAGGGTTGATTCTGATAAGTAGACCTGGGAAAACATCATCATGGTCATGTATATGAGGATTCCCTTCAACAATATAAGGATCTCCACACTTCTCACTTATAGTCTGCAACGTCTCTCCTTCTTTCACTACATATATTTCATCGCATGCTGGCCGTCGATCAGAATATCCGGCGATCATCATCGACGGCTTCTGTTGCTGTTGTACGATCTCCTTTGGACTCTCCTCTGCCACGTCGCAGCAGTTCATCAGCAGCATCATGGCGGCAAACACAGCACAGTACCATGAGATCTTCTCTGCTACTGCCATGGAAGCAGAATGAGACGAACTCTTACCCATTTAAATGAAGTTATTTAGGGATCTTGGTTTAAAGAAATATATGGAGATTATACGAAAAAGGTTATGTGGATAGAAATATATGTAAAGGTGTATGTGTGGATTAAGTTGATGATGTTGTTGTTGGAGTTGGTGTGAATATTAGCGGGAGTTGAAACGGTTGTAATGTTGCAGGTTCTTTTTTGTGTTAGGTCACTTGTCTTTGAATCCTGCCACTCAACATTTAATTACAAGAAAAATATTCAGAATACAAATTTGGATAAGTTGACTAAATTGAAGATAATATGTTTCCAAAGTAACTTAATTATATATATGATGTTCTATATTTAAATTTGAGTTATGTATATGTGTAATTTTATTTTATTTGATTTAACTTTTTAAAATTGTAACATAAAAAGTTATTATGATTGGAGAACGATAAAAATTAACATATATAATTGTCAAAGAAATGGAAATACAAAAGATACAGAAGATTTTTAAACCATAGTTTATTAATATATGCATATATATATATATATATATATATCTACTACCAAATTATTTAGATATGAATGAAATTACCATTAAAAATATATATAGATGAGAATTTTACAAATCATAATTTAAAGGAAAGATCTATATGGCAGATATACTAAAGTTTTATTAGTATTTTGATATTTTCTGGTTAAATTTGATCTTAAACATTAAAAATGAAAATAAATATACAGTAGAAGAAAAATCACTGCCTTTAGTGAATCTTTCATATTCTTTAAAAGATTTTCCTAAATGCTCAAAAAAAAATTTATATGATTGGAAGTTGGTCAATGCTGATGAATACTAATTAATTCATGGTAGTCTATAGATTGAATGACTCATCTTGAAAATAAAACGTTTAGAATTTTATTCATTTTAATCATATAGTTGCCAACATGAAAACAATTATAAAATTTGGTTATACTTTGGTCAGTTTTTTTTATAATTATATATTAAACATTATTTATAATGAAGTTGGATTTTGAATGTATAATTTAAATTAAAACATAAATAAGCGTTTGAATCTTGAAATCCTAAAATAACACATAAATAAAATTAAAATAAATGATTTGTGCATTATACTAAATCTAATTCCATATGTGCAAATCATTTACTAATTAAACGTTACTTCTAAAAATACTATTTTAGAAAAAAAATAAACCAAAGATCTCAAATAATATTAATGAATTGTTTTTGTTTATCCAGAGTTTTTTTTCATCCCTAACATTTCAGATGATTATATATATATATATTCATGGAAAATCATGCAATTGTCGGCAATACATTTAGTAATGCATAGGCAATGATGCAATACATTAGACGTTCAGGGATATGGTCAAGCTGTTGAAAAAACGCAAATGTGAACCCTCATATATAAACAGTTGACTCAAACTGTTGCGAAAGAAAAATTCCAGTCCGACTTTGAAGAAATTATTTGTTAGATCAAATTATCATGAGCCTCAGTGTTCCATGATAATGATTAATGACATTACCAGAATTCCATTTATAATAGCTTTTTTTCTTTTTCAGTTCTGTATTTTGTAAGAAACTTCAAACTTACAACAAATTTTTCCTTGAAATAATGTCTTCAAATGTTTGCCAAGTGGCAAAAACAGATAAACTTTCTTCTAGGTATTTTTAAAAATATCCATGTCAAATCCACATAGAAACGCTAATCACCCATAAACTTCATATTATAGTGATTATACGGGAAAGAAATCATACGTGTGATCCATGTCATATGAATGAATATATTAAAATTCTCATGGTTTCATAAAAACCTTTTTAATATCATCCCAAACACTCCACTCATGTCGGCTAACATCATAAATCCCTTGTGCCTCGATGAGTATAACTCATACCGAAACAGGCCATACTACCGCCACAAAGCTAACCACATAGCGAATTAGGTGAAAGCTTACTGAATCTAAATTTACATTTAAGAGAATTAGTAACATCATCTTTTGTTCTTGTTTATTTTCTTTTGACAGATTTTTTTTAGGATTATTTGAATCGATGATACCTGATTCATAACGCAATTTCTACTGTATGGAATAACACAATTACTTGAAATCGAATTTCAGTGAAAAAAGATCATAGAAATGAATTCTTATCACTTCTTTTAAAACGGCAACTATATTTCGTAATCTTATATGACGATTCTCATCAAGATCAAGTATATCATAGTATGAAAATAGGTTTTCTGGTCCAACTAAAAAGTATATATTTGTTGCACAAAGGCCATAGTTGTAAGGATAAAAATATGGCACCGTGGCACGTGTTGGTGGTAGGCTCTTGCATATTATAGGGACTTTCCCTTATAATATAGGCGAATTGTAGATAAGCTATTGAATAAAAAATATAGAAAGATAAGAGTACTATTGCCGATAAAGAAGAGAAAGGCTGGACTTCCATTTCGGCTCCTCTTCCAGCCTGTCCTTTCATATAGTATTATTTCTCTTTACACACATTTTTTGTAATTCCCTAATTATAATCTAATTAACCTCAGCTATAAAGCGACACCTTTTTCATAAAATATACAATACGAGAGAATTTAAAATATAACTGAAACTTTTTTTTCTAAAAATACCATTTTTTAAAGAATTGTATTTCAAAAATATTACAGCTTTTTATAATCCTTCAATATTTTTTTAAAAATTGTTTTTGTATTTTGGAAACAAGTGAAAAAATGGTTTCGAAAACTTTTTACAATCCTTTGATCTTTCCTTTCTATAACTGCTTTAGAACTCATTCTGACAGTGACAAATTTAAGAACCCTTCTTAAATTTCTTTTGTAATATTTTTAACTTTTAAAAAGAAATTCAAAAGATGATGTTCTTTAGACTGTCTCTAAATGTGTAATTCGTGGAAGTATAATTTGGATCGATTTATTAGTATTTATTAGTTTATGTTACAAACAAATCTATAATAACTATAAATTTCTAATTTTCCAACAGAAACAGTTTTTTTTATATAATATTTATTAGATTTGTAAATAATTGTACTAAATAAATATAACAAGTTCATCAAAAATTTTAGCCCTTGATTTACAATGTTTAAGCTGAAAAAATTAATAAATAGAAGGAAAAAGATGGAAAATCGTTCACATATATTGCCGAATGCCGACCAGTTAATTTTATTTTCTTGTTGTATTTGCTCGTGTCGTCCCTCCACTTGCGTGTCACTCGTTTATTTATGCCTTTATCGTCGCTTCACTTATCGTCACTCGTTGCCCCCTAGTTGCAATTTTTTTATTATATGTTTCATTATTTTCCATCTTGCTTTTCTTAAGCTTTACATTTTTTCTAGTAACATCTCATTTCTTATTTAATTAAAACTTTAGATAATCATTGTTATATTTGCTCTTGGTGTGGCAGCGTCATCAAAAGGGAACTCTACCTTCAAGATCAAGAGACAACACAATTATTCATATAAATCGATACTAAGTGAGATCGAACTATCAAATCCGACGGTATCCAAGATAAGATTCATCAACATTTAGAAAAATAAAAATAATTATTCAAATTAAAACAAAATAAATAGAAAACAATATATATACACACGAGAAATTACCAAACGGTAACGAAGAAGTTTCAAGTCTTACAAAAGAAATGAGAAAAAATCGTTAAAAAGCATCGTAGTTTCTTTTTAATGTTTAGATTTGAGTTTCATTTGTAGGTTCTAATTTTTGTAGTTTGACCGTGTAAAATTATCATTTATAAATAAAAACGTGATTTCAGGGTTAAAAACAGTGTATGCAAATTGAACATGCATATTATAAAAGTTTAATTAAATAAGCCAATCACTTATGTGACTGTTGAAGTTTGTCAAAACGAATGTTTGCATCGCTAAATAATTTTCATTTTAAAAACCAATCACCCTCATGCTTCACATTCCGATATCATATGGGCTAAAATAATTTTAAATCAAAGTCTAAAGACAAATTAATTATTGTTCCCCTACTAATAAACATTCCAAACAATATCTTGAGATATTTAATCCTAAACCAACCCAATCAACGGTTTTGCGTACATCAATTCCCCACTTCAAGCATCAAATTGATAATTATTAGAGGTTTTACAATTCCTTACACCTCAATATTACTTGGACGATCCAAGTTGAACCGTCCAAATTTGTCATTATTAAATAAAATAGAAACGAGTACCCAAGTTGACAAAAAAAGAAAGATCAACCCAAGTGGTTCTTACATAGTATCAAACACGGTCTGATTTTTTTTTTTTTTTTACTCACACGGTGTTAAGTTTGACCCATATAATGATTTTTTTTTTCTTGGTAGGGAAAAGAGAATTTATTTATTTTGTAACAAAATTAAATTAAAAATACTATATAAATCAAGTAAGTGACAACACCATGACGACATTTAATCAGTATAAAGATTTTATCATGGAATAATAATGCATTACGTGTATATATAATTTCTAACCACTAATTAGATTACATTTCGTTAATCTACCAAATTATTGAAAAACAATAAACAGAAAAAAATAAAAAAACCGTTATTTTCTATTTAATAATTCAGCAGCGTCATCTCTGTTTTCGCCGTTGTTTCCTTCATTTCTCTTTCCTTTAAGACTCTGTTTATATAGTTTTTTGTTTCTCTTCCCAATTCATCGATCAGTGAATCTTCTTTCTTCTTCTTCCTCTCAAGAACAGGTAAAACTCAAATCTATCTCTCCTACGCTCCTTCTTTTTCTCTCCGTTCTTCTCTGTATTTTTTTCTGTTTTTTAAATCAAACTTTTATCTCTTTCATTTCTTGTTTTCGTTTTGGTTGCCGAGAAAACAGAGGAAAAACAAAAAAAAAATCTTCTGATCATTTTCTCGGTAACCAGAAAATTTGGTTCGTTTATTTTCCCTCCTTTTTTTTTAATAACTCTGCAGATTTGTTGTTATACCTTTGTAACTTAATCAATCTTTTAATTGTTTTCCAGATTTTTCTCAAACGAATTAATTTATCAACTAAGATCTATGGCGGAAGAGCATAGATGTCAAACGCCGGAAGGTCACCGTCTTTGTGTTAACAACTGTGGCTTTCTCGGTAGCTCCGCCACCATGAATCTATGTTCTAATTGTTACGGCGATCTTTGTCTTAAGCAACAACAACAACAAGCCTCAATGAAATCCACAACCGTCGAATCTTCTCTTTCCGTTTCTTCGACTCCGTCGTCGGAGATCACTTCAATCTCTTCTCCGATCATCCAACCTCTGGTTCAAAATCCATCAGCTGAGCTCGACGTAACGGTGAAGAAGGTGTCAAAGACGGTGAATCCTCCGCCGGAGCAACAACAAAGGCCGAATCGGTGTACGACGTGTAGGAAACGGGTCGGGTTGACCGGATTTAAGTGCCGGTGCGGGACGATTTTCTGCGGGGTTCATAGGTATCCGGAGATCCATGGATGCACGTTTGATTTCAAATCGGCCGGTCGTGAAGAGATTGCGAAGGCGAATCCGTTGGTGAAAGCGGCGAAGCTTCAGAAGATTTGATTCGAGCCGTTCGATGCGTTGACTTTTCTTTCCAGTCTTCATTTCTACGCGTCCTCCGTCCCCGAGAAATACGGATGGTGTCGATTTGATCTTAGCCGTTCATCAAAATGGGTCATTTATATTGTAAAAGATTATGTATTTACAAAGGGACACGTGTCACGTGGTTTAAGATTGAGACGCTTTTTCTTCATCTTCCTTCCCAAAATTAATTTTCTTTTCCCCCAGAAAGAAATAAGATTATTCGCGTTGGCTTTCTTTTTTTTTTTCCTTTTTTTTCTTTTGCGGCTTATTTATATTATTGTGTGGCTTTTGCGTGTACAAAAATTATTCAGAACGAAGAAAATTATAAATTTCCGTCTCAGTTTTTTTTTTCTTTTATTTGTGTGATAATAAGAAAAAGAAAAGAATAAATGAATATCTGTTTTATATTTGGATATATTTACTCACTTTGATTTGTTTCTTTTTTGACGGATGTCTCCGAAGGGGATTAAAGTATTTGAACTACATGCTAATAATCGTGTTAATAGCTAAAAAAAATTACATGTGTAAGTAGCCGAGAGACAAAGCCAATGTTACATGTGGCATGTCTTAAAGAGACTAGTGGTAGACATTATCTATTTAAGAGGTAACTTTTATGCTCCCTATTTCGAGTTCCGTTTGAGACACATATGGTGTGTTTTGGGCCTGAGGAGATCATATCCAAAGTCTTAAAATTCCTAAGAATTTAACGTTCCAACCCGAAAATAAAAACATATAGATACAAATTGTTCCACTAATTTTAAACAGATGGTTCCACTTTTTATCAGTGGTCTCAGTTAATTAATTACTTTAGAAAAAAAAATGATGAATTAACTAAGGAAGGATAGGCACATACTGAATAGCCAAGAATTTGAAGTGCCCGTATGCAACAATTAAGGGATAGTAGTATATGACTCAAAAGTTTGGGTATTGTACCAATTTGATTTAGTTTTTGTTGTAAATATTAATTAATAAAAAAAAGAAGATAATAGCATGTTTTAAGGTATGGTGATTTAGAGCTCACCTCTAAAACGATGCAAAAGACATTGTGGTGATGTTCTAGGGCTTTCGAACGATACTTCATCCGCAATAACTGACATCTTATCGTTGTTTCTATGCCACGACCAATGTGCTCGTTTCTCGTCTATAATCCTTAATCTCCCATGTCCAAAACTCGATTCACGGAATAACGATAGAGGTGATTGAGGCTTCCTGAACCTGTAGTTTTAATTTGCTTATTCATTTCAGTTAAATGACCAAATATTTTAAAACAAACAAAAATCAATTGAATTGGGCGAAAAACATATAAATTAAATTGATAATGGGTGGTGTGACATACTTTAAAGCAAGGCCTTCTAGGTTGCCTCCGTCACCGATAGTTATGTGTATTGGTCCACATGGGTTGGCCTTGTGCTTGTAGACCGGCGTCTACATCGTCCATAATTTGCAATCAATATAAAGTAAAATCACCATTGTTATTTAAATTTAACTTGTAATTTTAAATGTAGATACCTAAGCACGAATATAAAAAAAGTTACTATTAAATACGAAAACATATTTTTCATATACAATTAATCTTCAAGGTAGGATTTTTTTTACTAGGTTTATTACAATTGGTTTGTTTTTTCATCCGTTGATTGAACTTCTGATTGGTAATAATATGAAATCGTCTAATTTTGAGAAACGTAACATATGCATGTATGTATAATTTACATTATTTCTAAAACAGTAAACCATTAAGATCAATCACTAAATAGAATCATGATTAATTAAGTAACAACGAAATTCTTCAGGTAAAAACTCGATTTATCTTAAGACATATGGAATGACAATCTTAACTTTATTTTAGCCATTAAATTTTCCGACTATGTATATAATTTATTACTTTTTGTTGCATCATGTCTTTAAATATGTATTTAAATGAAACATAAATCAGAGAAAGGTTAAGGTGGAGTTACTTACGAAACGTTCATAGGTATGAATGTGGCCAGCAAAAACAATGTCTACTTGAGCACGAAACAGCAAACTCTCCAAGGCCTTTCTCCTATTCTCTCCTTCACCTTCATGCGCTTTGTTTGTGCTGTACCATGGCGTATGCATCACCACCACCAACCACGGCGTCTTTTTACGGTCAACCTCCCTCACACAAATAAAATCTTACTTTTAACAACTAAGAAAAATATTTGAAATTTTTATGGTTTATATATATATATCTCAACTAGTTACCTTTCCTAAATCGGTTTGGAGCCACTTGTACTGATCTGAGAGGGAGTCAAAGTGGGTGTAAGAACCAAGCATAACAGTGTGGACGCCAGCTACATCAAAAGAATAGTAAAGGTTGGATTGAGAGAGGCTCTCGGCGTGAGGCATGAGCCACCGTGCGTTGTATGCCTTGAAGCTTACGAGTTCATCATTGATCGGGAAAGACTCGATCTCATGGTTTCCCTCGGTGACCATCCATGGGCGGGAGCTAGCTGAGGTCTCCACGAGGCGGCCAAATGAGTCCCAAAGTGGCTGGTGAGTGTCTGCATAGGAAAGGTCACCGGGAAGTAGAAAGACATCGAACTTTCGTTTCGACATTTGATCTAACGTTTTTATTGTCCAATCGGTTTGGCCTAGGTCACCTTCAGTTTTCACATCAAAACCAGTTTTTCATAAGTCACCTAGACAAAACCGGTTCTTAACCGGCATGAATATGAATCCAACATACAAGTAAAGGTGTCAAAATAGATGAACACCCATCTTCCGATCTAGCTATCAGTGATTGAGTCAATTAGGAATCTATATGATCGTTTGAAAAAATTTCTCAACTCAACCCTACTACTAAATATTTGAATTAAAGCCAATTCATGCACGGATTAATTAACAACCATTTTGAAAGAAAAAAACACAAAAGATGAGCCGTGTACTTCAAACCAATCAAACTCCAACGGGAAAGTTGTGGACATGTAGAAAAAGTGGAAAACATGCAACTTCCTGCACGGTTTGCGTGGCATAAATATATTTAGTCCAATTGTATAGTACTAATCTTCTAATAAGCATGAAGTTTCAAATATTTAGTTATAGATAGAAATATTTCAATAGACTAATTAATCTCGTATGGTCCGTCTCTACAATTCCTCTGAACTACTTCAACTTGATTATAAATTTATAGGATTAGTCTGACGATGATGTAGCTATATGGACCAATCGGCGGTTAACTGTCATATAACAAAGATATCTAATCCTTTCTTTTTTCAAGAACAAACAAAAAAAACGATAGCTAGACTAAGTTAGGCCATCAATGACATGATCAGACAGAGTTAGCCCAAGCTTTTTGTTATGAATCACACATCAAAAAAGTGAGAAAATACCAAACTTCCTATATAAGATATTTGAGTCAACCAATTAGTTTAATTAGAATATGAGTAGAATTGGTTTACTTTGGTTTAGTTTCTTTAGTATATAAGCCTAACCATCTACATATTTTACTCTCACACATTTACTCTTCTATTCTAATAAGTTTTGAGTTTCAAGTTCATGATTCATATATCACACTTCTTTTTTATCACAACTTTTCTATCTATATACTTTTGTTGTCAAAACATATAATGTTAGCATTCCTCTCTAGTTATAGGCAATTAAAGTACCTTCCGTTCCAAAGGGACATCATATCCACAAGTCTTAAAATCTTCAATCCCAATAAATGATAAAACAGTAAGAAAATGAAGAGAAGAGAGTTTATGAAGTGACTATTACCAGCGACGGCGAACTCGATGGGAAAAGTGGAAGGGGGAGTTTTGAAAGAAAATTCGTTACCGTGGCAGCCACAACGGTAATAGTAAATGGTGTTTGATTTAAGAGGACCAATCTTGACATGGTGGATCTTGCCAGAGCTATAGAAGAAGTATCTGTAAGAAGTGGATTCTCCGGTAGTTTTCATGTTGTACTTATTTGGACGTTTACCATACTCCACCATCGATTCTACAGTCGTGTCGTCCGTTGTGTATGTTACTCTCATGTGATCTTTACCCGCCAATGATACGTGCACCTATATATGATAGATTGAAGAGTATACATGTTATATTCAAAATAAAAGAGTATGTAGAGGTTATTAAGAAAGAGAGGTAAATTATTGAACCTGTTGAGGATAAAATTTTGGATGCGCGTGAGCGACAAGGAAGAGGGAACTAGACGATGGGCGGGTGAAGTTCGAATGATGATTAGCTTGAGATACAAACGGAAAGAGGAAAAAGAGACTAATGCTAATGAAGAGACTCAAGATTTTCATCTTCTTCATTTTCAAAGATTTGATGTTTGGGAAGATGGAGAAGAATGAGAAGATGTGATGGATTGATCAAGTATTGAAGAGATCGGTGGATGTTTTAGGTTTGTTTGTTTATACAACTCGTCAAGTCACACAGTTTGTTTCGTTTCATCTTCTTATTGTTTAACGAAACAAAATTTAATAAGATATGTTAAGGTTTTTGTAATATTTTATAGTTTTTTTACTAACTACTACTCCTTCCGTTCCAAATTATTCATTTTTTACCCAAAAATCTTTGTTTTATTTTAAGAAAATTTTTAATTTGATATAATTAAAAATAGCTATTTATGTTATTTTTTGTTTTGATAATAGAAAAAGAATATTACTTGTAATAAATTAAAGTTAAAAAAAGTTATTAATGATGATTTTATTTTAAAAAACAATTTTCTTAATAAGTGTGCTTTTAGCCAAACACTCTTATAATTTGGAACAGAGGGAGTATTAAAATGGAAAAGTAATATTGTACAAAGAAGAGTTTGATCAAAAAATAAAAAGATGGGATATTCATATTTTCTTCTAAAAAAAAAGGATATTTTTTTACCTAAAATATATTTCTTAAGTGTGTAACAGCCACACATCTGAGTCCTACAAGTAATCCATGTTTTCTCATTATACAACAAACTAACAAACCACACAATATTTGAACAGAAACTCCCATACATTTTGATAGTACAAAAATATTTGCCTAATAAGAATGTAATTTATAACAAAATGAATATTTGTATAAACTGTTTTATGGTATGATGATTTAGAGCTCATCATTAGAACGACTCGAAGGCCAACATGACGAGGATGTGCTAAGACTCTCGAGCCAGACTTCATCAGCAAGAATTGAGTTCGAGTCGTTGTTTCTATGCCACGACCAATGTGCTCGTTGGCCATCCATAACCTTCAATCTACCATGTCCAAAACTCGCTTCCCGAAATACTGACAAAGGTGAAGGAGGTTTCTTGAACCTGTGATTTAAGTTATAAAAAGGAACAAAATTGCAATGAGTTTATTGGATTCACTTAAATATTCAAACAAAAAACCTTTGAATTGACGAAAATAATATGAAAATTAAATTTAGATTTAGAATGGGACTATAAGAAGTGACTTACGATAAAGCAAGACCTTCTCGGTTGCCTCCGTCACCGATGGTTATGTATATAGGCCCACATGGGTCGGCCTTGTTGTTATATACTCGCTTCTGTATCAATCACATAATTCGCCATCAATAAAGTTATTAAAAAAAAAACGTAAATGGTATTTTTCAGTTTTAATTAATAAATTGAGTTCTACTTATTGATTTCATGAAACTTTAATTAGTAAAAAAAAAAATTAATTCAAGGTGGAGGACTTACAAAACGTTCATAGGAATGAACATGGCCGGAAAAAACGACGTCGACTCGAGCACTAAAGAGTAAAGACTCCATAGATTCCCTCATGCTCTCTCCTTCACCTTCATGTGCCTCGTTCGTGTTGTACCACGGCGCGTGCAGCAACACCACCACCCACGGCGTCGTTTTACGGTCAACCTTTCTCCAACCCAAAAATAAAAATCCAATTTTTAAGAATTGATAGAAAATTTTGAAATGGTATAGGTACTAAACAAATGGTGAAATGTTAAGTATGCGTCTTAATTACGTAAGTAAAACGACATCGTTTTTGCGTACTAAGCAATTTTGCAAACTAAGTTGCGTTATCTTATATCTACAAAGTACAAACTAACCTTTGCTAGATCGGCTTGGAGCCACTGATACTGATCAGAATCAGAGTCAAAGTCGGTGTAAGAACCGAGCATAACCGTGTGGACACCGGCTACGTCAAAAGAGTAGTAGAGGTTGGAGTCAGATAGGCTTTCTGTGTAAGGCATGAGCCACCGGGCATTGTATGATTTAAAGGTGGTTTGTTCAATGATGGGGAAGAATTCGATCTCATGGTTTCCCTCAGTAACCATCCAAGGACGCTGGCTCGCGAGTGGCTCGACCAGACGACCAAATGAGTCCCAAAGTGGCTGGTTAGTGTCGGCGTAGGAGAGGTCGCCAGGAAGTAGAAAGACGTCGTAGTCTTGACTTTTTATCTGAGATAATGTTGCTGCTGTCCATTCGGTTTGGCCTAGGTCGCCTTCAATTAATTTTACATATCAAACAAAAACCAGTCTTTCATTAAGCCGACATGAAATTTTGTCCTTAACCGGTATGAACCGAAATCCAACATATAGAACCCATCTCATCATAGAGTCATTTTATCGATATATATCAAAGAAAGATTATATATATATAGTTCAAATATTAATATATAGATAAAAATGTAAAACCTGGTGAATAAACCCTTAACCCAACCCCAATATCTTAAACTAAGCTAATTCATGCGTATATAGATAACAGATGAATTCACAAACGTTATTTTTTTTCTCTTTTTAGTTTAGACGTATAACTTTTTAAAATAATCAATCTCGAACTGGAAAACTTGTGGGCATGCCTAAAACATAGTGGACATGTACCTGCACACTTTGTATGTTATTACGTAAAGCTATTATATTTAAATTTTAAAATTTAGTCCAAATACTTTATGAAAAAAGATTAGTAAGCATATAGATTTTCATATCTTTGGCTACGCTACGCATCCTATTTTACCGGGTGAACTATCGCTATTGATTATGTTCAATTATATTTTAATTTCTACTTTAGAATACATTTTAAGTTCCTCAAGTCTCCAACTCCAAAATATAACCAAAAGAGAAAAAAAGAGAGAATAAGGTGAGCTTGAGGGAATTTACCTACGATTGCGAAGTCTACCGGGAAAGTTGATGGAGGAGTCTTGAAAGAAAATTCTAGACCGTTGAAACCGCAACGATAGTAGTAAGTGGTGTTGGGTTGGAGAGGTCCGATCTTGACGTGGTGGATCTTGCCGGAGCTGTAGAAGAAGTATTTGTAAGAAGTGCATTCTCCGGTAGCTTTTCCGTCGTACTTTCCAGGCTGCTTACCGTATTCCACCACCGACTCCACATTTTTGTCTTCTGTTATGTATGTTACTCTCATGTAGTCCTTACCCGCCAATGATACATGCACCTTTAATTGATCAATTATTTCAAGCCAAACCACAACCTTTAGAAACTACGTACATCTAATGGGAAATTTTAATGCATAAATTATTGCAAGGAACATAGAAAAATGTTTAAATTTTGAGCTGTTAGAAATATTGACTAAAGAGTACGATCTTGTCTATAACAAGAATTAGTGATATATTATATTATATCAGTTTAGGTCCGAAACTTTTATATTAACAAAAAGTAATTAAATAAAAATAGTTAGTGATATATATTGTAAGTTAGCCGAAAATAAACGGTGACTGGAAAACAAAACTAGTGGGTTTATGTAGATTAGTAAAATTTATATAAGCTATGAAACAATAAACAAAATAAGGGGTGATATATCATAATAATTAGTAAATATATAAGATGAATATGTGATATAGCTTGAATACGAATACTTTGTCTTTAATTAATTAAGGAGTATACATCTCACATTTCATAAGAAAATGAAGAAGACAATCTTAGGAAATAAAAACACAGGGAATAATTTTGAAAGTAACAACTATATATATGAAGCTGTTGAGAAAGAGAGTTGCAATCAAAGAACCTGTTGTGGATCGGATTTGGAGCGGTCATGAGGGACAAAGACGATGGGACGAGGCGGCTCGCGGCTAAGTTGCGGCTCATCAGCTTGAGATACTAACGGGCAAAGGAACAAAAGAGTAAAGCTAAGAAAGAGGCCAAAAGGTTTCATCTTATTGTTTAAAGAGTAAAAAGTTTGGTGAAGAAGAATTAAGATACTATGAGATCGGTAGCTGTTCAGGTGTGTTTTATACATCTCGTTGGCCATCGCGTCAAGTTACTTCATTTCCTTTTTATGTTTTAATTATAAAATAATCATATATACTGTTTGTGAGTTTTGCTTGCAGCTTTCTTTTTCTTTCTATTTTAACAAAAAAACAATTCTAGGTCAATGCGTGAATTGCTTAATTATAACGTTTTCGTAACCTTAAAGAACTAGACCCAAGAAAATGTTTTAAAAATGGGATGTTTTACATGAGGATTTAAATATAGTGTCGTCCTTGTATTCGTATATCTCTATGAAACTTTGTATCGATTGTGGCAAGTTATTCTGTAGCAATATCATTGACACTGTAATCAGACTCGCTCCAGAGGAAAAATATGGTACACCAATTAGGACAACTTGAAAGAAACAAAAAAAGATTAGGGCAACCATAATTAAAGCATTTTGTTTTGATAATGGTTAATTATATCAAATCTATTGTTTTGTTTATAAAATATTTTAACACAGTTTTACATGTTTTTAAAAGCTAATATTATGTGGAATACAATTTTTTTATTGATCCTGACAACCATTTTCATTGAACCACTCATATAAATTATCAATCAAGATATATATGGATCAAATTAAACTGAATAATGTATACCTTTAATTAAGAACAAGATGTAAAATGAAATATCTAGTAACATCATGCAAGAGTGTTTAGATTATGGACTTATATATTAAAGGATTATGAAATTTACGAAATATTTGAATAAATACAAAAGAGAAAATGGAAGAAAGGGATCAGTTTTTAAGTTCCAACGTCGATTGGAGTATGGTAGAAGTACCATCCAACATAAATTGTTGTCCTTTAAGACTTTACTATAATGTTTGTCTGTTTTTTTTGGTCGACAAATTTTTTTCTAAATATATATTCTACAAAAATAGTTGATCATGTGAGCAAAGTACTTGGAAATGATGTTGATACCAAATGTAATATTTATAATTGTCTCAAAAAATGGTTTTCTCTACCAAAAATCTGATTTTCGAATTTCGTCAAATCATGCATGTTTTTTTAATCAACAAGTCAAATAATGTGTTTCAATATTGCTCTAGTTATGGACCTTTTGGTATATGCGAAAACATTAATATCTGAATATCATCATTTGTTTCAGAATTAACGGCGAGAATATTTAATCCACAAAAATGACAGCCACGTGTCTTGCAATGAACAAGTGATGAAGACGAGAAAGAGTAACACAAGTAATCCGATGTAACGTGTGAAGATGTAGAACATAAATCATGTCATGTGGCCACGTTGCTTAGTTAACATGGTACAAACGAATATGCTTTATGGATATTTCCTCAATCCAATCAAAAATATGATATGAATGATGCATGTGTATACGTATTTTAGATATATAAACCGTACGCGTGTAAGGACGGTGGACTTTTATTTTTAGATACTGAAATCGAAATAGCATATGCGATATATTATACCACTCTTCATTCCACACCCATTCTATAACAATTGACACGTAAAATCAAGTCCACAAATTTAAAAGGAAATTTTTAACATAGACACTATTTTTTATTTTTTGTCAACATATGAAGTTTTTTTCATTTTTTATGCCAACCATTTTAGTCTTTTATAAACGCGATAGTTTGATTGGTGACATTATATCCTCGCGATATAACTTTATGACTTTGTATATGTAAGTAACTGTTTATTAAAATTAAAATAGTAAAAAGTTAGCAGCATTTGCACACACAAAAAAAGTCATAATTAAATGCTTAATAACTAACTACGCATTGCTTAAAACTTTAGTATTTTTACAACTTGTTAGTTATACGCTGTAAAATGCCATCTTTTCGACTTTGCTCCTTCATCTCTCACGCAAGATATTGGTTGAGTTGGTTAGTTTGACATAAATGATCAACCAAGTACTAACCATCATCAATCATGGTTCTCGTTCCTTTTTTTGGTTTGGTTTCAAGTCAACTATTGGTTCAACTATGTGGGCTTCAGCTGAGTGTTTATATTAATTTTTCGTCGGCTGGGTTGGGTTATCTAAGAGTATGTGCCCATTAAATTCACTAGCCCAATACCTAAATATCCACAAGCCTGATAAAGAGATGTTATAACGCCAACACGTGGATATGAAATCCCAAGCATATATAGACCATTTTTTTATCCCCATAAATATGTCGAATTATCAAGCTTTAAAAAAATATTGTTTACATGTTCAACTCTGTCAATGGAATGCCCGCTTAACAGGTAGTATATAAGTCGGCATTTAAGAATATATGATAGAGTCTAATGTGTGTGATGAACTGATGATTAAGAAATTAATAAAAAAAAAAAGCTAAAAGAAAAGGAAAAGATATATCTGGTTTGTTCTTATCCTTGAATTAAAACGAATAGATAAAGATATACGTGGATTTCACTAGACACACGACTAATTAGCTAACCACTTTTTCTGCATTAAATCAAATCAATTCGATCAACAGAAATAATTATTGTATTTATGCTCGCATTCACATTATCAATTATTTGATTTGCTTCGAAATAATCACCGTCTTTTATAGATTATTTTCAGAAATAAACATATATATGATATATATATATATATATTTGTAGAAATTTGCGTAAACTCACTACTACATGTAAACAATAAACTTACTAGAACCTCCCAAAAAAAAATCCGGCTAAAGAGGGTAATAAGTAAACGCGTTTTTTTAATTTGAAAAAAATAATTTACCTAAGTTTTTAGGTTTATTAGGATATTTCAACATGCTTGTTGTCTTCCCTTCTCGATCGTGGGTATAAAAGTTCTACAACCTCATCTAAAAAGAACTAAATTCTTTCATCTTTTCACTTAAATAATAAAAAAAATTATGTACTAACCATGAACCATCAACAATGATGTGTTTGTGGTAGGAAATATTGTGTATCAGCCAAATTTACTGGTGAAAGACAAGAAAGATAAATACAACTCAAGTTTTGGTGAATAGAGTTGATGCGCTGATCAACAAATATATCACACTCAGATGTAAGGTTTATGAAATAATAATCATGATATGTTTGGATCTGGATATTTTTACAGAGAAAAAATAAGTGCTAATGTGTTTTAGTGTGAGCTAGCTTTTTAGTGGTGAATTTCGCTATATTACTTTCATATCTAGTAGTGTTGATTCTATTGTGTCTTATGCCAACTGACCATTTCATTTTTGAATTTCTTAGATATTCTGATTCCATCAAAAATATTGAATTTTTAATGAAATCTAGGTATATGATGAAAAAGTTTATTAAGTCTGATCACCTAGAAGGCCAACTTGATCTATTTTAGGATTTTATTGGTTGTCCCATACTGGAGGGTTACAACTACAATACTATTTTTAATATCATCAAAAGTAACCTACAAAATGAGAATATGATGGTGAAGTCAAAATGCTCGATATTGGGGATAGACAATGTTTCAACAATGAACCTATCAAAACCTCCAAAAAAACCTATCAAAACCTTCAAAATAAAAATTCAGCTAAAGAGGGTTATTTTGAACTGGATATTCGTGTTTATGGTAAGAGATTCCTCTTAAACACATTCTTTTAGTTTAAAAAATTAACTTACCTATTTTTTAGGTTTATTGGGACATTTGAACATGTTTGTTCTCTTCCCTCTCGTATACGCTCCACAAATATCAAAGTTAATATTTGACAAATCCCTTCCATATTTTATTCATTCGTTAAGGATTGTTACAAGCTTACATAGTTATACCAGACCATAAGATAACACGTACAGCAGCAAATCTTAGTACACAAAATCAAGATAATGACAAGTTCGATATTAGAAGAGGTGGTTGAATTAGAGCAACTGGATCCCTTTGAAAGAAGTCGAACCAGTGGTAAAGGTAGGATGGCTGAGATTCATGTCTTCTATGGAGAGCGAGCTGCCGAAGGGAGGTGACTTCGGAGTCAAGCCCAGCAAGCTTACATCTGATCGTGGTTTGGATTTCCTTAATGACTTGGTGAGTTGTTTTGGCTGGAGATGAGTGAAGACGTGCATTCCTTTGTTTCCAAATCTCATACACGCAAGCCTGAAAGAGTAACTTACAAATCACCGTAATTTTCAAGTCATGAGATGGAGCCTTAGATCATTGCAACGCAGTTGAGAAGTCCAGGGGAGGTGCGAATGTGGCTGTATCAAAAAAGAACTGCCAAATCGACTTTGAGAAGTCACATTCAAAAAATAAGTGATTCATACTTTATGTTCCAGAAGCACAAAGGAGACAGGACGATGGAACTTGCATTCCCCAACTGAGAAGACGGTCCCTAGTAGGTAACCTTCCATGCACAACCACCCAAAAGATAAAAGCATGTTTGGGTATATTTTGTTTGAACCAAACTGAGGATAGCCAAGGAACTGCAAGGGCTGACGGATGAAGGCTCATCCAAGTGTGTGCTGAAGAGAAAGCCGAAGGCTGAGCTGTTTCCCCAACCTTCCAAAAGACTAAGTCAGGTTGGTTAGGGTGTAGAACTGGCGGCTGAAGAGGTAGACAAGACCGAATCAGCTGAACAGTCGGATGCCTGCCTCTTGGCAAAGACCAACTACCATTATACACCGCCTGGGCTACTGTGGCATTAAGAGATATTCCACAGATCTGAGGCGCTGAGTCTCCAGCAATTTGTATAAGAGTCCCGAGATTACACCAATTGTCATGCCAAAAGAAAGTTGAGAGACCAGACCTTACTTGAGCAACTAGGAAGGGTCTTGCCAACTCTCTTAGCTTAGCCAACCTTCTCCAAATCCAACTGCCCGAATTTCTGAAGTCAATGTCCCAAAAAACTCTTCGTCTAATGAGATGTTTTGCCACCCAAGAGACCCATAAAGACCCACTCTTGGTAAAAAGGATCCAAATTAGCTTTAAACCAAACACTTTATTCCAATCCACAAGTCTTTTTAGACCGAGACCTCCCTCAGACTTGGGTGAACAGACTGTTAACCAAGCTATTTTAGCTCCTTTAGCTGAATTTGGAGCACCATTCCACAAAAAAGTAGAGCATATGCGCTCCAATTCTTCCAAGTATTTGTTAGGCAATACAAAGACTGAGGTCCAGAAGTTAATGGTACTCATTATGACAGATTTGATAAGTTGAAGTCTCCCCGCATAAGATAAGTACCTAGTGGACCAGTCTGAAATTCTCGCCAATACCTTATCAATCAATGGTATGTAGTCTTGTGGCCTGAGCTTGTTAGGGGCTAGTGGAAGCCCCAAGTACCTAACCGGAAGAGCTCCATGCGATAGACCAAACTCCTCAGCCAACTCCTTAGTCAATTGAAAGTTATTACCATCCAAGAACAAAGAGGATTTCTTTAAATTCAGTCTGAGCCCCGAGGCAATGTAGAATCTATCAAGAACTTGAATGATCCCGCCAAGAGATGAGGCGGAGCCGTCAAAGAAAATTAGCACATCGTCTGCAAAGCTCAGATGAGTGACTAACGGGTCCTCACAAAGGGGATGAGGCTGAAAGCGATCCAAGTTCACTACCTTATCTAAGCTCTTAGATAGCACATCCATAGCTAAGACAAACAAAGAAGACGAAATAGGATCTCCCTGCCTCAAACCTTTCTTGTCGGGGAAAAAGCCAACTAGCTCGCCATTCAAAGATATAGAGAAAGTGGCAGAAGAGATACACTCGCTAATCCAACTGATAAAAATCTGAGGGAGCTCAAAGGCGTTGAGGAGGTTAAGCAAAAAATCCCAGTCCACACTATCGTAGGCTTTGGTGAGATCAATTTGCATACACCCTCTTGAGGTAGGCCCAGGCTTGTGGAAGTCAGCCACTAACTCTGATGCAAGCAAGACATTTTCGCATAGCAATCTGCCTTTAACAAACCCCACTTGATTGCCCTGGACAGCCTGAGATAGAAACAACTTCAACCTAGCACCCAAAATTCTCGAGATTACCTTGTAAGTTGTATTGCAACAAGAGATGGGCCTAAAGTCTGTAAGCTTGTCTGCGCCTGTATGCTTAGGGAGTAAAGAGATAGTTGTAGCATTAATACCCTTCAAAGAACCCGCTGTCATAAAGAATTCTCTGACCGCTGCCACAAGATCAGGTCCTACGATGTGCCAAGATGCCGTGAAAAATTAGGCTGTAAAACCATCAGGCCCGGGGGCCTTACCTTTAGGCATAGCAAACACGGTTTCACGAATATCTTCAACAGAAGGGATCCTTGTCAATAAACCTGCAAGGTTCTCTGAGCAGCGAAAAGGATGTAATACTTTAAGGAAGTTTACAGAGTAAGGAGTTACATCAGAGTTGTGAGTACTGAGAAGGGAATGATAATAGTTGATGATCAATTCCTTAACGTGAGCCATGTTAGAGATTCTCCCCCCCCCCCCATCATCATTCCTAAGGTATCTGATGGCATTTTGGCATTATGAATTTCCACCGCTTTGTGAAAGTAGGCTGTGTTAGCATCACCCTCACCTAGCCAACGGATTCTTGATTTCTGTCTGAAGAAAACTTCCTCAGCCTTAGCTAGAACATCCCAAGCCTCTCTAACCAACCTCTCTTCTCTGAACAGAGCGTAACTTGGGGAGACAAGCAGATCCATTTGAATCTCTTTAAGCTTACCAAACGCTTCTCTGCACCTAAGTTGAATATTGCTGAATCTACTGCGGTTTAGAGCTCTGCAGCAGCCTTTTGCTAATTTCAGCTTGATGCAGATAGAAGTCAAGGCTGAGACACCACTGTCAGGCTCACCCCAAGCTTCCTGTAGCAACTCCTGATATTCTGGGACAGAAATAAGGAAAGTAAAAAACCTGAACGGTGTCTTCCTTCTCTTTTCCTCACTTGATATAGCGACTAAGCAAGGCGAGTAATCTGAGGTTCCTGGCGGATCAAAGATTGCGGAGGAAGAAGGAAAAGCTTGTGTCCACTTGTCATTTATCATTGCCCTATCCAGCTTCCTTGCAACTGGGTTTTCTGGGCTCTTATTGGACCAAGTAAAAAATGCACCCCGAGAAGTTAGATCAGCCAAGCTTGCAGCCTCGAGGCAATCATGAAACTCTTGCATACCCTGCAATGAGAATTCTGGTGGAGCCAGAGAGAAATGTTCTTCTGCTGAAAGAATCTGATTAAAGTCCCCTAGCAGAAGCCAAGGTGAGTTTCTAACAGTTGCAGATTGAGATAACTCCATAATATCTGTCCAAAGTTCTCTTCGGGCAATGAAGCAGTTCCTGGCATAGATAAATGCAGCGGTGAAATATTGGTTATTAGCCGGATTGAAAACCCCACATAAGATCATCTGATCTGTTTTCTTATACGTTACCACTGAGAGTGAGGAATCCCACACAACCCATATTCGACCATTGGAAGCAGTCGATGAGTAATTACTTTCCATGTGCCAACCTGGAAAAGTGTGACTGAGTACGAAAGATGTGTTCTGCTGCTGTACATGTGTCTCCAAAAGACCACCAATACTAGGGCGGTTAGAAGCAATCCAACGAGAAAGAGTAGACTGCCTAGTCTGGCCATTAAGGCCTCTTAAATTCCAACAAAAAATCTTCATGGATCCAAAAAAGGTGTTTGTGATCACCATTAAGCGACATTAGGGGTCTCTCGCCTTGGGAGCGACTGACCTCGAGTCTTATTCACTGAGTAATGTGCTGTGATTGTAGCTTGTGGGATACTAACTTGCACATTATTAGAAGCATCACCAGTCTGACGATGCGAATTCAAAGCTGCCTGAAGCTGTCTTCTTTGTTTATTTGCCCGTTTCTGAGCTGAATTTGACACGAACCATGCGTCAACTTGGAGATGAAAAGTAGCCACTACACACTTTTCTCTTGATCTCAACACTTCCTGCACATTTTTTACTAACTCCTCCTCTGCTACCATCTGAGACTTAGTAAGCGGAGGGTCTGGTATTACCTTACCAACTGGAGTGGCTCCAATTTTAGCAACTTTTGCACGATGCACTACGTATCTCCACTCTTCAGAGGAACTCAATTTAGAACCCGAGGAGCGATGATTTGAGCTGGCCGCTTCCTTGTCAGCTAGTGAACCTACGACAACCTTAGCTTCAACAACATAGTCTACAGCTAGCAACTGACCAGACTTCGAAGCATGCTCCATTGAGCCTTCACACTCAACCTGCCCATTAGCATCCCCATTGCTATGTACTACTTCTTGGGGGGAGCTGGAGATCTTGCCTCAGTTCTTGAGGGCATCTGGGAACTAAATGACTAAACTCATGGCAATTGTCACACTTAGGCGGGAGACGAGGGTACGCGGTCTCCACCCTAACAGAGTTGCCAAAAAAATCTCTCACTTTGACCACTGGTGGAAGCCTTTGAGTCAGCAAGATTTCAACTTTCACTTTAACATCACCCAATGCGAGAGGAGGCAATCTGGATTTCTCAGTATGCAACGGCTCCCCAACACCAGAAGCGAACACGCTCAAACCTGGAAGAGAGTAAAGCTGCAGAGGGATATTCTTGAACACAACCCAAATCGGTAGCGAAACTAACTTTTGAGGTGGTTTCAATTGAACCGATTCAGACCATTCAGTCACTGAGAAGGTGCAGTTATCAGCTTGCCACACTCCAACATCTAACACCCACGACCTAGTTGCTTCTGACGGAATGAAGATGAGACAAGTGCAATCCGAGACTTTTCTAACTGTGATTCTGCCTTGAGTGCCCCAAATGGGGTTTAAGTCAGCCATAATTTTTGCTTCGGGAGGAGGAGTGCCATGAAAGTGAGAAATTAAATAACCTTTCCATAATGCGGATCCACTGAGCAGAACAGATTCCGGAGCTGTGACAACCGGAGTACCGTCTTCTTCGAATTCAGGAATACAGATCTTTGAGAGATTCCTCAAAGACGACTTGAAGCGAGAGGTCCAGAGCAGAGAAGTTCCGCCTGGAGTATATAAAGTTAATATTGACACATATTAATATCAATTACAACAAATGATGCAAATATTTTATATAATTGTATCAGTTGTTAACAAAAATAATATAAATGGTTTGCATCACTATTTTTTTAGTCATTTGTTTAAGTGATGTAAAACTCTTTTGTATAAATTATTATAAGTAATACAAAAATATAAAAAAAAAAATACAAATTACTTTTTTTTTGTAGTGGTAGGTTGGAGAAGATATGTCCTTTGTAATTAGTGAATTTTAGGGTTAAAAACTACATTTTAAAAAGACAATTGTTAGAAATCTTTTTTTCTTCTTCTTTTTAATCAAAACTAGAGATTAATATTGACTATTCTGACTATTCCTAGAAGTGAACATGCCTATTAATAGAGACTTTCCATAAGTTCATCGCGGATTTGGACCAAATTTTAGCAGTTCAAATGATGTAAATAAAAAAATTTTGTTTTCAATGGAAATCGAATTCAACCGCGCTAGAAGAGTACAATCTCATTTCCAGGATCTAGGCTCATCTACCACTAAACCATGTTGTTTGGGTTAATTGTAGGAAAACTTGAATCCAGTTTAACCAGTTTGTATTTGTTGCCAGTGCATTGGATCACTAATCGAGCTAAAATCTTCCCAAATCTAATTCTAATCACGGCGTAAAGATTAGTCAGTTAATGATAACCATTAATTAATATGTGGCCACCGAAGACTTTTCTAACGGAATTGAGAAATATTAGATGTGGCCTTGGAAATTGTAGTATACATAAATTTCTCACTACGCTAACTAAGACTAATAAAATGTCTTGTCTCTGATTATAAGATTTTAGCTGAAGCCGTAAGATTTTGTTACTCTTGTGCCTTCTTAATGCAACCAATCAAAGTGTGCGTATATCAGTGTATAAACTATACATTTTGTTTGTTTTAATTTGATGTGTGTGTGTATAAACTTACTTTTTGGGGTTTTATGGAGAATAATTCACTCTGAGTTTTTTTTTTTTTTTTTTTTTTGTATCTTCGTCTTTGTACCGCCATTCATTATTTTATTTTTAATTTTTTACTTATCAGACTGAGAGTTTTTATACCATCAATATATGTTTAAAAGTAGAACAGTATATGAAATTTTATATTGAACATATTTAGTTTAATAACATATAATTTCACTTTCTCTAGAGGATATAGCTTGCATTTATATAGAATTTACTGGAACAAATAGCTTTCCATCATTAAATTTCTAAAGACATTGCCAATTTGTAAACTCTATATTTTTTACCTACTTTAGAGTCATGGACCACACAACTTGCATTCTGTTTTCCAATTTTTTCTTACTCGACTAACTATTCATAGACTTAGTTGTCTTTGTCAATAGAAGGTGTCATATGCTCACATTTTTCTCAAGTCTGGAGTAAGCGATTGATAACAATATGGTGCGGCCGAACCTTTTGGCAAATCACATATCCATCCATAATCCATCGTCTATATGATTTTGGAATCATAATGACATTTAATAGTGATGGTTATTGACTAACCACTGTTAGATTATAAATTTCTTTAGTGAACAAAAGAAAATATTAAAATATGTGCATGATTAAAGTCTATAGAGATGAAGAAAGTTCAATTAACAATTCAATATAGAATTTAGCAACAAAAAATAAATCAAAAGAAATGGAAAAATGAAAAACACTAAACTGGTAGGCCACACGGTTTTAAAGTCATTATGTCCAATGAATTTTCCTCATTTTCATATGCAATCAATTATCTATACGCACAGTAGTATAAATGCCAGCCTATACATATATATACATACCTTCTAGATCCTCATTCATTCCAATCCCAATAGCTGATAACTTTAGCCGAATCTTATTTACCAGTTTCATTGAAAAAAAAAGTGGGAAAATAAAATGGGTATGCATTTTAGGGATAAATCATGGATATTTCTGGCGACGATGTGTTTTTCATCGTTGATTTGCACAACTAAAGCAGTGGTCTCTTATGATCATAAAGCTTTAATCATCAATGGACAGAGAAGGATCCTTCTCTCTGGTTCTATTCACTACCCAAGAAGCACACCTGAGGTAATCTTTAATTATTAACCAATCACATAAAAACAGTTAAGTATCCCCTTTTTAATCAAATGCAAACTTTTTTAGGCTCTGATTATAATTTCTGAATGACTTCTTTGATTATCTGTGCATGCTTTTCTTTTTTCTTTCTGGATTCTCCTCATAGTCTTGGCAATTTGATTACAATATTATATATATTTGTTTGTATAGAATAAGTTAAAAGCAAAAACTTGTGGATGTTATGTTCTATGCAGATGTGGCCTGATCTTATAAAAAAGGCCAAAGATGGAGGTTTGGATGTTATACAAACTTATGTTTTCTGGAATGGACATGAACCTTCTCCTGGAAATGTAATTCGAGGAATCAAACAAATTTCTTACTTCACTCATAAGTCATATAAAATCTTAATGCTCAATATTTTATTTTGTTTGCTCCAGTATTACTTTGGGGATAGGTATGATTTGGTTAAGTTCACCAAGCTAGTGCATCAAGCTGGTCTATATCTTGATCTAAGAATTGGTCCATATGTTTGTGCCGAATGGAATTTTGGGTAAATATAATAAACAAAAATTGTGTATGTTCTATTAAAAAAAAGCTCTTACGAATATAAATTTATATATGATTTATGATTTTTAGGGGATTTCCGGTTTGGCTCAAATATGTCCCTGGTATAGTTTTCAGAGCAGATAATGAACCTTTCAAGGTATCAAATTTAACTAAAATTAATTTCCATTTCTATGTTTTTTTTTTAAAAAAATCTGATTTTGAAATTGCAACTTGATGTGATAATTGAAAAGATTGCAATGCAAAAATTCACAAAGAAGATTGTAGATATGATGAAAGAAGAAAAGCTGTTTGAGACTCAAGGAGGACCCATCATTCTCTCACAGGTTTGTGTCTTCTTTGCTGTTTAATTTGATACAAAAAAAATTATAATAATAAAAAAAAATGGACAGATAGAGAATGAGTATGGACCAATGCAATGGGAGCTGGGAGCATCAGGAAAGGCATACTCAAAATGGACAGCTGAAATGGCATTGGGACTGTCCACAGGAGTCCCATGGATTATGTGCAAGCAAGATGATGCTCCTTACCCCATTGTAACTTTCTGATCTCTTCCTTTCTTTTTTCCATCTTATTTTATTTTAATTTTCTCCTTAATTATACATATATATTGATTTAGATGTTATATTATGGTTGCGGTGGGTAATCCTTGTCTGAATTTCGGTTTAGATGATATCATAATCAATTTAATGCTAAGTTTAGTAGGGTTGAGTTTGGTGAAGTTTCTATTTTTGAACTCTGTCTTTTATTTCTTTGATTTGAAATAAATTTTGATTGGAGTTTCTGGGTACTTTTTTAATTGTCGAGAAAGAAACCCGGTTACATTTAAGTTGGGGTTAGATTTATATCCTTATCCGGATTGGTGAATTATACATTATTATTAGATATTAATTTTGTGTTGTCGGCAATTAGATATTCTTTTAAGGGAAAGAAGATATTTGATTATGATTATTTTGTCTTTTTTCTTGATAAAGGTTTATTATTATTTTGTCATTTATGTATGTGTATTATACAGAATCTTTATTGTATGTTTCATAATTTGAATATCATTCCTTCTTTCCTTGGTGGGTTCCTTTTGAATATTTTTGTGGCCTTTTTTTTTTATGTAAAAAATTCTCTTTTCCTTGTTAGAGATTGTTGTCTTATGATATATGGTTACAATTGAATATTGTTATCCCAGTTTATTTTTTTGTTGCGTTTGATGTCTTTTTCCATTTAAATTACATGGGGCCACCGGCCAAAAACAAAAAGAATCCATGGGGACAAATTTTTCTTCACCTTTTAACTTTAACATTTTAACAAAAAAATTCAACGTTTGGAGTTAAATATTAATATTCTGCAGTTAACATGCTTTTTTTTCTTGCACTGTATAACAGATAGATACATGCAATGGGTTTTATTGTGAGAATTTCAAACCAAACTCTGACAATAAGCCGAAGCTGTGGACAGAGAACTGGACTGGTTGGTAAGTCACGGGGCTATTCAGTTTACATAGAATCATTTCTGTGATATATGTATCTCTTAAACCTTTTATCAAAAAAAAAGAATATATATATATATATACACATATGTATCTCTTTCTTTTTGTAAAGTAAATAGATCGAATATTAATATATGTGTGTGGGTCACTTAATAATGCTCAGGTTCACGGAATTTGGAGGTGCTTCACCAAATAGACCAGTCGAAGACATTGCCTTCTCCGTGGCTCGTTTCATTCAGAACGGTGGTTCGTATGTCAATTATTATATGGTAACTTAAATAATTTTATTGTAAAATAAAAAACCAAACTTAAACATTTTTCTTTTTGACATATTTTAAAAAATTGAAAAATAGAAAAATAATAATTTAATATGATTTAAGAATTAAATTAAGAAAATGTTGTTACAGTATCATGGAGGGACCAACTTTGATAGAACAGCTGGTGTGTTCATCGCCACGACTTATGACTACGATGCTCCCCTAGATGAATATGGTAATTAGTTCCGATTTCACTTTACCTAATCATCAATGATCTCTTTATTCGATTTTGATCAATTATCAACTATTTTCTAATGGTTTCATATTTTTAATTGTGAAAAGGATTACTGAGAGAACCCAAGTATAGTCACTTGAAAGAGTTACATAAGGTCATTAAATTGTGTGAACCTGCGTTAGTCTCTGTTGATCCCACCATTACATCGCTCGGAAGTAAACAAGAAGTAAGAAAACAATATTGAAGATAAGAAAATAAAAGATTCATATATACATTTCATTTATTGGGATTATGTTTTCAGGCTCATGTGTTCAATTCCAAGACTTCTTGTGCTGCGTTTCTTTCGAACTATGACACGAGTTATCCAGTTAAAGTTATGTTTCGGGGATTTCCGTATGATTTGCCTCCTTGGTCTGTCAGTATTTTACCTGACTGCAAAACCGAGTATTACAACACTGCAAAGGTTAATAATTATTTACCTCATTTGATTGTAAAATGTTTTTTTTTTTTGTTGAATTTCAACCAAAAAAAAAAGTTTATATCAAAAACGTTATCTTGTTTAGGACTGTCTTTCAACTTGTGGAATTGGTGCATTTGAATAGGGCATCAATTCAAAATTTAGTTTTTATTTGAATATGTGAAGTATGTTGGGGTTCCTAAAATTTTAAGTACTTTTAATAAATGACTTTCAAATAGTTTAGGACGGTTTTGACGTTGTTGATATTGACCTATATATATCTATATGTGTTCTTGATTCTGCATGTGTAATGTGATATAGATCCGTGCACCAACCATACTTATGAAGATGGTTCCTACTAGTACGCGATTTTCTTGGCAATCATACAACGAAGAAAGCCCTTCTTCAAATGACGATGGTACGTTTGTTAAAGATGGTCTTGTGGAACAAGTAAGCATGACTAGAGATAAAACAGATTATTTCTGGTATCTTACAGAGTAAGTGATTTTTTTGAACTCTTTGACTTGTGAAATCTCAATATCTTGATGACTACTGATCACACAGTTGGTTTTGTTTTTTGCGGTGTTACTCAGCATTACAATTAGTTCTGATGAGAGCTTCTTGAAGACTGGTGATGATCCTCTTCTTACCATTTGTTCAGCTGGGCATGCTCTTCATGTATTCGTTAATGGCCAGCTTGCAGGTTAAATAAGATAAGCCAAACTCGTCTTCGGTTGAAAAAAAAACTTAAAACATTACTTTTCTTTGTTTTAGGAACTAGTTATGGAGCACTGAGCAACTATAAGTTCACATTTAGTCAAAAAATCAAATTGCGTGTTGGCATCAACAAACTTGCTCTGCTAAGTACTGCAGTGGGTCTTCCGGTTAGTTCTGATCTTGTATATATTGATGGATTATTCAGATCTCTATGTTTTTTCTTATGACAATTGATTACGATATAAGTTTCTTGATCTCCATTGTTATTTGTAGAACGCTGGTGTGCATTATGAGACTTGGAATACTGGAGTTTTAGGTCCAGCTACATTGAAGGGAGTTAACTCCGGAACATGGGATATGTCTAAATGGAAATGGTCCTATAAGGTTATCTTGACATTTAAGAGCAAACGAGTTTGAATCCTCTGTTACTGCATCTTTATACCAACCATAACAATGGTAACTAAATTAATGTGTGTGTCTTTTATATAGATTGGTACTAAAGGTGAAGCTGTGAACCTTCATACCGTAACCGGGAGCTCCTCTGTGGAATGGATACAAGAATCATTCGTGGCTAAGAAGCAACCCTTGACTTGGTACAAGGTAAAAAATATTCTCCCAATTTCTCAAAACATACTAATGTTTTAGACTTTGTTTTAAAAGGTTTATATATGATACTTAGAATGTTCTATTAATACATGTGTGACACACTTCATAACATAGTTCACATTGGTTAGGAATGAAACTACCCAATGCTTTATCAAGTTTCATATAGACATTTTTAATATAGTTTTTTGTGGTGGGATCTACTTATAGTTATAGGTCTAGTATGAGATATGTGATCGTATCAGATTCTTGATATCTTTATTTTCAGTCTTCTTTTGATACACCGAAAGGCAACGAACCATTGGCTTTGGACATGAACACAATGGGTAAAGGTCAAGTTTGGGTAAATGGACATAACATTGGACGCCACTGGCCTGCCTACACGGCTCGTGGAAGCTGCGGACGCTGCAACTATGCTGGAATTTACAACGAGAAGAAATGTTACAGTAACTGTGGCCAAGCTTCTCAAAGATGGTGAGGAAAAAAAAAAAAACTATCTTTCTCTTCTCCCATTATCTTCTTTTTCTCTATGCTATAAATCTAATTCACATGATTGATATATTAATGTTTCAGGTACCATGTGCCTCGTTCATGGCTAAAGCCGTTTGGTAACCTTGTAGTTGTATTTGAGGAATGGGGTGGTGACCCAAGTGGAATCTCCCTTGTTAAAAGAACTGCCACATGAAGCTTCTTACTTGGTTTCTTTTTCGGTCTTGTGGTGTTGTGCAGTGGTTACAAAAGTAAAGATTGTTATGTACAGATCGATACTGTCACAATCACAAATCACAATATTGTTTGGCTCAATGTATCCCCGGCCTAATAAATGTATTGCAAGTGTGTATAAAATAATATTTACGTAATAATAAACCAAAGAAGGCAATCTATGCTAATTACCTTTTCTCATGAACTCCATTTCATGTTCTTTTTTTTGTATCTTCTCCCCCAATCTTTTGGATACTTAATTAAAAAGTTCTTATATTGAACTCTAAATCTCTAAATCGTTTTTTTTCTTTCTTTCTAAAAACATGTGTAAAAGTTCAAGATTATGATCCCTGTTATTATTCAACTTAACTCAAGTTTGTTACATTAATTCTTCTTATACATGAAGAAGGTTTCGGTTTTATCTTTAAGATAACCAATCTAAATACATGGTTTAACTAAACTGAAACTCTAATTACAATGCATATGATAATTCGTTTTTGTATAACCGGGCTATCAATAACCCCTTAACCATTATAGTATAAGAGGTGTCGTGATCCATGGAGAAGCGAGATTTAACACATCAATAATTCAAGTCCCAACTTAATCTAAGCAAATGATCAACTTCGTTTTAATGACTAACAATTTAAGTAAGTAAACTAAGCGAACTAAATTATTAAAGATGACTTTAAATGCAATAAGGGAGAATAAGAACCATAGAGAATGATGAATGAACAAGGGTGATTACTAAAGCATTAGATAGAGCTTAATTATGACTAATCAATTATTCCATAGACTTTAAACACTAATAACAACTAATCTATTCTCATGACAAAAGCATCTTTGCTAAGCAATCATTAAACAGTAATTCTCATTAGTCAATGATTAATAACAAGCATTAAAAGCAAGTTTAAATAGTCACTAAACAGCCTAGACAAATATTCTCATATGCTAGGAATGAAAAGCTCTTAATAAATTGGTTCAGGAATTTTATCAAACACCTTGTGAGCATGAAAATCCCTATGATCTAAATCAACTTGATCATGGTTCATTGAGCATTAACAACACATATTAAGAATGAAAACATGACTAGCAACCTAAAGCCCCATCAATACTATAGCAATCAACCCTAATCCATCACCCCAAAGGTCCTAAATAAACTACTCACTCATGATCATGTTAACACAAAGCAATGCATCAAATGCTTGGTTAAACATGATTAAAAGATTATAGAAATGAAGATTAGAAAAGGAAAATCCACTTAAAACTCAATAGAAATCAAGATCATACAAGGTTTTTCTTTCTAATCTCTCCCAAAAATGTGCATAACCCTAATCTGGGTTTTGTTTAGCTATTTATAGCCCAAAACTCGGACTGGTACAACTACAAGATAAATTCTGGTTAAGTCTGGTTAAGAGGAATTGAATCTGAATTTAAACCATCCCATCGGTCATGCCAGACCGATGGATTTGACCGCTGGAGACCATCGGTCTGTCTTCGCCGCTGGGAACGACCGTTGAATTCCTTCGGTCATGTTCGACCGCTGTAGATGATCCCCCAAATCGCCTGTAAAAGTCCCCTGTGAAAGCCATCGGTGTGTCCTGACCTCTGGAAGTGACCGCTAATCAACATCGGTTATGTTGGACCGCTACAAGTGTCCTCCCAAACCTTCTGTAACACTGTCGAGAGCTCCATCGGGCTGTAGTGACCGCTGGAGGCGACCGATGATGACTTGCGGTCTTGCTAGACCGCTGGAACTGACCGCTAAGAGCTCTCGAACTTTCCAACTCTATCCTTTGCCCCTTCTTGCTAAGCAAATTCACTCATAAGCTCCCATATCATCTAAAACCTGTAAAAGAACACAAATATACAAACTCTACTCTAATATGCACCTAATGCCTAAAAGTCATGCAATAGTTCTATGAAAATGAATCGAAAACAAGCTTCGAAAACACTAAAAATGCAACATATCAGCACACACTCTAATAAGGACAGTGACATGGAGGCAATGTCCTAAAATATCATATGTATGATCGGTCTAAAACTTCTCAAAATAAATAAATGTGGGTCAAAAATCTTTAAAGAAAATAGATATGGGTGTATCCACCTCTAACATAAAGCATCAAATAAGCTGAAACACGATTTTTCTTTTTCAGTACACCGCTCTTTGGATCATAAATATATGAGTAGAAAAGATTGCACACGTGTTTCGCGTTTACTATTCTTAAGACATTTTATTTTATTTTTAACAACTCTTCTTTGATATATCCACATTTCCAAAAACGACAAAAGAAGACCATTTCAATGAAACCCTTCTCCATACTTAAATTAATCAACATTCATGAATCTAATCGTAATTTAAATAAAGAATTAGATAAATCTTTCTCTCTTCTTCCTTAACTTATAAGACTCCTTAAAAAAATTCATTAACTGTTTCACTTCCTTCAAACGAATCAAAACTCAACAAAGCAGAATCTTGCATTTTCGCTTCGAAACCTTCCTTCTAGGGTTTCGGATCTTAATTACTACTTGAGTTTTTTAAGCTTTGATTCTGTTACTCCTCAAAGCTTTAAATCATGGGGAAGGAGAAGCTAGGGTTTTTCACTATCTCGTTTCTTACGATTTTAAGTCTAGCAATGGCTAGATTCGTAGTGGAGAAGAACAATCTCAAAGTAACATCACCTGATTCGATCAAAGGTGTTTACGAATGTGCTATTGGGAATTTCGGAGTTCCTCAATACGGTGGTACATTAGTCGGCGCCGTCGTGTATCCTAAATCGAATCAGAAAGCTTGTAAAAGCTACAGTGATTTCGATATCTCTTTCAAATCTAAACCTGGACGTTTACCAACTTTTGTCCTTATCGATCGTGGAGGTTCGATTTCTAAATTTCCTTAATTGGATTGCTCAATTAGGTTTTAATATCTTGAGAAAAAGATCTGTTTTTTTATTCAATTGTGGAAGTAAAATTTTTGTATTTTTGTAGATTGTTATTTCACTTTGAAAGCATGGATAGCTCAACAAGCTGGAGCAGCAGCGATTCTTGTTGCTGATAGTAAAGTTGAGCCATTGATTACAATGGATACACCTGAAGAAGATAAATCTGATGCTGATTATCTTCAAAACATTAATATTCCTTCTGCTCTCATCACTAAATCCTTGGGAGATAGTATAAAGTCTGCGCTTTCTGGTGGTGACATGGTTAATATGAAGCTAGACTGGACTGAGTCGGTTCCGCATCCTGATGAGCGTGTTGAGTACGAGCTCTGGACTAACAGCAATGATGAGTGTGGGAAGAAGTGTGATACTCAGATTGAGTTTCTTAAGAATTTCAAAGGAGCTGCTCAGATTCTTGAGAAAGGAGGGCATACTCAGTTTACGCCACATTATATTACGTGGTATTGTCCTGAAGCTTTTACGCTGAGTAAACAGTGTAAGTCTCAGTGTATCAACCATGGAAGGTACTGTGCGCCTGATCCTGAGCAGGATTTTACTAAAGGGTATGATGGCAAGGATGTTGTTGTTCAGAATCTACGACAGGCTTGTGTCTATAGAGTGATGAATGAGACCGGTAAGCCGTGGATCTGGTGGGACTATGTCACTGACTTTGCCATCCGGTGTCCAATGAAGGAGAAGAAGTACACCAAGGAGTGTGCAGACGAAGTTATTAGGTCCCTTGGTGAGTATAATGCTTCATTACCCCTAACAAACATACGCACGCTTGTTTGTACACTCATCTTTTGACACATGTTTATATGAATTTGAGTGTAACTGCAAACCATTCATTTGTGGCTGTTAGCTGAAAACCGAATAGTAGCTTTGGATATCAGCTCATCCATGATATAGAACATCCAGCTGATTGATAGAAATCAGCTTACATTGTCAGGCTTTCTGTTTTGAACCCTTACATTGACCAGTTGGATATTTGTTACTTTCAAGTTTGTGCATTTCATCCTAATTTATCTGACTATCAGCTCGAGATGGCTAATTTTGACTTTTCTTTTTGTTTTATGCATTCAGGCATTGATCTCAAGAAGGTGGACAAGTGTATCGGAGACCCTGAAGCAGATGTTGAAAACCCAATTCTTAAAGCAGAGCAGGAATCCCAGGTTTCTCCCCTTGTAACCAACTGGCTCTTGCTCTTATCTTCTAGATCTTGTCGATTTAAAGTTACCATATACTCCATTCTGTTTTGTGTTATTGAAATGAGTCTATTTCAGATAGGCAAAGGTTCCCGTGGAGACGTGACAATACTCCCAACTCTTGTTGTGAACAACAGACAATACAGAGGTATTGGAGGAATTATGACTTGTCAGCTTTTTCTCCCTGTCTACAGCATCTTCCTTATTTATTACTAACTGATATCTTTCATGGTCTTAGGTAAATTGGAAAAAGGGGCAGTGCTAAAAGCTATGTGTTCAGGTTTTCAAGAGTCAACAGAACCAGCTATATGTCTCACTGAAGGTCCTATTCTCCACAATATTCACAACTCTCTTTAAAATTTTCGGAAATCACATTTCTATTGATTAGTTTGTTTAGTGTTTTATATCACCGAGGGAGGACATGGTCTTCAGATTATTTTCTGGTTTTTGCAGATTTAGAAACTAATGAATGTTTGGAAAACAACGGTGGGTGCTGGCAAGACAAAGCTTCCAACATAACTGCATGCCAGGTATCATTTGGGCTTACTATTTTTTTCTTTCTCTAATTGTTGGTTTTGTTGTTGCTACTAAGACTTATTACTCTTATTTTGATTTGAATCGACATTTTAGGATACCTTTAGGGGAAGATTGTGTGAGTGTCCTTTTGTCCAAGGTGTTAAATTTGTTGGTGATGGTTACACTCACTGCAAAGGTAAATTATTTTTTATGTCGGTATCTTGACATATTTTGTGTGGCACAGGATACAGAAACATTCCATAGCATCTGCTTAGTTGGTCTATTTTGCAAGTATTTTATTACTGGCAGATGTTTTGAAGGGTTTGGACCAATTAGTAATCAATCAATCCAAAAAATATTCACTTGTGACTATTTTCTAGGCATCAAACTAGACAGTCTATACCACCTGCAAACTATGGAACCAAGATTGAAAATATAACTTGTCATAACTACTGAATAAATATTTGCTTTTAATAAGTGAAAACTTGAAGAATTTTCAATCATATAACTGATCGGAAAGTGATGTATTTTTTTCCTTTCTGTAGAAAACAATATTTTAAATTGTTTTCAATACTGTTCTACAGATTTCCCCCTTTCCGTATAACATAAGTTGTCTTACTATAATTTTTGTTAAGGTGTATTTTTTTGTATTGGTATGTATGCTCTCAACGTTATTTCACTTGGCAGCCTCTGGAGCTTTGCATTGTGGTATCAACAATGGAGGATGCTGGAGAGAAACCCGAGGCAGCTACACTTACTCTGCTTGCCAAGTAAGTGTTTTGTCTACTATGCCAATGTTTAGTTTTTTAAACAATCATCTTCTTAACTTAAAGTAAAACTTTTATGGTTCTTGAAATCGATTTTTCAGGATGATCATTCAAATGATTGCAAATGCCCAATTGGGTTCAAGGGAGATGGAGTGAAGAACTGTGAAGGTATAATTACTAGCATCTATGTGCATTTGGTCTACTTGCATGTAGGGTACTACTTACTAGCCATGTGTAGTGAAGTACTATTAGAAAAAATCTACACCATATGAGTCTAGTGCTTTGTAAATGCAGTCTAGTATTTCTTTATCTTACAAGTATTTGGTGAAGTGATGTGCACATAGTCCTATGAATGTTTATATTGCTAATATATACCCCACGTTTAACAAAGATGTTTTGGAGTATTTCACTAAGAAAACATTCCAAATATCATATTTACCCATTCTATGTTTTAAGTAACGGTGAAGTAGCTGTGGTATATAACATGCATTTATTTACTTGTGAATAGCATGAAAGTGTAGTTTATTTTCAAACTACTGGTAGTCTTTTATATGCTTATTATGAAGCCATGACTGTTTATTTGGCAGGCATCAATAGTATTTCTTTATCTTACAAGTATTTGGTGAAGTGATGTGCACATAGTCCTATGAATGTTTATATCGCTAATATATACCCCACGTTTAACAAAGATGTTTTGGAGTATTTCACTAAGAAAACATTCCAAATATCATATTTACCCATTCTATGTTTTAAGTAACGGTGAAGTAGCTGTGGTATATAACATGCATTTATTTACTTGTGAATAGCATGAAAGTGTAGTTTATTTTCAAACTACTGGTAGTCTTTTATATGCTTATTATGAAGCCATGACTGTTTATTTGGCAGGCATCAATAGTAACTTGATATTCCTCTATTGTTTATATGCATGCATGTTGGTCTAAAATATTCTGTTATCATTGGAACATTGGATTGTAATAAATCAAAGAATAAGATGATGAAAAGCATCGAATTCAACTTCATAATTAGATTCTTCTGATTGACTGTGTTAGATGTGGACGAGTGTAAAGAGAAAAAGGTTTGCCAGTGCCCAGAGTGTAAATGTAAAAACACATGGGGAAGTTACGAATGCAGCTGCAGCAATGGTCTGCTTTACATGCATGAACACGACACTTGCATAGGTAAAAGAAGAGAGATCTTCCTCATTCGTAAACCCATACTTAATTTGGAGTCGTTAATCAGATTTTCTGGTGAATGTGTAGGTTCAGGCAAAGTTGGAACAACAAAACTCAGCTGGAGCTTTTTGTGGGTTCTTATAATCGTAGTGGGTGCTGCAAGTCTTTCTGGATATGCAATCTACAAATACAGGATCAGGGTATGTTGGTTCTTTACTCTGGTCTTGTTATCATATAAAGATCTTGCCATCTAGATTGATATCTAATAAACTATTGAAATTGTGCAGAGTTACATGGATGCTGAAATTAGAGGGATCATGGCACAGTACATGCCTTTGGAAAGCCAACCACTCAACACAAGTGGTACTCGTCTGGAGGATATATGAGTTGAAGCTATCAAGACAAGCCAAGAGACACTCTTTCTGTGAGAAGCTTCTTCTATGTTTCCATGTAAATGAATCTCCTAGACAGACTTTTTATAATAGCCACAAACAAATAATAAGTGTATGTGCACTTTTTGTAAGGGGTGTGGATTTGCTGATGGAATCACTTTTTCGTCTGCAGATTACTACTCTTGCATTGTAAAATAGACAAATGGATAAATAATGAGTAGAGTTGCACTGTTTACTAATTGAAACATACTTAAAAAGATCCATAAAAACAACAAACAAAAAACTTGGACGTTATACTTTCTCCAGCTCTACTCGGTGTTTCTCCATCTGTTCTTTCACTAGCTTCTGTGATTCTTGGACAAGCCTTGTGTGCTTCTTTATAAGCTCCTCCTTGGTCTTAAGCTCTTCCTCCATTACTGCAATCTCCTGCTAAGAAGCGAACAAAACAGACAAATAATTTTGGAGTTTCACATTGATTGGTTTTGAGGTGAACCAAAAAGCTTAACCTTCTTAAGACTTTCAGCTCTTGTAGGCGCACGATCTTCTCGTTTCAATCCCATGAAATAAAGCTGAAGCTTTTTAGCAGCTTCCATGAAATCTCTGGCGTGTCTCTCAACATCAACTACATAGTTTTCAAAGAGGTGAAATAAGAAATTAGCCATTTCCCTTAGTTTTCAATCCACAAATCAAATCATCATTGATCAATGAGGGAAGCTGTAATGTCGAATAACGAATCCAATTAGGATCAAAGCTTAGGTTTGAGCTTGAACATTAAACGAGTAAAAAGCTTAATCTAAGTGATCTTCTTCTCCAGCAGATTACTATAGAAACTGGGAATTACTAAGTTGAGTCAAATCTTATTCTAAGATGGAAGGAGTAGAAAAAAGACTGACTTTGATGAGAAGGATGAGGAGAGCGATCGATAGCTTGAAGCTCTCTAGCGGGTAAACATGGGAGCAGAGCAGCTTCCAAAGCCGTGACGCAAGCCATTATGTCTTCTATCTCATCATTCTGATTCTTCGAGGGCGTTTCCGGTGATGTAATTCCCGGTAGACGATCAGACGGTGACGGCGAAGGTTCAGATGACGGCGGCGCCTGTTGCTGATAATCCATTAACGCCGATCTCGATCTCTCTCTCCCTCAATTGCCTAAAGGTTTAGTGGTGAAGTGTTTCTCAATTCTCAAATGGGCCTAATTTTGGGTAAAGACAAAAATGGGCTTCTTATTGGGCCTAGGTGGCCTAATTTTCTAATTTTCTAATTTTAGGAAATTTGAAGCTTTAACACGGCTGAACCTCTAGATCTAATTTTCTAAACCTAATCCGCCGCCGCCGACAATGGAGCCTAATCATGAGAATGAGGAGGAGCGTGAGAAACGCCTGCGTCAGGAACACATCCAAGTGAAGAGACGCCAGCAAAAGCTCAAAAAGAAGGAGAAGAAGAAAAGAAAAAAACCACTACTAATGCCCTATGAAACGCCTGAGGTTCCAAAGGCCACAGGTGCGCCAGGTTCTCCTCCACGGAGGGTTACAAAACAGCATACTCCAAAGGCTTGGGTGGCAATAGGAAGCTGGGATGGAGAAGGTGTTCATCTCCCAAGTGAAGATAAAAGAAAAAGAGTGAAAAAGAGTGAGAACAAGAGAGAGGAAGTTGAAGTTTATATTAAGAACTTCAGAAACAGCATTAGAGCAAGATTGTCGGTTGAGATCCAACCATTTCATTACTTCAAAGTAAAGGTAGATTTGGAAGAAGGAGGCTTGGAGAAAAAGCTTCAATCCTCTCAGATTTTTGTTACTCATTGCTAGATCAGAAACCATCCCACCACTAAATGCCCTACCACTACCTCTAAGGAGCATAATCGAATCAGGGAATCCTCCTCCTTCTCAAAAAGTTATTGTAAGTTCTTTAATCCAACCTTGTTTTCTTCTTCAAATTAACATATCTAAAATACTCTTCTTCTAAGAATTCATTGTTTCCTCTAAGAACTCATTGTTTTCTTCTTCAAATTAACATATCTAAAAAAAATTCAGGTTTTCTGGGACCTCCTTACCTGTCCTCTTCCCAATGATATTGGTCCCCAAGACATCAGGGCTAATATAGAAACAGCACTTCGAAAATTGAACTTCATGGGAGTTTACAGAATCAATGCGTTTGTCCAAGATCGCAAAACTCGTGCAGCCAATCTTAATTTTACAATCACCGGTGTAAAAATAAATTTGCTCAAACAGAACCATGTCGACGTGAGGATTCTGCAACCTCCTGCAAAAGGAGGTAAGTAGTTGTTATTATGGTATTGTTTCTTTGTTCGAATTTGGTTTTCTAAGTATTATAACTTCTGTCATTTTTTTGAATTTTCAGTTATTATTGCTGATAGAGATTTCATAGATGTGAGGATGAGGAATCTTATGTGTTTGTACGCTTTGACTCGTCAACCGCCAGTTCCTATGTTGTTAATATCTGATGACAAGCAGTTCACGAGGACCATCTCCGAGCTTTGCACGAGAGCAAACTTCCAGATCTATCTAGCCCATGGATCTGAAGCTCCGCAAGAGATAAAGAGTGAGGCCAAAGGTGCATTTTTCTGGTCTGATATAGCTAGAGGCAATACAGGCGTAAGGTGAATAATTTGATTTTGTTTTTCACATTTCACATTTCACAATTTGATTTTGTTCTCTTCACATATAAATAATTTGATTGTGAATTGACAGGGACACTGGCGAGAAGAAGAAGAAGAAGAAGGACAAGAGAGTTGCTGAAGACACTACAGGCGTAAGGTGAATATCCTCACCTTTCACATTTCACAATTTGATTCTGTTCTCTTCACATATAAATAATTTGACTCTGAATTGACAGGGACACTGGAACTGGAAAGGAGAAAAAGAGCAAGAGTACTGAGGGAAAAAACAAAAGACAGAAGACATAAGTTCTTTCTCTTTTTTTTCCTTGTGGGGGACGTAAAATTTCTTGAAAATATGTTCTCTTTTTCCAACTAAGACTTGAAGAATAACCCATATGAGAAAAATGATGACGCCATTTCTTCTCTCTTGCTTCATCTTTCATTACAAAAATATGTTTCTCTTGCCCTCAAGACCAAATACAAACTACCACTCCCCAACAACAATGACCTTGGAATGTTTAGAGACATTCCTTTTGAACAACTTTTTTTATCATACTTGGTTAAAAGTTAATGGTGTGGCAAATAAGTTAGGTGCATCTCTTCGGCTACAACATACACGCAAGTTCCATGTTGAGGTGAATATTGATCTTCAACTTGCAGTCAAACGCAGCAAATTGCTGCACCATGCTAACCACCAGCACAATGGTGATCGAAGTTGGTATCATGCTAAAAAAGAGTGATCGAAGTTGGTGTTTTTATTTTATTTTTAATGTCGGTGTCCAAAGTTGGTGATTTTAATTGAATGGTTCTAAGATATATAATTATTCTTTTAAAGACAAATATTTTGATGACATAAATTCTTCTTTTAGAAAAATAAAATCGACAACTTCTTTTTTGTTACTTAATGAAACAGTTAAACTTGAGGTGGTGTGGCGAACTACCAAACTAAAATAATCTACAGGAAAATCAATCTAGTGGAAGATCTAGCTAGACGAGACAAACAAAAAAAACTGCATGATGATTTGATACACGTGATAATCTCCTAGGTTGGAGAAATGTTAACCGGAATCAATGGTTATGAAAACTATATAATCGTTATAGCCGTAGTAGTCATTGTCCTCTTACATAGTCATGGCAAATCAAGGAAAATAATAAGGCACGTGGTATCACGTGAGGCCTCGCGTGCTGCCGTGACTTGCCTTTTAACTTCACAAAAATATAAAAATTCTCAACCAAATGGAGAGTCTAGGGCCCACGTTGACTCACCTTCTGCTGTAACATGCATACGTTTTATTTCTAAAATTATATTACTTGACACAATGTCCCAGAAAACGTATTTGTCTTGTCATGGACATGTGACTTTAATAATTTTAGTCCATTTCCAACCCATACATCAAATTTGGTGTGATTTTCACACCAAATTTGGTGTTTTGGTGTTTTGGTGTTTTTCATCCCTAACCCACAACACCAAATCTCACACCAAAAAAAATATTCTTTAATATTATATTATTAAATATAAGATTCTCATATTGCGAATCTTGATTGTAAAACTCCAAATGCATGTTCCACGTCTTTTCTACAAGCTTCTTACATCTTTGCAAATAATTTTTTTTTTTTGGACCACGAGGGTCATAAATGGTTTGAACAAGAGTAGCCCATTTTGGATATATCCCGTCAGCAAGATAATAACCCATATCATAGTTTTTACCATTGATAACATAGTTGGCGAAGAGGCAATTCCTTCACTAGATTAGAAAAAAAGATGAGACGCTTCTAACACATTAATATCATTGTTAGATCCGGGTAACCCAAAATATGCATGCCAAATCCAAAGATCATAATCCACTACCGCTTTAAAATAATAGTTGGAGATCCACTACTCAAAGATATTGTCCTCCCAAGTTGGCGTTTTTCCACTTCCAATGCATACAATCTAAACTACCCAACATACCTGGAAATCCTCGACTTTCACCAATGCAGAGTAACCGTGCCACATCGTTAACATCAGGCGATCGAAGATAGCGGCTACCGAATATCTCAACAACCGCACGATAAAAGCGTTTCAAACGTTCGATAGCTGTGGACTCTCCTATTTTGATATACTCATCGGTTGCATCTGCCGGTGAACCGTACGCCAACATTCGAAAGGCAGCAGTTATTTTTTGCAAAGAAGACAACCCAAGTCTCCCTAGCCCATCTCTTCGTTGGACAAAGTAATTGTCATGTGTTTGTACTGCGTCATGAATACGCAGAAACAACGGACGACTCATCCGAAATCTTCGACGAAACATCGTCTCAGGAAACAAAGGATTCTCTGCAAAATAATCATTGAAAAGGTTGCAGGCAGAATTTTCCCGATCACGATTGATAACAATATGACCCGGAATAGATCCACCGTGAGAACCTTCTGAGTTATATTGGTTTTGAGAGACGAGAAATACAGTGTTTGCCGTAATTTGAGCAACGATCTGATTTTGTAAACCATCAAAATACTCATTATCTGAAGAAAAAGAAGAAGAAGAAGAACCGTAGTTGAAATTCATCTTATATTCGAAGGAGAAGAGGTTGATGGATTATTTATTATGTTGTCCACGGTATCCTATTTTATAGTCTCAACATGTTCTTGTAATAATGGCTTCAGAAAAGGAATCTTTCAATCCTAACCGTTGCTTTATTTGTCTAAGATCTAGCCGTTGGCTCGAAGTGTCACATCATGTCCGTTGTAATAATGGCTTCGGAGAAGGAATCTTTCAATACGAACCATTGATTTTTTTGACCAAAATCTAGCCGTTGGTTGCAGTTATCCGTTCTTGTCTATAATAATTATGACTTTATTCGATTTCATATAAAAGTACTTTATTACACCACAAAACTTAATTATAATAAAATGACACATAACTTATTATTAATATTACAAAACATAACTTCACTTAAGGAAGGTTGAGAAATTTAAAGCAAAATGTCATTCCAAAACAATGCTTGCAGATGGCAATCTCTTCAATATGCCACAATTCACAGTAAGGGATCTCGGGCCAGTCAAGAAATCCAAACCAACGAGTGTTTGCAGGAGCAACTTGTTTGATGTGTTCACACACTTCATTACCTAAATTATAAAATATTATTTAATCAAATTACAAAATATAACTTAATTATGACGACACCTAACTTATTTATAATATTAGATCACATAATTTAACTTAAACAAGCTCGAGAATTTTAAAGCAAAACGTCATAGCAAAGCAATGTTTGCATATGTCAATTGCTTCAATATGCCACATATCACAAAAAGGGACCTCTAACCAGGCTGGAAAGCCAATAGAACGAGTTCCCAGAGTACTAATTTGTTGGATCTGCTCACAAACTTGATTACCAATGTAAACTGCTTGCTCAATGTTTGGAACCATCGATTGGACTGAGTCAAAAACATGAATTCCGTCTTCACGTTGTCCTCCAAAACAAAGGAAAACTGCAACTGCAAAACGGGCATAGAGGAGGTGGGGAGCAGCTTGTCCTAGGAAATCAATCCCTAGTTGTGATGGACCCGCCAAGACACATAAACGTAACCCCATAACATATTGGGCTGCGTACTTTCTAGCTGTTAAGCAACAAAGTAGGAATGGACGGTATAGAGAACCTTCATCACTAAGACCCATGACAAATGAAAATTCATCAATATCTACCACGGACAACACGTCGTCAGAGAAAACAATCGCTTTGAACACTGGTCCCGCTGCTATGAAAGGGCTAAGTTCACGAAACCCCTCCCTACCAACACAACGGATAATGTCAATAAGAATATGATATGGTATGAAAGACATGATAAAAACAATTGGTGTTTGATGAATCGATAAACATAGAGAGTAACGATATATAGAAAAAATCTTTGAATCCTAGCCATCGATATTTATTGACAAAATCTGAACCATTGGTTCGAGTAGTCACTTCATGCCTTCTGTATTTATTTTGATCAAGATCTAGCCATTCATTTATTTTGATCAAGATCTAGCCATTCTTTTTGTTGAGAAGGAATCTTTCAATCTTAGCCATCGATTTGTTTGGACCAAATCTAACCGTTAAATATAGTCGTCAGGTCATCATGATGTTTCTACGAAAAGAATCTTTCAACATACACCGTTGCTTTATTTTGATGAAGATCTAGCCGTTCTTTTGTTTCAGAAAGAATCTTTCAATCGTAGCGGTTAAATTTGTTTGGACCAAATCTAACCGTTAAATCTAGTCATCAAGTCATCATGATGTTTCTGCGAAAAGAATCTTTCAACATACACCGTTGCTTTATTTTGATGAAGATCTAGCCGTTCTTTTGTTTCAGAAAGAATCTTTCAATCGTAGCGGTTAGATTTGTTTGGACCAAATCTAACCGTTAAATCTAGTGGTCAAGTCATCATGATGTTTCTGCGAAAAGAATCTTTCAACATACACCGTTGCTTTATTTTGATGAAGATCTAGCTGTTCTTTTGTTTCAGAAAGAATCTTTCAATCGTAGCGGTTAGATTTGTTTGGACCAAATCTAACCGTTAAATATTTAGCTTAACTTCCTTATAAAAACACATCAGGCGCTCTTTGAATTATCACACATCTTCATTTCATTATCATTTCCACCAATATCTCTTCTAAAATGACTTCTAAACGATCTGCTTCATACTCGGTTGAAGAAGATATACTTTTATGTCATGTGTATCTTGATGTTTCTCAAAACCCCATTATTGGAATCAACCAATCTGGTGATCAATTTTGGGGAAGAGTGAAGACGGAGTACGATAAATTAATTGTTGCTTGTACTCAAGAAAGGCCAAAAAGATCTTTACAAACTCAAATGTCAACCATCCTTACTGCATGCTCCAAGTTAAGGGGATGCATTAACCAGATTGAAAATAAAAATCTTAGCGGTACTTCTCAAGAAGACATTGTAAGTATATATTGGATTAATTGTATTTGTTATATCTTTATGTATGTATTGAACTTGTTATATTAATTATATTTCTCTCTTTGTAAAAATTCAAAACAGGTAAACCAGACGAAGATGTTACCAACCCAAGAAACCAATTACTCAAAAGGCTTCAAATTCGATCATGTTTGGCCTATTCTTAGAGGTATTAAGAAATTAGCAAATAAGCTAATTACCCGAGTTGCTGCCTTCCAAGAAGAAAGCGAAACTGATTTTTCATCGCCATCACTCCAAGATGAGTCATCACCAACCCCTGGTATGAATTCATTCGATTTTAATTCGAGTGGCGAAGAAGGTAATTTTAGTATGAGTCGTAGACCAATGGGTGTCAAAAAAGATAAGCGAAAACAACAATGTGATGACCAATTTAAAAAAATGATTGACCAAAATGAAAGGCTTATCAAAGCTATTGTTAAAGGTACCTCTGAAAGAAATAAAATTCAGAGGAAAAAAGTCGAGGTTCAAAGAATGAAGGAAGAAAATAAAATAATATTTGCAGATTTGAATTCTATAACTGATCCAGAGTGTCGGGAGTATATTGAAAACCAACGGGCACTCATTATGAGCAGAGGAATGCAAACAACCCAACATGAAGAACCTGAAGAAGGTTCTAACAGCCAATATCGTGCATCTCGTCATCAAAACGATTACACTCAAGGAACCGGAGAAAGTTCTCACAGCCAATATCGTGCTTCTCGTTATCAAAACGATCAAACTCAAGGAGATAATGATGAAGGACAACAAACTCAAGGAGAAGACGAAATATCACCAAGTGACCATCAAGATATGTCCAAGTACTAAGATTTGCTTAGTGGAACCGAAAGTTATTTTCCAAGGTTTTAGATTATGCTTCTTTTAATGTTGGTTTAATGTTTATTTTACTGTCGGTTTAATGTTTCATTCACCACTCAGTTTTTATTATCCCACTCGGTTTAATGTATTATTCACCACTCGGTTTGTATTATCCAACTCTGCTTAATCTCGGTTTAATGTATAATTAATCATTTTCAGTTTTTATTATCTTACTCGGTTTAATATCGCTTTAATGTAAATTATGCTTATTCTCGATTTAATTTCGGTTTAATCTCATTTATAATTAACCGGGTTATCCATAGTTTAATCTTGGTTTAATCTCAATTATGTTTAATCTCGGTTTAATCATTGATTCAATCTCAATTAGCCATAATTACCAAAAATTAATCTCATTAAACTGGTTTTTTAACCATTAAACCGGTTTTAATCTAATTAATCACATTATTTTTGGTTAGCATAACAAACAAATAATGATGTGATTTCGGCCTAATTTATCAATAATCTTTTATATTATTCACCATATTTTGTTGAGATTCTTTTAACTTCATAGAAATGGGAACATAAGTCTACTTGTAAAAATATCGTACAAGAAAGTTCTTGAGACATAGGTGATTTAACGTTTATTCTTGCACTAAAGGTGGCAGTTACATTCTATACAATAAAAATTATTATTTAAATAATTAATCACAAAAATCAGAAAATATATTTAAATATAAAACCAATTCACCAAGGCCCGGTCCATCGTAAACGAACATTAATGGCATAGTGCGTAAATAAATGTACCTTGTGGACTTATATATAATTGGTCATTGGGTCTCTCACATTATAGAGCGGGACCCACTGTCTGCGCCCCCGTTGGAAACTAGAGCTCACAAGCTAATTTCGTTTTCTGGCTCAATCTCATTCCAGTTCGGCTCGGCTCGCGTGATTTTCAAATCTGTGACTCTGGTAAATTCGAGTAGGTTGAGAATTTGGGCTGGGCCCTCTTTTGATCTCAGTTTTAGCACGTGACCCAACCTTCCTCCACTGAATTTTCAATAGATCTTGAAATATTTATTTCTGGAAGTATTCTTTTTTAATTTTTTATTTATTTTTTTGCTCTTCAAAGTAAAGTAAGACAACAGATCTAGCTTGTTAAAATTTATTTATGTTCCTTGCTTAAGACAAGCTTGGTCATATTCATTTTTTTCCTGTAATCAAACAAATGGAACATGAGCAACAATAAACAAAAATGTAGTTTGTATTTGTTTGGATTTGGTGATGAAAATCATGAGGTTTTAATTAGGCCCGCAACTTGGATTAGTTAATTAGGAATAAGTTTAATTCCTATTGGGCTTTGGTTTAGATTTAAACCGTCTTATCTTTGTAATTATCTTAGTATATAAAGCTAAGCATGTGTGAGGGTTTAGGTTGAGCGATTGAGAGAAATTGCGAAACCCTAAAAAAGATCTTTCTTGTTCTAGAGAGATTGTGAGGACCTTTGTAATATGTGGTTATAGTGGATTACTGGAAAGCTCCAGGCCGAGACGTAGGATCACATCCTGTGGTCCGAACTCGTTAATTCTCTGTGTCTTTTAATTATAGCTCAATTCTGTGATTACTGAGATAGAGATCAAAATGTCAACAATTGGTATCAGAGCCTTGTTTTTTAGGTTTGGGAGCAATTGGACATAGAAGTTCTACATAGATCTATTTTTTGGATCGGGTTGATAGCTGGGACCAAGGCATCAACAGGTTTAAGGTTTTCTTTTCTCGGTAAAGAGTGTGAAGAAAAATCACACATATCGCTCGGTGTCGATCGACACTCCATCTAATGTCGATCGACACAGTAGCATAAAAGTGGCAGAGAAGTTCGTTTGATTGAGATGTCTACAGAATAAGAAGTCAAAGGTGAAAATAGCCACCTTTGATGGACAAGGTGATTTCTCTATGTGGAAGAGAAGTGGGAGACAACAGAACAAAAATCAACGAAACTCTGGGAATCGAGGCAGAAGCAAGTCGAAATCGGGAACAAAAGTCACTTGCTGGTTCTGCAAGAAGGAAGGACATGTGAAGGCTGATTGCTATGCCTAGAAGAGACAGAAGGGCGGTGATGATGAAGATGCCACGACAGCAGTGGTCATCGAACAATCAGCAGGAGTTGATGCATTATCAGTCTCGGAAAATTGGCATCAAGAGAGGTGGGTGATTGATTCGGGTTGTTCATATTACATGACCTCAAGGAGAGACTGGTTTGAGACATTTAAGGAGCTCAACTCTGGACAAGTGCTATTGGGGGATGACTATTCTTTGGAGGTTAAAGGAATAGGTTCCATCAACATCCATGCACAAGGTGGCACAGTTAATACATTGACAAATATCAGGTATATTCCTAAGCTGAAGAGAAATCTTATATCTACAAGTACGTTAGATAAGCTTGGGTTTGATCATGCTGGAGGCAAAGGAAAAATAAGGTATAAGAACAGGAAAATGGGTCTTCAAGGTACTCTATGTGGTTGGTTATATTTGCTTGATGGGGAGACTGTGGTAGGACAGTCAAATATAAGTGTTACCAGGAAATCAGCCAAAGACGAGACGGTCTTATGGCATAGAAGATTGGGATACATGAGCATGAAGAATCTGATGATCTTGGTAAAAAGAGGCATCATTGACAAGAGAAAGATTGGGGAGATGGATTTCTGTGAAAGTTGTGTAATGGGGAAGACTAAGAGATTGAGCTTCAACATTGGGAAACACAATTCAGGAGAAGCTCTGAAATATGTTCACTCAGATCTTTGGGGATCTCCATCGGTTACTCCAAGTATCTCTGGTAAGCAGTATTTTCTGTCTATCATTGATGATTACACTAGAAATGTGTGGATTTTCTTCTTGTCTATTAAGAGTGAAGCTTTCACAAAGTTTTATGAATGGAAGAAGCTGGTGGAGAATCAGATAAACAAGAAAGTGAAGTGTTTGAGAACAGACAATGGGTTGGAGTTTGTGAACAAAGACTTCGACGGGTTTTGCAAGCAGCATGGGATTGAGAGGCACAAGACTTGTGCATATACTCCACAACAAAATAGGGTTGCAGAACGCATAAACAGAAAAATAATGGAGAAAGTGCATTATATACTAGATGAGAGTGGCTTAAGTTAAGAATTCTGGGCTGAGGCGGTTAGCACAGCTATGTACCAAGTTAATAGAAGCCCATCATCAACCTTAGATGGCGGTATTCCTGAGGAACTTTGGCTGGGAAGAAAGCCGGGTTATGGACACATGAGAAGATTTGGTGCATTGATCTATGTTCATGTAGATCAATGGAAATTAAGACCAAGAGCTTTGAAAGGAGTATTCATTAGCTATCCGGAGGGAGTTAAAGGGTACAAGATATGGCTCCTGGATGAATCAAAATGTGTGATTAGCAGGAATGTAGTCTTTGTGGAAGAAACAGTATTCAAAGACTTGAAGGATAAGGTTTCGGTGGAAGAAACTGCGCAGGGGAGCCCGACCTCTGAGGGAGTGTCGATCGATACCACCCCGAGTGTCGATCGACATGGATACACAAAGGATAAAACGTGTATGTCTTCTGAGGTGGTATCGATCGACACCACCCCTTGTGTCGATCGACACGAAGATGCAGAAGAGTCAGATGCAATAACTTTTGAAGACAATGGCCAAGTTGAATCTTCAGGCGAAGTTGTTGGAAATCTGGAAATAGATGATGTACCTCAAGTTTGGCCAAAACGAGTAACGAGGCGACCTGAATATCTCAATGATTATGACTTGGTGAGTTTCGCCTTAATTGCTGCTGTTGAGATGAGTTATGAAGAACCTAGGAACTATCAAGAAGCTGTTGAAAGCAGGGATAAAACTTTCTGGAATGGAGGTATGGTTGAAGAGATGAGTTCTCTGGATAAGAACAGAACCTGGAGGTTGGTTAAAAGACCTAAAACTAGAAAAGTGATTGGTTGCAGATGGATTTACAGGTTAAAGCTGGGTATTCCAGGAGTAGAAGAACCGAGATATAAAGCTAGATTGGTAGCCAAGGGTTATTCTCAGAGAGAGGGTATTGACTATCAAGAGGTATTTGCTCCAGTTGTGAAGCATGTTTCTATCAGGTTTCTTCTATCGGTTACAACAAATATGGATCTGGAATTGCAGCAGCTTAATGTTATGACTGCATTTCTTCATGGTTTACTTGAAGAGGAGATCTATATGGAGCAGCTTGAAGGTTTTGTGGTTAAGGGAAAAGAGGACCATGTTTTTTTATTGGAGAAAGCTTTGTATAGACTTAAGCAAGCTCCAACGCAATGAAACAAATGTTTTGATCAATTTGTGGTAAGTCATGGATTCAAAAGAAGTGAGTATGACCATTGTGTCTACATAAAGGAGAGCAAAGGTAAGCGTTTTATCTACCTACTCTTGTATGTTGATGACATGCTAATTGCTTTAAAGGATATGAAAGAGATACAGATTGTGAAAGATCTGTTGAGCAGTAGATTTGAGATGAAAGATCTAGGAGCTGCAAGAAGGATTCTTGGGATGGATATTGAGAGGGATCGTAAAGGTGGAGTTCTCACCTTGTCTCAATCTGGGTATATCAATAAGATTCTGCAGGTATTCAATATGGATGAGTCTAGATCAGTTTCTACACCTATTGGTTCACACTTTAAGTTGTTAGCTATAAAAGATGATGAAGCTGAGACTTTGATGGATAATATTCCATATTCTAATGCTATTGGAAGTATTATGTATGCGATGCTAGGAACAAGGTGTGATCTTGCTTATGCGGTTGGCTTGGTTAGTAGGTTCATGAGTAAGCCAAGCATGATACATTGGACTGCTGTGAAATGGGTGCTAAGGTATTTGAAAGTGCTCAGGATCGAAAGATTGTGTTCAGGAAGAAGGTATCGATCGACACCACCCCGAGTGTCGATCGACACGGACATGTAAAGGATTTTAAGATTGAAGGTTTATGTGATTCTGATCTGGACAGAAGTATATCGATTTCAGGTTACGTTTTCACTTATGGTGGGATGGTTATAAGCTGGAAATCAAGTCTTCAACATTTCGTCGCTCTGTCTACAACTGAGGCAGAGTATATGGCATTGGTAGAAGCTGTGAAAGAAGCTATTTGGCTAAAGGGTCTGACTGAGGAGTTTGGATTCAAACAAGACACGATAGAGATCTGGTGTGATTCTCAGAGTGCCTTGAGTTTAGCCAAGAACAACGTTCATCATGAGAGGACATAGCATATCAACAGGAGACTACATTTCATCAGGGATATTGTTGCTTCCGGCGAAGTGAAGCTGTCAAAAATCCCAACTGAGAGGAATCCTGCTGATATGTTGACAAAGGTACTTCCTGTGGATAAGTTTGAGAAGGCTTTGAGTTTTCTCAACTTAGAAGAGCACTAAGGTGCTGGATTTTCTGGAGCGGCACATGAATGCAAGGATGAAATGATTGTCATCAAGGTGGAGTTTGTTGGGCTTTGGTGATGAAAATCATGAGGTTTTAATTAGGCCCGCAACTTGGATTAGTTAATTAGGAATAAGTTTAATTCCTATTGGGCTTTGGTTTAGGTTTAAACCGTCTTATCTTTGTAATTATCTTAGTATATAAAGCTAAGCATGTGTGAGAGTTTAGGTAGAGCGATTAAGAGAAATTGTGAAACCCTAAAAAGGATCTTTCTTGTTCTAGAGAGATTGTGAGGACCTTTGTAATTTGTGGTTATAGTGGATTACTGGAAAGCTCCAGGCCGAGACGTAGGATCACATCCCGTGATCCGAACTCATTAATTTTCTGTGTCTTTTAATTATTGCTCATTTCCGCGATTACTGAGATAGGGATCAAAATCTCAACAGTATTAAATACTGAACATTTAGTTGGTTCTTTTGTTACCTTTATTGGCATATAAACATAGTTGTATTCATGTCAAAAACAGATATAGATGTGTTTTCTTGGTAGCTTCAGTTTCATTACGTACGTTCACACAATCACACTTTGCTTTTGGTTTGTTGTTCTTATAGTCATGAGAGAAAATGCGCAACATTATTTTTTGTATCTAAGTTCTGGCCCATAGATATTTGCGCACAATATCCATTATTAGTGAAGATCCATCAAGCAAAAATTACCATAAAGGCACAAAATATTTAGAAAAATCAGTTGCAGGAAACCTTCTTGAAGATTTTCCAAATTTTCAAGAATGAAGAAGTTGTGGTATATTTGGAAACAAAGATTGAGTTTGCTACAAATGTTTACACTTAAAATGAAGTCGATACTTGAAACATTGAACATGAACCATTGTATTTTGAGTACTAATTAAGCCAATTCCTACCTACAATAGTTAATTGAGTTGATATTGTGATATTTTCTTATGGATGTGGAAAACGCAACGTTTAGGTAATATAAATGCCGCCGAAACTGGTGGGAATGAATGAATAGAAAAACTTAGGAAGCTCCTCTATCATAAGAGCATTGGCTGGCTCACTCCTTCATGAAATATCGTTATCGTCCTTCTCATATTTATTACTTTTATTTCCTCAAAACTACAAAATAATGCTATCGTTTTTTTTTTGGCACCACCAAATTAAATAAAGATACTTTGAAAATAATAAATGTCTTTTGTGGAGTATTATTATTAGGCCAAGTGAAGATATCAAGTAAATGTTTCTAACTTCATTTTAATAAATGTTTCCAAGTTTACTTGGCCTTTTCTGGTAATATTATTATTCCCTGGCATCGATATTTAGATATACTACTAGCTAGCCATGTTTTTTTTGTCAAGAAAAGGGAACCACAAAAAATAATGTTCAGTACACACAGACGTTACAGATTATTTTTTTAATAAGTAACAATGTAAAAGTCTAACAGATGATAAAGTAAACGACGGTTACAAATTTGAACTAGCTAAATATTTTATTTGCCAAAAGACAAGCATGGTTAGAAGACCAGTAGAAATGCTAAATATAGTGACGTGGAAAAATTTACTAACATAGTTCTATATTAAGTAGTTTCTTTGTAAATAGAAAAACATAGTACTAAGTCAGTTCATATATGTAATTTTGTGCCACAAGAACACAATTATATGGAGACTATAATAACATGTACAGTACTACATCAGTTGACTCTGCGTGAACTTAGTCAAATCCAAAGTGATTATTATGCTTAGAAGTTAGAATCTACTAATCTACTATTTGCACCACAATCTCTGAAACAAATGACATCTATATCACAGAAATTGAAGGTTACTTTTCACCACATTAAATGATTCTTTAGTTTAACTTATCTTAATAGGCTTCTCGTTTATCTTTAACCTACTTATGGAATATTAAAAGGGATGAGGTAAAAAAAGGAAGTGATATTTCCAAGGCAGTGAGACATAAACACTGCAGGTTACTATCTCTCCATCTGCATCTTGCAGTGTTTTCTTTCTGTTTTTTTTCTAACTTACATATTTTTATATTTAAATAATGAAACAAACCATTTTAAAGGTTATAAATTTTTTACTCTAATCTTGTTTTTCCACCACAACTGTCTTGTGTCATAGTCTTTTTTGCTCTCTCAAGTTCCCTAATAAACACTTTTCTCTAGCTCTCTCTCGAGAAAAGAGTAAAAAAAAAGTTTTTTAGTTTTTGGGTACTTACAAGAGAAGCCAAACAAATAAGACTTTTGTTGTCTTTGCTTATTAAGCCAGACTCTCTAAAAACAAAAGAAGTGGGGAAAAAAACTATCCCAAAAGCAACCAACACATTTCTCTGTCTCTCTTTCTTTCTCTCTCACTCACTCACTCTCTCTTTGTTCCATGGACTTGCAACTGAAGCAATGGAGAAGTCAGCAGCAGCAGAATGAGTCAGAAGAACAAGGCTCTGCAACTAAGATATCAAACTTTTTCTTTGATCAGATTCAGTCCCAAACTGCAACTTCTGTTGCAGCTCCTCTTCCTCTCTTTGTCCCTGAACCTACCTCTTCCTCATCTTTCTAATGCTTTACTCCTGACTCTTCTTCTTCTTCTTCACCCAGGTTCCAAAGTAAGTTCTTTCAAAAGAGCAAGACTTTTTTTTTCTCACTCAAATGTTGAACTTATTGCTGATATTTTTGATGTGGGTCTAACTATGTTAAACTTTGTAGAGATGGGGAACTTTTTCAGCTGGGCACAGTGGCAAGAACTTGAGCTACAAGCACTGATCTATAGATACATGTTGGCTGGTGCTTCTGTTCCTCAAGAGCTTCTCTTACCCATCAAGAAAAGTCTCATCCATCAATCTCCTTTGCACTTTCTTCACCATCCTCTTCAACATACTTTTCCTCATCACCAACCTTCTTGTCAGTCTCTCTCTATCTCTCTCTGCTTCTTAATGTCTTTGAAAGAATCTTTCTTACTTATCAGAAATGCACATGTTTTTTTTTGTTCTTGATGTTGGATTTATGTTTCCAAGATCTAGAAAATTCCAATTCATAGCCTCACCAAACAAAAACAAGTATATATATACTAATGAACATTCTTAATATCCATGTCTTGAGTGATATTTTTGTTTGTTGTTTACTTATGAACACACTCTATATAAAAAACAAAACAGGGTATTGGGGAAGAGGAGCAATGGATCCTGAGCCAGGGAGGTGCAAGAGAACAGATGGGAAGAAATGGAGATGTTCGAGAGATGTTGTAGCCGGACACAAGTACTGTGACCGCCACATCCACCGTGGAAGAAACCGTTCAAGAAAACCTGTGGAAACCACCACAACTACCACCACAACAGCCGCATCTTCCTTTGTCTTAGGGGAGGAGCTTGGTCATGGACCAAACAACAACCACTTCTTCTCCTCCTCTGGTTCATCTCAACATCTCCATCTTAATCAAAGGTACATTGAACAAACAAAACAAAAATACTCTGTTTAGTTGAAGTCATCATTAGCTTTGGTTAACTACAAAAGGATTTAAGACATTAGTTTTGAATAAATAAGTTGAGATTATGAAAAGTTTGTGGAATAGTTATTTCACTGTGAAGTGATGGTGTGAAGAAAGGGGTAATGTTGGCAATTGGGTGACATAGAGACTTATCATCCTTTGTTGTTGTGATAAAAAAACATATTCTTCTTTTCCTTTTCTCTTGTTGAGAGATAATGATAACAAGTTGGATTTGATAGAATCTAATTTCTTTTACTAGTTGGGTGAGACTTTTCAATCAGAGAAATAGAAAAGAGAGAGAGAAGAAATAAAGAGAAACAGATGTATACTTATATATGTATTTTGAAAATAATAATGATATGGTAGGTCCTCAGTGAAAGCTGACCAAACCTGCATACAAGAACAAAAAAAAAAGCTCTTAGATTCTGCAACCACTTCCTCTTAAAACACACATTTTAAATTATTTGACTTTATTTATTTTCCTAACCAAGTCTCTTTGATAGTTGAAAGTTGTGTTCAACTAGTAGGACTTGGTTATTGAATTGTCTAAAAGATTGAAACTTTCTTCTTATATTGTTCAAATGTTTGATATTCTTGTTGAAAGTGGTCATAAAAGATTGTGACTTTGTCCCTCTCACAGTTGTTCCTCAGATATGAAACAAGAAAGCAACAACTGTAACAACAACAAGAGGCCATATGAAGCTCACAGTGGATTCAGCAATGTAAGATCAGACGATGGTCACATCTTGAGGCATTTCTTTGACGATTGGCCAAGATCATCAGACTCTACTTCAAGTCCTATGAGCTCAGCCACTTGTCATCTTTCAATCTCAATGCCTGGTAACAACACTTCCTCAGATGTTTCTCTAAAACTTTCCACAGGCAATGAAGAAGAAGAAGAAAACATGAGAAACAACAACAATGAGAGGGAGCAATTGAATTGGTGGAGCAATGGAGGGAACCATCACAATATGGGAGGTCCATTAGCTGAGGCCTTGAGGTCAGCTTCATCTACAACGTCAAGTGTTCTTCATCAGATGGGAATCTCAACTCAAGTCTTTCATTGAAGAAAAGTGTTGTAATATTTTGTTGGCCTCTTTTAAATTTTCTAAGAATTGTTTTTTTTTGAGATTGGAGTTGTGTTTGTTTTGGAATTGTTTTCTTTCCTCCTAATGCTAATATATTTAATTATTTATGTCTTATACAAGTTTGAGAATTTGTATAACCAACACAAGTTAGGTTTTCACTGAAGCTAAACCGAATCAATTTTGGAAAACCAGTTCAAAGAATTAATTAGCTGGTTTCCGGTTTGAAGTAAACACTCTGATAGAGGTGAAGGGTTTTAGCAGAAACATTACCTAATGTTTTTCTGTCTCTTTCTTCTTCACCGACGGTGATGAACCTTCGAACTAAACCGAAACTAACCGGAATAAACCTTTTCCAGTCCATCTCCGATCCATCGTGGGGTTTTTTTTTGTTCGCTGCAGAAACATTAACCATTACCATTTCGTCGTCTCTTCTCGTCAGAAAGTTTCTTCCTTTAAGTAAGTCAGACAATTCATTTCAATTCAACACAAACTAAAAAAGTTTTAACCTTTTTCTGATTAAGCTCTAAAATCATTTTGAAATACTTGTTTCACTGTCTGATTGAAAGCTCTGGGTACAACAATCCTCAAAGTTCTTCACTTTATTGATCAAGATTTGATTTTTGAGTTTCTCAATTTGTGCAAAGAGCTTTTAGAAGTTTGATTAAGTTATTTGACCAGGAAATGAAGTATGTGAAGCCATTGAACTTATTGGGTAATGCGTTGAAGACAAAAGTGTCAGTCCCTGGGAGGTTTCTTGGTTTAGATGTTGGTGATAAATATGTTGGCTTATCTATTTCAGATCCTTCTAATATGGTTGCATCTCCATTGAGGTGCTTATCATCCTGTTTCATACAGTACTTGTTCACTACAACATTAGTTTAATTAAATAATTGATTCAACTCATTTCATCAATCATCAAAGCTATTGAAAAATCTTTTACTTCTCTTGCAGTGTTCTGCTCAGGAAGAAAACAAACATTGACTTGATGGCTACAGATTTTCAGAATCTGGTATGTGTTTAAATTTTGATTCTTTTTAGCTCTTAGATTTAAAGGAGACCTTATACAAACACACAGCTTTTACTTCCTGTTAACAAGTGGAGGGACTATCATTTCTTAGTTGTTTTTGAGAATGAAGAAGAAAGTTTGGTAGTATTATAGATCAGTGTCTACTAAGATTGTAATGATTGATCAATACTTTCATCCTACGGCTTTTTGTGATTTCTGGTGATTAAAAGGATCAATGTTTTATCTTTTTAGGTGTTTGATATCTCTATAAAGCTTAATATATCCAATATGAGTCCATGACGTTGTAGATACTTTCTATCAACAAGTAGTTTAATGAACTCTGTTTGATTATACCAATCATTTGACTTTCACTGATCTTGTTGGCTCATTTAGGTCAAAGCATTTTCTGTGTCGGGCTTAGTCGTTGGTTATCCATTTGGCAAACTAAACAATGTAGAAGATGTAAGCTTTTTCTTCCACTGAATTGTTTAAGTATTTTTCCTCTTCACTAGCACTTAGAACCCTATAAACTTGGAACAGGTTGTCACTGTGAATTCGTTCATTGAGGAACTTCGTAAAACCGAAAAACTCAAGGATGTCAAGTACACATATTGGGACGAGCGGTTATCATCAAAGGTAGATTTGATTCAGATTTGAAAATCTTGCAAGTCCTAGTAAAGATGTTAGAATTAACTTGAATTTCATGTCATACTGTCACCAGACTGTTGAACTGTTGTTGAAGCCCTTGAAACTGCATCCGGTTCAAGAGAAGACAATGTCGGACAAGTTAGCTGCAGTAGTTATACTTCAGGTAATGTTACTAATTTTATACTTAGAGACAGATGGATTCTGTTCTTATGTTTCCTCATTTCTCACTTGGAAACCTCTTTTATGTTTGATTGTTACTTGCAGGAGTATTTAGATTACGCTAACAGGTATGTAAACACTGAACCAGCAGAGTAAAAGGAAAAAGCCAAAGCAGCTAGTTTCGGATATATGAATGTAATGATGTTTGATTTGTTGTGACATTATCTATGTATACAATGACATCTTGCATCGAACTAATATGTATCTTTCAAGAAATTTTGTTTTTGCCGCATTCTTATCTTTAAACCTTGGGAAAACCATTCTTTTATCGTACATCGTGTTACATCATAGCTCAATTTTAATAGAGAGGACTTGAATAGAATCTAGTACCAAAAAACTCAAACAAATTTTTAGACTCTTTTAAGGTAAAGATCCATGTGGATAGTTTCTCCTTCATTGCAAGGTTCCAACAGTCTTGTTGATTTCCTCCAGTTTCTTTATCCTTAATCTTTCACTATCAGTCAGTAGCTGCCAAAGAAAGTCATCAACACACATTGGATCTGTTTTAGGAATCTTCAAAGCTTAAGTGTTTTAGACTAAATACCTCCATTAACATGGAAACAAGGTGAGCTTTCTCTTTGTTCTTTTCGTTGAAAGCTTCCAATGTCTCTTTGTATTCCTTCTCCTGTCCAGTGATTATTCTCTTGTGTCAGTTAAACAAAGCTGCAAAGTTAACAAGAAAAAGAAAAATATTTTGAAGGATGGAAATGTGAATAAACCTTCTTCTGACAACTTTGTGCCAAAGATTTGATATCTCGATTCGCCATATCGATTTTCTTCCTCACCATTCCAACTTCTTTTCTCATAGGATCTCCCATAATCTCTAGCTCCTGTTTTAGTAAAGAACATTATTAACTCTTTTTTGTCTATTTAGAATCCAATCCACCATCTTTACACTTACCTCCAATGTTTGAGTTAAGCATCTTGTAGCTTCCTCTGCAAAACCGAGCCGCAGTTGAACTTTTTCTTTAACAGTCATCTTCTTCCTCTCGATCTCTTCTTCTCGGGCTTGAAACCTCGACACTGCGGCTTTCCATATCTCTTCTTCTTCATTCTCCTCCATTGGTAGCTTACCGTTGGTGTTGTTGACTCCAGAAGCTGCAGCAGCTCCTGAGTTCTTGCTACTCATATTTTTTTGTCTTTCTTCTTGTTTACTACAACAAGTAGTCTCTATGTCTGTTCCAATATCTATTTATGTACTTTTTTGGTTGTCTTTTGCTTTTGCTTTTGCTTCAATTCAATCTTCTCAAATGAAATTTTGCTCTGCTTTTACACCATCCCAAAATCAAAGCAAGCAATCCCGCCAAAAGGAAAAGTTAAAAAGTAAAAAAAAAATCAATTTCGTAATTAAAGTAGAGCCAATCTGATGATCAAATGTCTTTTTTGAGCTTTTCTTCTTTAGTGTGTTTGCAAGTTGCAATCTTTGTTGAGAAGGAAAATAAGTTAAATAATGAGATACTTATGATTTTCTTTTAGGACTAAGCTGGTGAATATAATGAGATTATGTCTCTGAAGAAGAGGCTAAATTTACATATTACATTTGAGAACTTGGAGATATATAACTTACAACAACGTTTACTCTGACAATTTTTACCAGAAAGTTTCTGTCTTTGCTTAAAACAACTCGAACTCAAGATGATCGCCTATGGCTTTACATTCAAGATACTTATTATTACTGCCTCCAGGCGAATCCGGTGCAGCCTCTGGTCCACCACCAAACTCATAGAAATCCGGTAGCTCAGGCGGGATTGCGCACCGGATCAGAGCCCAATTCAATCCTTCAAAGAAAGGATGTCTTTTGATCTCTGCAGATCCTTTCTCTGACCCGAGTCGGTTCTCTGGTTCCTTAACTAAAAGCCCTCTGATCAAATCCTTTGCCTGGAAGCTTACAAGCGGGCTATCGGGAAACTTAAGGTTCTGCAACACAACATTAGCCAAAGTCTCATCATTGTTGTAACCTTTGAAAGGTGTTTTCCCATATAGAAGCTCGTAAAGGAGAACCCCGAAAGTCCACCAGTCAACTGCAGCACCATGTCCTTCTCCTTTGATGATCTCTGGAGCTAAGTACTCATGTGTTCCCACAAAGGAATTGGATCTTGCTTCAGTTGGTTCAGCCACGAGCTGAGGCAATGATCTCTTCAAGTGTTGTTGGGTTTTTGAAAGATGATCAGCTTTTTTCGGCTTCCTACCTTGCTGTTGGTTTGAAGAGAGCCTAGGGCTGAAACACGAAACCTGGCAAGATGGTTCGATAATACAGAATGGTTGTATGCAGTTGGATGTGTTGTATGGACCTGAAACCCTAGCGGGTTCTTTACCAGGCGGAGAATTTGACCTGAGAAGAGTCGGGTTCACTGCACAACGAAGTGAGAGGTCGAAATCCGTAAGCATAATGTGTCCATCTTCACGGACAAGAATGTTTTCCGGTTTCAGATCTCGGTATATGATACCAAGCATGTGTAAGTACTCCAATGCAAGAAGAATTTCCGCAACATAGAATCTGAAAAGAAAAACAAATTTGTATCATCATCAATTTAGCAAATTAATGATCTAGATGCGAGATGTAAAAGTAGTCTTTACCTTGCTGCAGGTTCAGGGAAACACCGACCTAGCTGCTTCTGTCTGAGGACATGAAGATCTCCTCCAGGACAGTATTCCATGACTAGACAAGACAGATTATTCGATGTAAATTGAGCGTATAATGTAGGAAGAAAAGGATGGTCCAACATTTTGAGTATTTCTCGTTCTGCTTGTGCCCTCGGACTCTTCTTCCTTCTCGCCAAGAATTCGTTGTCCATGACCTTTATAGCAAACAAGCAGTTTGTACCAATAAGTTCAGTAAGATAGACTGTTCCTATATCTCCACAACCAAGTTTCTTCAAAAGGTTGAAGTGTCGTAAACCCAAAGATCCACATTGCAACTTGACATGCTTAATCGCTTCCCATCTCACATCCATTGACATGTGAGGCTTATTCCCACAGCTAAATCTGCTCAGATTGCTTTCCTCACTCATGCTTGTGCTCCTGCTATAATCGTCCCCTAGACTATCTTTTGAACTCAAGGAGAACTCAAATTTCTCACTCGAAGTTGGATTCTCTGTTTCCTTTCCATCCCTTGTACCATTGCTTGTGGAAACATCTTGTTTCATGATGACAATCTCAGCTTCAGAGCTTTGACTTACATTACAAGAACCAGAGGAGTTCTCGTCAGCCACTTGAGCTTCTTTACCAACATTATTTGAAACAGAGCTCAAACTGTCTGAGCAAATCTCAGGATTGTGACTACTAGTATATGAGGGCGGGTGGTTTTCAATGCTGGTGCTCTTCAACGAACAGTGACATCTCTGGCAGAGAAGTTGATTTGCACTAGAATCTAAACAAGCAACACTTTCTTCATCCTTTTTAATTGGGATAGTTGCTGAAACCACCCCGATTTTTAACTTCTTAACCAAAATCTTCTTTTTCGGTTGCTGTTTGGGTCGTGGAATCATTCTTGTTACCTTGCGTACTGTTTTGCTCTTCTCTGTTCCTGACACTAAAGCGGATGAGAGAATTTTCTTGTCAAGCTCTGTCGCATTATCTTTCTTGCTAGAATGAGAAGGCAGTGAGGTAACATGTTTGTCTATTTCTATCACATCATCTTCAACACACGCATGAGTCGAAGGAGAGGCAACATTTTCATCTAGCTCTATCTCATAATCTCCACTGCCAGAACTAAGACAAGACCCAGATTTGTTGGATTTATTCAACAGCTTAATCTCCACTTTTTGTGATCCCAAACTGGTTCCAACTTGAGATGGCTCAGAAATGGGGTTAGAAAGCTCTTCAAATCGCTGAGGCACGCTCATTGAAGAGCTTGGTTTATCATTTACCGGCATCAAAGATACATCAACCAAACTTCCTTTTCCCTTGCCCACAGGAACAACAAGCCCAGACCTGCTAGTAGATTCATTCGCAACTTGGTTATACAAACTCTTTATCCTATCTGCTTCTGAGACCCTAGGAGAAGCAGCTGCAGATTTCGACAACCGTTTCTGAGCAGCCATTTCAGACGCCTTGGAAATGCAACGATCCCTCAAGGCCTGCTTCAAAGAAACCGAATCAGACATACCAACAACTCTAGGCGATTGAGGTGTCCCCGGTCTTTTCATGGATGCAATTCGCTTCGAAGGGCTCGTAGTCCTGCTTGGACCAGCACTCGCACTCGTCTCAATATTATGAAAAGAAGAACTCATTAGCCTCGTTGATGACTTCACATTAATAGACTGAAAAAGCTTATCGATGTCATACTCAAGAGAACCATGATACTCTCGCTGCTGCTTCTGCTCAAAATCTTTACTTGATGACCCCAAAACCGATTTACCATATCTCCCAGAATGTTTTGTCAATCTTACTTCAGCATCTTTCTCTTCCACAATCTCACAGGCTCCTGCAAACGATCCCATTGTAACAGAGCTTTTACAAGTAACTGAGAAAATCAAAAGTGCGCCGTGTTATTCATCTTCTGTGATCTGTTTCTAAACTTCTGAAGTACAAAGATCCTGAGAAAGAGCAAAGAACTACAGAGTAAATTCAAATGAATAGAGAAGCAACAGATCTAGAACGCTAATGAATAGCTTTAAATTAGGTCATTATATTTTGCAGATTCACAATCATGAACCCTACACAAGTACAGACAGAGATATCCATAAAATTAACACAGCGAAAAAAGAAGACATTTTTATTTTTATACATAAAAATTGAAATCTGAGACTCTTGAGATATTTTGAACATTTGAAAGTAAAAATTAGTTGATTGGTGTGGACATAAACTGTGATTGGACCCATCATTTACGCAGGGATTAAAAGAACCCTAAAAATCGAAATTTTCAGAAAAAAGTTGGGAAATTAATAAATCAAAACCGCGTAAGGTAAGAGATCTAACAAACTATGAGGTCTGAAATAAGAAGGAATTGAAGATTGTTCAAGAGTCTCAGATCTCAATATAGCTGAAATTAACTGGGAAACAAAGAACAGTAGCTGAAGTAGGAGTGGAAGATTCAATGTAACCAAATTAAATGCAGCAGTTTCTAATAAAAATATAATTTTTTAAAAACCCCACAAACAATCTCAAATGTCAAATCATAGAGAAGTGAACAAAGAAAAAACTAGCTTAAACCACACCCAGAAACTTCAACAAACAAAAAAAAAAACCTAAATTTTTGAATTGAAACTGAACAAAACCAAAGTGACCACATGTAGAAAATGAAAGGTTGGTCAGAAAAAGGAAACAAAAAAATTCAAAGAAACCCACCAAATAAAAAACCTTGAATACGGTCCCCAAATCTCATAAGAAAAAAGCAATAAAATGAAATTAGCAGAAGAAAAAGTGGAAATGAAAGCGTAGACAAGAGAAAAGGTAAAGGAAAAAGAAGAAGCTAACCACAAATTAAAGGAAGAAGAAGGCTTACCTTTGCTGACTCTAGAATTTAGGTTAAATCGGCGCTCAGATAAACCCTAATGGCCTTTAGCTTGAAGAGGAGGAGGAGGATTCAGAGAGAAAAAAGAAAGATGGAGAGAGTAAAAGTTTGTTTTTTTAAACAAAAATTTTTTATGGGGTTGGGTGTAATTTTTGTTTTTGGTGAATAGAGTTAAGAGATTATCAAGTTGAAAAAAAACATAGTGGGGCCCATAGCATATGTTTGCGAGTCTTTCGTATTATTATGAGTGTCTTTGTGATTTGAGGTAGTTTTTAAGTTTTTATTTGTGATTTAGTTAGTTTTAAATTTTAATTTGAAAAATTGATATTTTAAGGTTAGTTTTTAAGAGATAATAGGGGTATTATCTTTAAAAACTACCATAAAAACTATCTATTTTTCAAATTAAAACTTAAAATTACTTAAATCACAAATAAAAATTTAAAAACTATCCAAACCCTCAATTTTCTCATGTATGCCTCTGAAAAATTAATTTAAATTACTGTATTTTTCTTCTCTGCAACCTTGCATATTTCACTTCCAACAGATATTGTCACACTATTTCCAAATCTTGATTCAAAATTTTGTTAAAAGTCACTTTCGTCCATAATTTTTTATTTTTTAGTTAATTTTAACATTCATTTGGATCTATGTTTTTTATTTGTATTCATGGACTTGTCGAGTCATTAATATTAATATTATATATTGTCATGTCAAAAATAATTTTAAAATTCACTCACGAAAATTTCATGATCAATAATTTACTTCTTTATCATGACACATTTGACCAGAGTCAGATTGCAAATTTTTTGTCCGTCATTCATCGAATAGTGACTAGCTGGTCCGTACCCAATCTAATTACACTAATCTCTTCAAGTTGTATAAACACAGTGTGTTGTCTTCGTTCAATAACACCAAAAACTTAAGAAACATGCATAAAATAGAATTTTGGAATATAGTTTTCGATGGGTAAAAAAACTTAGTTATAACCTAAAATAAGTGAAAAATTTGTTAAATAAAAACGATAAATAATATTTAGTGTGTTTAAAATATAATTTATTTGATAGATCCATAAAAAATTAGATTCTTAGTATATGTAATTGCTCAAACGTCCTTTTCTAATTTTAAATACTACTAGTATATATATTAAGGTTTCATTTTTTTTTTAGTCTTCCAAGTATAAACTAGCTGTCGGTGAATACACTTTTTAGTCGTATTTCTGAATTTACGTGGTAGCCTGGTAGATAAAATTGGAGAATTTTTTTCTTTTCAAGAATATAAAATAGATGTGAATATTTTGTATTTGAAAAAAAAACAAAAAAAAAACTATGGAGCATTATTGTCAGAATAACAGGTAGCAATGCGCGATTATTTTCAAAATGCATTACGACAACACTTCTTTGGAAAAATATATCTTATTTTCATTTCTGAATATAATTTTTTTTTTGTGCAACAACACTGTTTTATCAGTATTGCGCATTCATATTCATAATATTACTTTAAAGTTTAAACAGTATACTGTGAAAGTACAGAACATACAATTAAGAATTACGCCTGTTGCTAACCATGGAAACATTAATGATTAACAAAAGATATGTTCAAATATAACCAGACAAAAATAATACAAATCAATCTAATGTAAAAAACGATATAGCATTACTCTCGGAAAAAAAAAAGAGTAGGATATGACTTCATGTTCAAACAAATTTTTTTAATGATGACCAAAGTGGCAAGTTTACACTTGTCTCAGTATACACTATTGTACCCGTTGATAGATAATAGATTCATTTGTGTTTATAGGTGTTGTTGACTCTTGAATATGATCGTAGGTCAATGACTCATAGATTACTTTGGATCTCGTTAATAAAGCTTATACACAGTACACAGCCAAATCGATCCTTTTCCTCGGTACAATATACTATACGATTGCAATTTACAAGAAATTAATAACGTTTCCCCCGTAAAACACTAATAAATCTTAAGGAATAGTAAAATATAGTCAATCGACGCTTATATTTCTCCAACAATTAAAAGTATTGAAAATTTTATATGTTATCAAAATAATTGTCTCCGTTGACGTTGTGACATCAAAATACGAACACAGTATTTTCCCAAAAAATATCAACTCTTTCTTTTAATTGTTTCGTGTTGAAAAATACAGTATGATGATTTAGGTGAATATAACACACAACTTTTGAATCTGGCAAAAAGTGTAAATCATAGTTGGAACGTGGAAGTTATGAAATAATGGACTTCATAGGCCTTTGAGAACCCTTGAGCCTAGGATTCTTCTTTCTGCGCCTTTAATCTCTTTTCTATTTCTTTTAACCCTCATTAAATATATTTTAAACATTAACTAACTCGAATTAGATAATCAAATGTACTATCTCCGCTTCTGATTTCTTACTTAACTTAAAATCAAGCCATCACATCAAAAGATCGTATTATACAAACATATGCACGCGCATATAGAAATTTATGATGGTCCTGCTTATTATAAATGAATTATTTAATAGTTGCATCTTTTCATGAAAAACGATCGATGGAAGTTGGAACCAGATTTTTTTTTTTATGGAACTAGATTTTTTGTGTTTAAGAAAAATATTAATTCAAGCCTGGCGTCCTAAAAAAAAAAAAATTGTTTCGATCATTGTAAACTTTTTTGCAAGCGGTTAAAATAATTTTGAATCACTATTCTAAGTTTATTCTAATCTTCATATTATGTTTAGTTGTTCCCACTTCCCATTTTCGTGCAATTTTTGTTTGTTTGTTTACAATTGGCAAACTATTTACAGTAAAACTTATATAAATTAATAATATTGAAATTAATATATTTTATAGTATTTTATTAATTTATCGAATTTATTAATTTATAGAAGTGATATTTAGCTCAAAATATCTATTTGAGACTAGAGAAAATTATTAGTTTATCGAATATTAATTTATAGAGTTTTCACTATAATACTACAATAGTTGACTATTACTAATATAAATCAGTATAGGGCTGGGCAAAAACCCCGCACCCGAAAACCGCACTCGAACCCGATTCGAAAAAATCCGATCTAAAGTTTTAAAATACCCGACGGGTTCTAGATTTCTAAACCCGAACACCCGAACCCGAACCCGAATAGATACCCGAACATACTCAAACTATAAGAACATAATAATATATTGGTAATATATATACTTGTAATAATCCGAATGTTTAAAATATTTGGATATTTTGAATATTTTATTTATTTTTGTATAGATTTATGTAAATATATAAGAGTTTTATGGTATCTTCGAGTAGTTTAAATATTTTAAAACCAAAAAATAACTAAAATAACTAAAATATTCGAAACTTTTTACTTATACTTGTGAAAATTTATCCAAATTTTATTTAAATATAACCAATTTTTTATTCTTCTCTAATACTTTGGGTATCAGAACCCGAAGATACCCGATCCGAACTCGACCGAAGTTATGAAATACCCGAACGGGTGTTGTACCTCTAAACCCGAATATTCAAAAAATCCGAAATACCCAATCAGAACCCGAACGGGTACCCGAATGCCCACCCCTAAATCAGTAGATCGCAAAAAATTTGAAGTTATAAATAGTCAATTTACGTTTCGATGATTATAATTATTGTGTGGTTCTTTAAAAAAAAAAAATTATTGTGTGGACGGTGTACCAGAAACAACGGTGCACAAGGACAAATGATTTGAGTTATATTTATTCTGGAAAGTATTAAACAAAACAATATCAATGAGAGATAAGAATCCGAGGAAGATGAGATATATACTAAATAAATAATAGAGGAGAAATCAAATTAGTTTAGGTAAAAAAAAGAAAAAAGAGAGGAACAAGCTAGAGAATAAGGCTACCAGTATTGGTTTCACATGTTTGTGTCGACAGGCCACACACACCCATAAAAGGCTTGCTTGCCGTTTTTGTCATCGCATGCATCTAAATCCACTCCACCAATTTTTTTTATTCTCCATTTATTAATTCGATATTTTAGTTATATATATATGTATTTTGATTTCCAACATTTGAAAAAAAAGGAGCGTCATTGAAATGCGTTATTGTACGTATAGTTTTGAGATGGGAATGTGAAAATTAGTTCCTTCAAAAATTGGTACTCCCTCTGTCCTAGTTTAATACATGTTTAAAGATTTTTTTTATTCTATTTTATTAGATGTTTTACATAAAATTTAACTTTTGATTGGTTGACAGAATTTATAATAAAATATTCAATATTATTTTTATAAAAAAAAAAAATAGATGTCTTAATATATGTGTTTTTAACCAAAACATGTAATAAATTAGGACAAAGGGAGTATTGTTTAATAGAAAAATTAAAGACTTATGCCGCTACGTGCTCCGACTACCCTAGTGCGACAGTGTTCTCTTGATTTTATGGAGGGTTACATCAAATGTATTTTATTCATTCAAAATTAAACAAAGAGAAGATTAAAAATATATATATATATATATATATATATATAAATACGTGCATTATGTGAATTTGAATTTCAGTGGTAACACAACAACCACACACTAATTACGAACTGTTAAACTACATCCTAATCAAAATCCTGCGAGTTTATATGAAAATTGTATGTAATTTAACTTTACTTCTAAAATACTCCATATGCTTTTGACTTGTTTAATGTTTGTGTTAACTATGGTTGTTCACTGGTTGAATGGTTTTTGTGTCATGTGATGTGTGTCGAAGAACTAAGCTTTCCATGTTTGAGTTCTTTTATTTTCTTTTCATTGAATTTGTTTATTTTGGGTGTTAAATCCTTAAAGCCTTGAAGGTCAGAAAAAGCCCAATAAGGGAAATAACCCCATCATTAGTTACTAACCTCACAACTTATCCAAGACGTGGCAAAATTGTGACTTTTCCACCAACTATTTTCCATTTTTTCTCTACACGGTCAAGCTTCTCTGGTTTACTTTACAAACTTCAATAATTAGTCTTGTTGATTTCCTGATACTTGGGCTTTGGGTTAAACTTTATGTTCTGAGAAACAATTGAAAAACTGCTTCCTGGATCGTACAAACATAAAGATAATGAACTGTCTGCACATAACCAATATTCAATACCAAAAAGAATATGCTATTCTAGTTGTTTTATTTTTTCTTAAGTGGAATCTTCGATCAACAAAGCAATGACTATTGATTATTGCCATAATTCTCTTGAAAAAAAATCTAACAATAATTCTCTTGTTATGAAAATGTGAGCTATAGTAATGTTTGGTTCAGTTCAGATTGAGATTTGTTATATGTTATTTGCTTTCGCACAAATTTTACAAAAAGAAGATTGTAATCGGAGAGCTCTAACGAAGTTGAAATGAATAATATGGATGTGCTAAGAGAATCAAGCAAAAGGTATCAGTAAGTCAATGATAGTCTAGAAGTCAAAAGTTGGCAAAACAAAAAGAAAGATTAGCTTAAATTCTCAAAAGTGACTTGCTAATATAGTACACTTAATAGTAAATTATCTAGTTTATCAATAACTTAAAAAAAAAACTCAGAACAGTAAAAATTGGATCAGTAAAAACTCAGAACAGTAAAAAGATAATTGATATAAATAAAAGACAACAATTATCTGCAGCGTATTTGTAGAGAATCCTCCCCCAAAATCCTAATTAATAATACCCAAAACTCCGATCAGCTGTCGATTCTTCTTCTTACCTTTTGAGTCGATTCTTCTTCTTACCATGAAGAAGAAGAAAAGTAAACTAAAACCTATTGTGAGAGGATTATTAATTAATCTAAAGATCCAGAAAATTTCTAAATCAAATGTTATACCAAAACGCAAAGTCAGCAAAAAGATTCTCAGAGTTTCGACAAGGCCCACGCTTCCTCCTCCTATACCATTGAGAACACACGACTACCATCGATCATTAGAGGTATTTTGGGATCTATTCTTACCGAAGAATTTTTTTATCAATGATTAGAGTTCTTAAATACAAAACCTGTGCACTATTATTAGCTAAATATAATATTAACAAAAAAAATAATTATATCAAACTCCACTGAGCCTAATATAAAAAATAATCAGTAATAATCTCGAGATTAGTCCACCTAGCTATACATATATCATGGATAATTTGAAGGCGATAACATTGCTAAAAAAAAATAAAATCAGTAATAATCTATGTTTGAGGTTTTTTTTTTCATTTAATTGAATTTGTTATTTTGGGTGTTAAATCCTTAAAAGGTCGGAAAAAGTTTGATTACTGATTATTTTTGAAAGAGATAACAAAAATATTGATTGACTTGGCCAATGGAAAAAGAGAAGAACTTTGTGATTCATAATTGGATTCGAGAAAATTTGGTGATGGAAGAAATGTTTTGCTGGAATCGAGTTTGCTTGGGTTCCAAGAACAACGAATCAAGCAGCGGATCAGATTAGTAAAGATTTTTGTTTTATCAATGATTGTATCTTTGAATTTTTCTTCTATAGTCCTAGATCTTTTTGTTTTAAATGATATTTTACTTCATGACTATGTAATGGATTGTTGAAATTAAATGATATAGACGATGTTTAAAAAATAAAATAAAAGTCGGAAAAAGAAGCCAAATAAGAAAAAAGCCCATCATAAATTACTTCACGACTTATCCAAATGACGTGGCACATTTGTGACTATTCCACCAACTATTTTTCGGGTTAAACATAAGAATTAATCATTCCTTTTTTCCCGTCCTTAATCGTCGATATAATTATTTTCTACTTTCCTTCCACCTTATAGCATGGATCACGATCGTTGGATAATTTGAGGGATAAAATCTTGCCACGTGTACGCTCTTAGTCTACATCCTCCAATCAATGGTCGCGTTTTGGTTAAGTTGTGGCCAATTAGACTAACTTATTTAGCCTTTTTGCTCTTTCCATTTTTTCTCTACACACCAACTTAAGCGACAAGATAACAAAGAGCTTCGGAAGATCGGATAAAATGGCGGAGAAGAGCTTCAAGTACATCATCCTCGGCGGTGGCGTTTCCGCTGTGAGTATTTCTTCCTCTTAAAGATCATGTAGTTTCGTCTTTGGAGAAGTTTGATTCGATTTTGTGTTGCAATATACAGCAATTTCTCATAAATTGTTCATGTGCTGGAGCTTGTTATTGGTATTCAGATAGTGATTCGTAAGTTTTAAAACGTCCGATCAGTGATTGGTTTTGATTTGATGCATTCGCTGCTATTTTCTAAGAATCATTGAGGTCATATTACAATCGCAATTTGATTTTGAATCTAACAAATCGCATGTCTATCGATCCATTTTTTGAGATTCTCTTTAGTGTATTTTGGTTTGAGCTCAGATTAATCGTAGAACATAGTTACAGATGCACTTATCAGTACCGAACCAAATTCAAATCTGATCTTGGATTTTGTTGTAACCTTTGCTCCATTTTTGTGTGTGTAGGGATATGCAGCTAAAGAGTTTGCAAATCAAGGTGTTAAACCAGGAGAATTGGCAGTTATCTCGAAAGAGGCGGTACGCTTTCTCTCGATTTGGGAAACTATTACTATGCAAGTATGCAGTGCCTCATAATCTGTGATTCTTAATTTACTTAATTATGGTGTGGTGCTCAGGTGGCTCCATATGAACGCCCTGCACTTAGCAAGGGGTATTTGTTTCCTGAAGGTCAGAATCATTTCCTGGTTTTTCTTTACAATGATTAGTTTCGATGTTCTGAGAAACAATTACGATTATCTTTTTGTTGCAGGGGCTGCTAGGCTTCCAGGTTTCTATTGCTGTGTTGGTAGTGGTGGAGAAAAACTTCTTCCTGAATCCTACAAACAGAAAGGTAATAAATTCTCTGCACACTACCAATGACAATGCCTTGCTCATCTATGTAGTCCAACTGATCGATGATAATATCTTTTATCCAACGGAATTTCTCCAGCACCATTACTCTCTATACAAGCTTCACTGATTACGCGACTGGAACTAAATTGTGCTGTCATTATTGTTGGTCTTTGTGTTTGCAGGGATTGAGTTGATACTAAGCACAGAAATAGTGAAAGCTGATCTTGTTGCCAAGAGTCTTGTCAGTGCAGCTGGGGATGTCTTCAAATATCAGACTCTCATAATTGCTACTGGTTCTACTGTAAATACCGATATCTATCAGCAAGCTTCTGACATATTCTTTGATAAAGAAGAAAGTAACTCTTTTTCTTTCCTTTTGCAGGTTCTCAGATTGACTGATTTTGGAGTAAAAGGTGCAGACTCTAAGAATATCCTCTACCTGAGAGAGATTGATGATGCTGACAAATTGGTTGAAGCAATTAAAGCTAAGAAAGGCGGGAAGGCTGTAGTTGTTGGTGGAGGCTACATTGGTCTTGAGCTTAGTGCAGCTTTGAGGATCAATAATTTTGATGTCACTATGGTTTTCCCTGAACCTTGGTGCAGTAAGTTGATTCATATCCTTTATGTAATTTGCTTATTCATTTGTGTATTACTTAGTTATACATAATAATAAAACAATGTTTACTTGCAGTGCCTAGGCTTTTCACTGCCGATATTGCTGCTTTCTATGAGACTTACTATACAAACAAGGGAGTGAAGATCATCAAAGGAACAGTGGCAGCTGGGTTCACCGCGCATTCAAATGGAGAGGTAAACCAATTAGCTAATAGGAGTAGGCAATCCAGTAAAGTCTAAACCAAATTATAATGTTATGTTTTGTTTGGTTTGGTTTGGTGAACTGATTAATTAGCTTTTCCAAATGGTCTCGGTGTAAATGTCTTACTTGTGTAATCATCTTTCAGGTGAAGGAAGTACAACTTAAGGATGGGAGGTCACTGGAAGCCGACATTGTGATAGTTGGGGTTGGTGCAAAACCATTGACATCTTTATTCAAGGGACAGGTCGAGGAAGACAAAGGTGGAATCAAGGTATCTATCTGCTGCGTCTATGTTTCTTTTTTCTTCTTCTCCTGTACCAGTTGGAGTTGGATCTTTTAATTAACCCATTAACCTGTTCTCACAGACCGATGCATTCTTCAAAACAAGTGTTCCAGATGTTTACGCTGTTGGTGACGTTGCCACATTCCCTTTGAAAATGTATGGAGACGTGAGAAGGGTCGAGCATGTTGATCATTCCCGAAAATCAGCAGAGCAAGCTGTTAAGGTAAATCTTACAGAAGGGTCGAGCATGTTGCATATCTGAAAAAGCGTTTATAATAAACTATGTATATGTGATACATTGTGGCAGGCAATCAAAGCGGCTGAGGGAAGCGGATCCGTGGAGGAATACGACTATCTTCCATTCTTCTACTCGCGATCCTTTGATCTCTCATGGCAGTTCTATGGAGACAACGTAGGAGACTCTGTGTTGTTTGGAGATAGCAATCCATCAAACCCAAAACCAAGATTTGGAGCATACTGGGTTCAAGGTGGTAAAGTGGTTGGAGCATTCATGGAAGGAGGTAGTGGTGATGAGAACAAGGATTTGGCTAAAGTCGCCAAAGCTCGACCTGCTGCAGCGAGTCTCGACGAGCTCATCAAACAAGGCATCTCCTTCGCCGCTAAGATTTGAGAGAAACACAACCATTGAAGGACTCACTTTTAATTTTATCTTCTATGTTACAATAATAACATGTTTAGCAAATGTAATTTAGTAAATACGTTTGCTAAAATAAGTTGTGTTTGTATTGCCTCTTTAAACTCTCCATGAGAAGTAGAGGATACTTGAAACACATTTACATTTTATATCATGTATCTGGTCTTCTTTTCTGTATTTCAGTTTTTGTGTTCGTTTTCATAAAGCACTTATGTTCTTCGTTATTCGTATTGTGGATAAACTGCATCATCGTCTGTTACCACTTATTCTTCTTCGCTTCTCAACGTCAACATGACTAAGACTAACATCACCAAGTTTTAGGATACCAATTATCTCATGTGGAGTATGTTGGTATTTAGATAGACTAGATGGGTGCTATCTCTGATACAGCTGCCGATGTGTGGTAAAAGCTGGCTGCAATGGTGCAATTTATGTTAAACCTCAAGTAATAATAATATTAAACAAAATTTAATACTTAAAAAAAAATTAAATTAATATAAAATTTTCGGACAAAACATATGGAAAAATACTAACATTTATTTTTATGGAGAATACTAATGTAGATCAATTAAATTATATAAAAAAACCCATGAATTACATATCTAATTCTTTTAAATATTAAATTAAATAAATATATTTTTTGGACAAAAATTACAAATTAAATTTAAACAATATATATATATATATCTTATTATATAAAATTGGGTTGCACTCACGATAGATCGACACATGTCAAAATTATAATTCATAAGATCATGACACGTGTCGGTTGATCGATAAGATTATGACACGTGTCATACAAATTATGTTAATTTTTTTTCTTAATAAAAAAAAATCAAAGAAAAAAATTAAATAATAAAGTGGATAATTTTTAGTTTCCATTTTTCTAATATATGTTATTTTTTTCAATAAAATTTAAATATTTTTCCAAATTTAGATTTTTATATTATTATACTATTTAAGTTCCAAGAAATTTAGAAATTTTCAAAGAATTGTGAAGGATTTTGGCGAGTGAACGTGCGAGAAAAAAGATATTCAGTTTGAAACCGATTGAAGATCTAAACCAGAGGAAAACCGAAGATCATACCAGAAGAACTTCTCCCCTAGATATGAGCGAGAACATAACCGGCGGTTACCGGATTCGTTTTTCATATCTCACACTAGGCATGTGCATTCTGGTTTGATTCAGCTTTTTGGGTTTTAGGGTTTAGAAGCCTATGACCCATTCGGGTATTTATAATTTTTTGTTTGGTTATGTTGTTCCAAGTTTGAGTAAGGTTCCGGTACACGAAATATTGGAAAAATTAAATGAAAAATTGGTAAAATTTTCACAAATATAACTATGATATTTCAGATATCTTTTGTTAATTTTGAGTATTTTAGTTATTTAAGTATAAAAATAATTGATATTTTCGGGTTTATAATTGTAGGGTAATTAGGTTAAATAAAATTTAAATACAATTAATATTTTTGGGTATATAATTATATTTTAAATATTTCGGATATCCATTTGATTTTTCGTTTGGTTCGGGTTTGGTCATTCGGATATATAAGTGTAGGACCCATTCGAATTTTTGTTGGATTGGTACCCGGTTTTGGGTTGGATTCGGTTTGGTTATTCGGGTTTTAGATATTTTGTTCAAACTTATCTTACACGGTGGTCAGAAAAATAAATAACAAAATGGAACAAAAAGCTACAGACATGATATAGATTTTTAATATATTAATAATAAAATTTTAATATAGAAAGTTAAATTAATTTATTTATGTAAATAAGAAAAAAATATTTGTAAACTAACTAGCTTCTCTAACTATATATTTTTTTACTTTTTTCTCTAAAATAATTTAAGATATTTCATTAACAACAAATATTTAATTTAATGAATTTTTAAATTTAATTTATTTTAAAATTAAGAAACCCGCCCATTGGGTCCTAATCTAGTATATATATAAATGTTAAAATATTTGTTTTACTATTTTTAAAAGATAATTTTGAAAAGTATCATTTATAATATAAACTTAAAAAAATCTACCTAATTATAAAAAAAGTGTAAAATAATATTGGTTACACAAGATTCAATAAAATTAAAAATACATTTTAAAATAATAAAAAAACCTTTGACGACAAAAAAAAAGAAGGAAAAAACCTTAAAAGATATTATTATTTTTTGGAAACTGAGAGAATATTTTTTTGGACAAAAAGTATGAGATCATCCCTATAAAACTAAGAAGCCAATCCCCCAACACTTAACCGCAGCAACATTTAACCGCAGCAACACTTATCTAAACCTAATTGATTGTTTTTTTTAATCTCTTTTTTCGTTGTAGAGAATCCTCCGTCGAAACCATGTCTTCCGGGATCAACAGATCCTCCAGTAAGCTTTCTCTCTCTCTTTTTTTTTTCTCATGGTGATTGGTTTATTTTTATGAACTTTCTCTCTTTCGGTTTCGTATTTGCTTATGGTTTAGTTTTCTCTCTTGAAACCGATATATCGTGTGTGTCAATCAATGATTGGTTATAATCAAATTGTATTCGCTATTTTCACTGGTTTTTGTAATGAATATAAAACTTTGTGAAGTTTAATAGATTCGATCATTCTTTGTTTTTGCTTATGCGTTTTTTTTCTTCTGTAAAACCTTTTAGCGGCTGAGACAGTGATTTTCTGGAACCTGAATTCGTGCCCAATCCCTAATGGTCTTAGTCCTGCTTCGATTTCTGACAACATCAAATTGGCGCTCAAGAATATTGGTTACAATGGTCAGTTGTCCATCAATGCTTATACCGATACGGAGCAGATCGATAAAGACTTTGAATCCGCCGGAATCAAGCTGATTAAAACAAACCCAGGTTCATAAATTTTCCTCACTTAAAAACTTAACACACACTCCACTTGTCTATTTCCTATGACTTAAAAACTAGTTACTATTTTCAGGATTAAGTGTTGGTCTCGTGATGACAGTTGCCGTTTATTCGTGGTGGGGAGAAGAAGAACGTCATGAACCAAAAAATTTGTTGGTAATCTCACGAGTGGATGCCTACATGTTCGTAGGTTTTGACCATATGAACATGAATGGTAACAATCTCCTTTTAGCCCACCCTCCTCAGTACACTGAAGAGATACCTTGTATTGCAAGTTCAATTTGGCTTTGGGATAGCCTGTCAAGTGGAGGTAGCCCTTTCCATAACAAAACCATAAGCTTAAGAAAAGCTACCCCTTCTCCAAAACCATTTAACAAATTCTTGAGTAAGCTTTCTTTCTTTGTTTCAAGTTGAATCTGTCAATAGTAATTCATTTGTATATTTGCTTATGTTTTATTCTCTGTAAAACATCTCAGCGGCTGAGACAGTGGTGTTCTGGAACCTGGATAGGTGCCCAATCCCTAATGATCTCAGTCCTGCTTCCATCCATGCTAACATCAAATTAGCTTTGAAGAATCTGGGTTACACTGGTAAGGTTTCAATCTCCGCTTATACTCAAGCGAAGCATATCAAAAAGGAATTTGAGATGGTCGGCATCAATCTTATTGAATTAGACTCAGGTACATAAATTTCCTCATTAAAAAACTTAAAACACTCTTTTTCATATTACTATTGTCTGTATCTGATATGGTTTATATTTTTCAGTAATAAATGCTAGTGTGATGATAGACAATCACGTATTTCAATGGTGGGTATCGGAAAGGCCCTATGAACCAAAAAACTTGCTGGTAATCTCAAAAGAGGATGTTGACACATACTATGGGTTCATCCATATCAAAAATCCACTTAACAATCTTTTCTTAGCTCACCCTCAATACACATCAGAAGAGATACCTTGTACTGCAACTTCCATATGGCTTTGGGATCCCCTATCAAGGGGAGGGAGCCCTTTCCATAACCGAACCCCTTCTCCAACAACCGGTAAGCTCTGCCCTGTCTCTGTTTTATTATATTACATCTGTTGGATCCTTAGTATATTAAACTTGCTTTTTTTCCTTTCCATATTTGCTTCTCTCAGGAGCTGTGACAGATAGCCGGAAAAGCTCACCACCTCTTGCCAATAAGAAGATGAAACGTCGTCGGATGAAACCATGTAACAAATTTTTTACATTCCTATCAAAAAAGAAACCATGTAACAAAAAGCGCAAGAGCAGAGCAATTACTCATTCTACGGACTAGTCTCAGACCTTACCCGGAAGTTGGAAATGTGTTTCTTTTTATTATGCTTTAATTTTATTATTTATATATAACATATAAATAACATCGTGTTTTTTTTTTGTGATGCTTTCGTAAATGATATTATGCGCCAGTTATACAACAGCGCCATGGATATTAATAAGCTCCTCGATCTTCACTATACAAATATATTTTTCTGTTTTGTTTTCGCAAAGAAGTATGTATAGAATGAAAGAAATACAAATATATTTTCATAGAACGTGTTAAGTTGACATAGACGTCTACTATTTTATAGTCGGCATATTATAAGATTTGCTAAAAATATTATCTCTGTGAAATATTAGTGTTATTTCATATGATCCTTTGATCTCTCATGGCAATTATATGGAGACATCGTCGGAGACTCTGTGCTGTATGGAGACAGCAATCCATCAAACCCAAAACCAAGATTTGGAGCATTCATGGAAGGAGGTAGTGGTGATGAGAAAAAGGCCTTGGCTAAAGTCGCCAAAGTTCTGTTGGTTTATAATTGAGTTTGATATTAATAATTAAGTTTATAATGTTTGTAATATATTAAGTTAGTTATTAATTAAGAGTTGTGTCGAAAAGTTACAAGTAGAAGAGATGCAACTTGTATTGTGTCTGTTTGTTTCTATTTAAACAACTATTATCCTGATGTAAAAATAACAAGTTTCAGTACAAAAAAGTTTGTGTTATCTTTTTTAAAAGAGAATAGATAAAGAATTATCTCTTACTCTGTTTTTTCATTCTCTTGATACGTTCTCTGTTTTCGGATTCTGATAATCAAAGTTTTTTGATAATCAAAGTTTTTTGATAATCAAAGTCTTCTTGTTGTGCTCTTTGTAATAAGAGACTTCAGTTTTCCAACATGGTATCAGAGCTATTCTGATCTTGGAGCCTGTCCAAGTAAAACAAAAAATAAGAAGAATTCCGCTACAAGAAAAAGAGAAAGATGGAGACAATAAATCAATGGTGAGAAACCGAAAAAGAAGAAGAAGAAGAAGAAGAAGAAGAAATAGAAAAAGAAGAAAAAGAAGAGGTGGTGACAAGAGAGAGCACCATCAACCTTCACAAACATATTCACAAACAGTACCTTCAAGAAGAAGGCTCCAAAAGCAATGAAGGAGATAGGAAATCTTCTCAAAAATCAATGGAGAAAAACAGATGTGGAGTTAGTTGTGGAAGGAGAATTCTGAAACTTTGTTCGACGAAGCCGAAGGAGACATGGAGAAGATTCACGCACGGCACAAGATGGGAACCGGTTACAGAGAAAACCGAAGAAGACGTGGAGAAAATTCACGCATAAGACGTCATGGAGATGTGATGGTGATCAAAGGTAGACACCAAGCGAGGAAGGAGGCTTCTTACCTTAAAAGAAAAAAAAGGAGCAAAAGCCGGTTGCAAAGAAAACCGAAGAAGACGTGAAGAAGTTCACGCACAAATTTGGTGATCAAGAGGACACCAAACGGGAATGAGAAGAAAGCTCACCTACGATAAAGGGAGTGGAAGAAGGTTGCATGAACAGCCGAAAAAGACGTGACGGAAGATCACGGTGGAGACGTGGCGAATCACGTGGAAAAAATCTGGAGGCGCATGAGAAGCGCTTGAGTATCCGAAATGAGCGTATCAATGAGGGAGCGTTCTATGGAGAAAAGTTTGTTTCAAAAAAAAAAAGGAAACAAACGTGGCGACAAAAGTCAAAATAAGGCCGAGAAATGGTGTGACTTTTGTACGTGTGACAATCACAATGAGAGTGATTGTTGGAGAAAGCAACACATGGATGTTAGCTTGCCTACGGGTGTAAGGTGCTTTGCGTGTAACAAGCCAGGGCACGTGGTGAAGAACTGCAAGGTTAGGAAGGCCGAGAGAGTGAACCTAAGCCTAGAAGAAACAGACGAAGAGAGTGACAATGAAGGTCACATGCTGTTCAGTGCAGTTGAAGAAGAATCATCATCAAACGTGAATGATGAGTTTGAAGATCACAGAGGAGATGTGATGAAGCAACGTTGAAGAACGTTTGGTGTGAAACCGAAACTCAATTAAGGGGGAGTGTTGGTTTATAATTGAGTTTGATATTAATAATTAAGTTTATAATGTTTGTAATATATTAAGTTAGTTATTAATTAAGAGTTGTGTCGAAAAGTTACAAGTAGAAGAGATGCAACTTGTATTGTGTCTGTTTGTTTCTATTTAAACAACTATTATCCTGATATAAAAATAACAAGTTTCAGTACAAAAAAGTTTATGTTTTATCTTCTTTAAAAGAGAAGAGATAAAGAATTATCTCTTACTCTGTTTCTTTATTCTCTTGATACGTTCTCTGTTTTCGGATTCTGATAATCAAAGTTTTTTGATAATTAAAGTCTTCTTGTTGTGTTCTTTGTAATAGAGACTTCAGTTTTCCAACAAGTTCGACCTGCTGCTGCGAGTCTAGACGAGCTCATCAAACAAAGCATCTCGATCCTTTGCCTCTAAGATTTGAGAGAAACACAACCACCAAAGCACTCACTTATTTTATCTTCTATGTTTTCATAACCACTTTAACATTCACATATGCTCTTTGTTAAAACGCACAAATTATATAAAAAAGAAGATTGCAACCTTAGGGAGCTCTAACGAAGTTGAAATGAATAATATGAATTTGCAGACGGGATTGTGAAGTGAATGCCCAATCCCTAATGAACTTAGTCCAGCTTCGATTTCTGATAACATCAAATCAGCTCTAAAGAATATGGGTTATACTGATCAAGTGTCAATCAATGCTTATACCGTTACGGAGCACATTGGAAAAGACTTTGAATCCGCCGGAATTAAGTTTATACGCCTAGGTTTGGTTTATTCCTCTTTTCAAAATAATCGTAATTCTATTTTTTTTCTTTCTAATTTATGATCTGTGGTTTCAGGAGACAATCATTTGAAACGTGGAGAGATTTTATCGGAGCTTTGTATGTGGGCATGTGACCATCGATATCAACAAACAAATGTGATGTTAATCTCAAAGGATGTCTCTGGAGATGTTAATTACGTCAAGGGTCTTGTTGCTATAAAAAGTCAATCTCACAACATTCTCTTAGCACAACCACTGAATCCATCAGGATTGCTACGAACTGTTCCAAGTTGTATTTGGCTTTGGACTTGCCTATCACTTGGAGGGCTTCATCTCGGAGTATCTTCAACAACTGGTAAGCTCTATCTCTATTTCATTATATTACATGTCTTCTTTAGTATCATCATCTATCTCATTTGTTTATGTTCCATATCAGCTGCTGAGACATGCGTACTCTGGGATCTGGATAAGTGCCCAATCAGTGAAGATCTCAGTGCTTGTTCGATTTTTGATAACATCAAATCAGCGCTCAAGAATAAGGGTTATCTGAGCTGCAGAGGGATCGTCTACCCCGGTGGACTGCACCTGGAACGTGCAGAGGGTTCGTGTAGTATTGCCTCTTTAAACTCCATGAGAAGTAGAGGATACCTGAACAACATTCACATTTTATATAATGTATTTGGTCTTCTTTTCTGTATTACAGTTTTTGTGTTCGTTTTTCATAACCACTTTAACTTTCACACATATGCTCGAATTTGTCAAAGCACACTGTTTGGATAAGTAGAAAAGCCTCTATGCCAAACAGAGTCTCTTGAGTGGTCGTCTCATAACTTCTGAAAACACTTTTATGGGAGATGGAAGAAAGACCGCCCACTGTGAGTTCGAGAGGACCTGCAAATGCATATGAGAAGCTGAAACATTCAGAGAAACAAATAATAAAGGTGAATAATTTCAAATCAGTGATGACTACGTTCGTATTTTGTGTCCTAGCTAGTACTAAGTTGAGAGGAGCCTATGGGTTGAGTATGATGATGATGATGTTATTTCCAAGTCATTGTATGTGACGTTACATACATGATTAAACACCCTAGACTGGAGTCTGAAGTCACTGAATTCACATCACGGCGGCATAACCATCCAAATTTGAACCGTTACAAGATTAGAGTTTTCAGGTCCAATAATAAGCCCAATTGAGAAACATTTCTTTTAGGCAATTGAGAATTGTACAAAGGTAATGGACTATTTATATCGATCGCACTAAACTCAATAACTTAGAGATAACCATTTGTATACAAAGTAGGCCTGGGCTATCGGTTTAAACAGTTTTTTCGGTTTGGTTTAATCGGTTATCCGGTTTAATCGGAATTTAGAATTTGATCCGAAATAGAACCGAAAAAATTTCGGTTTATTCGGTTCGGTTTACATGTTATTCTGTTCGGATTTACCTAATTAAAACAGTTCCGAAAAAACCGAATTTACATTAGTTCGGTTATTTAAACCCGATTACAAGCAGAAATGAACCAAAATATTGATCTAACCAAATACATACACAAAAATAGGGAGTAACACCTAACCAAATACATACACAAAAATGATTGAAATACACAAAAGGATTGATACTTGTAATGAATACTTGTAGTTTCAAACCCCACAACAAGTATTCATTACAAAATACAAAACAAAGATGGTAAATGGTTAGATTAATAGTTTGTAAGCCTCCCCAAGCACCTAATGATAGAGTTAGGTCTATTACACGCTGCAATCGGCACCCAAAAAAAGACAAAATAGCAGCAGCTCTGTCAAGGCTAGATGCAGGGAAAAAAGTTAAAAAACAATACCATCAGACATCAACTTGTCAAAATAAACACATGTATAAACTATTAAACATTGACTAAACAAGGAAATTCTGAAATTAAACTAAAGTACTAAACAAAGGAGAACATAGTTACCTTCCCTACGAACAAGAATCAGTGAGGGGTTGCATTGAATTCCGAGAATCTACAAAAACATAGACAAAGATACAGCAAGTTACCAACATATCCAAGAGAAGAAAACAAAGACACATAAAGTTATATTACTTATTATTTACCTAGTGATTCAAGGAACTCAACTTCTTCTAACATTTGGACCAAGTTAGCAACTTCGGCTTGAGATTTATAGGCACATCGCAACCACTGTTGTGTGCAAATCAAAACCTCCACCATATAAGAAGTTAGAGAGCTCCTATAAGGATCCAACACTCGACCACTAGTACTAAATGCAGACTCTGAAGCTACTGAAGATACTTGAATTGCTAGAACATCCCTAGCCATTTCTGATAAGATAGGAAACTTGGACGTGTTTTTCTTCCACCATGATAGAACATTATAAGGCATACCCAAACTGTTGTCTGCTCGGATCTCAGTTTTCTCTGCCAAATAGATGTCTAACTCACTAAAGATATCTTCAGTACTCCTTTGGATGGTTAGCTTGTTGTATATTGAATCCATCCTTTCACAACCATCTTCATCGTCTGATAACTCTAAGATCACAGTCGGCTGAGCAGAAGCAGCAATCTCACACGGTTTTGTTAGCCTAAGACTATACTGATCATAAAGCTTCTTCATAATATTGTAAAGGTTACTATAATGTTGCCTACTCTTTATTGTACCTTTTCCATAAAGTTGATCAAAGCAAAGAGAAGCAAACTGAAGCTTGTTCATGGGATCAAAGACACTAGCAATAGTCACAAGAGGATTCATATTATCAAATCCATCCCAGTACTTCTCAAACTTATCCCTCATTATCCTTGCTTGAGCTCTTACCCCTTCGTTGTTGTTGCCACACTTGGAGATAAGATTTCTTTCTATGTTGACAATCTCATTGAAACAAAGTGTAGAAGTTACTGATTGAGAAGCTGAGAATGTTAATGTAATCTGGTAAAATATTTTTAGAAACTTCACTAACCTCTCAACTTCTTCCCAACTAGTAGCTTCTGGTGGACCAAATCGTTTCACCTTTGACGTCTCATGTTCCTCCAAGAAGTAATCACAGTAGAGCTTATCTTCACTCAACATCCTTTCAAAAGCAGCTCTATGTTTAATAGCAGCAGTCAACATTAGGTAGGTTGAATTCCATCTAGTTACACAGTCTAAAGGTAAGCTACCTCTAGTGACCTTACTGTATCACCCCGCAACTGGAAAGACATCAGCCTTGTGAAATAAGACCTAACATATTTAAATGCATTCCTAATAGCAACTATACTAGACTTAGCTTTTTTAGACCATCTCTCACAATAAGGTTGAGAATGTGAGCACAACAACGCATATGAAGCAGATCTCCATTTAGAACTAAGGCTTGTGGTCCTCTCACACGCAGATAATTGATGAAAGTCTTCAAAGCCTTGTTATTGTTCTTTGCTTTATCAACCGTAATGCTGAAAACCTTATTAATACCCCACTCCTCTACAGACTCAATCAGCTGGCCTGCTATAGTATCTCCTTTATGATCAGTGATGACCTTAAAGGAGAGGATCATACAAAACAAGCTTCATCTTGCCATTACTATCACCAGCCAATATCTTCTGTTTCTCTCTACCCTCATAATCTAAAGCCAACTTACATCTACTAAGGTGGCCATTCATCGCACTTGTTCCAGATGACTTAGAGTCACACAACCTATCTCATGACCACAATGCTTACAAATAGACTTACTTGGATCATCTGCCCTTTGAATGAAATGCTCTCAACACTTAGCTTGTTTCGGATAGATCTTTTTAGGCTTCGGTGGCAGAGCAGCATCACTTGGTCGTGTCTTCCTCTTGCTTCCAAGCTGAACAGATGAGTCAATATCAGGTCCTGGTTCACCTCTGCCTGGAGAAGAAGCCATCTACAAAAAAAAAAAGTCAATCTGATTAGTACTTGAAAAATAATCAGAGTTATACTAAGGTTTTAAAAAATCAAATACATGTTAAATCAAGCATACTAATTACTAAACATCTAAAACCATACTACGTAATTAGAATTCAAAACCCATTTTCGAAATTTCTAAATTTCCGAATAGGATTTCAAGTTACAATTTGAAATTCATAAAAATCCACTCACAGAAACATGAAACTAAAACCTAATCCGTGTTAAATAACATATTTCTAACCCACATAAGTAATTAGAATTAAAAAATTCCTCAAACTGAAAATCGGAAATTTTGGATTAGGGTTTCAATTTTGGGAATTAAAATTAACAAAATCAACCCATGCAAACTAGAAATTAATAGCTAATCTTCGTTAAATACGACATAGAAAACTCCTAAAACAAATTAGTTTTCAAAACCCCCAAATCAAAAATTTTGGATTAGGGTTTCAAATTCGGGAATAAAAATTAACAAAATCAAACCATGAAAACTAGAAATTAATAGCTAATATTCGTTAAATACAACATAAAAAACCCCTAAATCAAATTAGTTTTCAAAACCCCCAAATTAAAAAAAAATGAAATTTTCGATTAGGGTTAGAACTAAGAAACGATGCAGAGATATTGAGATCCAAATGGAGAAGAGATTCGACTTGCCTTTTCTCGTGTCGAATCAAAAGAAATTTAGAACAATTTGTGAAGATTGGATCGACGGGTGAAGAACACGGTTTCGTCGTGTTGGGTGTCGAAAATGAGAGCTGAGAAAAAAATGAGATTCTGTCGATATGAGAAATGATGATTTGGTTTGGGTTTAGAACTTTTGATTTAGAAATTAGAAAGCTGGTTAAGGGAAATTTAATCGGTATTATAATCGGATGTTTGGTTCCGAACCGAACCGAACCGAGATCCGATTCTAATTTCGAATTCAATCCGATCGGTTTGTTGGTTGATTTTGGTCGGTGTCCGAAATCGTTTTATTCGGTTAATTCCGAACCGAACCGAACAAACCGATCCGCAAGCCCAGCCCTAATACAAAGTGTCAAACAATCGAGTTATTTAATCAAAATTGTATGAATTCATTGGTTACTTTCAAAATATAATGAGGTATGCATTCATGTGATGATGAATATTTTCAAAAAAAAAAAATTATGAAAAAAGAATCACTTAAACTCATATCAAATGTTTTCAAATGATTGTAAAATTTTGACAACACCACAGTAGTTTCAAAATCGAGTGATTTTGTTTAGGAATATCTAAACAAATATATACAAGATGCTTCAAAATTTTGGGCATGGAGATGTATATGTTATGAAAGCTTATGTGAATCCGAACATCATAATCTCCCTGACAGTACTCATGCAAAACCTGAAAATTTTTAAATAAATCTTTTTATCTTGCTTACTTTAAAATATATAAAAATTGCTGTTTTTATATCCTTAGATAAAAATCAAGAGGTTGATGTATTTATGGTGCATAACATCATTTGGATATAAGTTAATTTTTAGCAAATGTTTGGACGAACTTACTATAATGTTTGCTTAGCAACTATAGTCAATAAATAGACGCTAAATATAAACTGATAAATAAAATATAATTTCCGATTTATTTGAATATACCCAAAGTATTAGAGTATGTTCTTAACGATTAATTTGGTTCAACAGTTTAGTAATTAAACTCAATTACTTAGAGATGATCGTTTGTACAGAAAGTGCTTGACGGTTGAATTAAAAATGTTATATTCATTGAAATATCATCTATTATACTGCTTCCTTCGATGATCTTAGTCCTGCTTCCATCGATGCTAACATAAGATTGACTCTGCAGATAAAAAAAAAGAGTTTGACTTGGTCAACATCGATCTTACTCAAATACACATCCTAGGTTCCTCCCTAAAAAACTTAACCCTCTTTTCTCTTTCTTCTATTAATGGGTACCTTTTCCTAGTACCGGGAGGGCCTCCTCTCAATAACCAAAGGCAAAGCGGGGTAAGGGCCAATAAGAAGATGAGTCGTCAGATGAAACCATCTACTAAAAAGCGACAGAGCAGAGCATATTCTTGCTTATACTGAGCATATCGATAAAGACTTTCAAGAATCCGATGGAATCAAGCTCATTCGACTAGGTTAACTCCTCCTCCCTCACTTAAGCAAACCCTAACATTATTTTCTCTATTTGCTTATCATCCATATCTGATCTCCTTTCCATTGATATGTTGTTTCAGAAAATAATATTGAAAAATATATGAGGATGTTTTTGGATGCTTGTGTGTGGGGAACGCGCAATGAACCAGCAAATTTGATGGTGATGTCATCAAACGACATCTTTGACTCTGACTTTGTCATGGCTCTTAGCGTAATAAGAATATTCTCTTAGCATTATCTCATCACCCAACAAAATTGCTAAGTGATAGTGTGATAGTACTAGCCGTGGGCAAAATATTCGTTAGATTTGATTCGATCTACTATTCGCTTCGATTTGTTCCGAAAAACCGAATATTTGTAATTTTACGAAGCAAAGCAAATAACAAAATACAGTATTCATAGAAAATCAAAATATCAATTATATATATATATATATTCGAATCGAAGCGGATATTCGGTTCAAAATAAATGATATTTGTTATTTGCTTCATTTTCTACGAATACTGTATTTTTTTATTTATATATATATTAACAAAATTATATATATACTATATTTCGTTTATATATATATAAATACGAATACTGTATTTTGTTATTTGCTTCATTTTCTACTAATATTATATATATATTAATATACATAATATTCTGTCCAGACAAGAAAAAACTATGTTAAGTTATTTTGTTGTTGTTTTATAGTTTGTGTTAAGATCTTTGTTTGATCATTTTTCATGCTAATGAATGGTGGCATAATATTCGGGTATAGTATTTGGGACTTATTTTGAAACATGTCAAACAAAACTTAAATATTTTAATCATATGTTATTTTATATTTGTATGTAAAAAAAAATTAAACGAATCAAAGCGAATAATTCGCGAATATCACAAAATTTTTTGAATATTCGAATTTCCGAATATTCAAAAAAATTTGAATCGAAGCGAATCATAATATTAAGTATTCGGCTAAGATGAAGCGAATCACAAATAGTGAAAATTTTCCGAAGATTCACTTTGTGCCCAGGGCTACGTGATACTGCGAGTTCTATTTGGCGTTGGACCAAAGGCAATAACCAAAAGCAAAGCGAGGTAAGGGCCAGTAAGAAGATGAGTCGTCATATGAAACCATCTACCAAAAAGCGACAAAGCAGAACAAGTACTCTTTCTAATTAAGTATTAGAAGCAGCACTCCATATGAAACCCATATATGCACTCCATGTAACTAGGTTTCAATGTTAAGTCTTTTATTTCTATGTTATTAAAGCTCATTGAGCAAGAACAATGCTTGTCTAGAAATCCTCACACTAAGGACTAATCTTCATGCTACCGGAAGTTGGAAATGTATATCTTCTTCCATTTTATTTCCAATATAAAATTTTGAACTAAACTATTGATTTATATGAAAAAAAAAATGTGAGATATATATTATGAGCTTCCAATACAACTTTCATTTTGCTCTTCTTTTTGGATTCTCAGTTTTTTTTTTTTTAATAGTTGAACCAAATTTAAGGGTCTTTTGTTTTCCTTTTAATTCTGGTATTTTTTTTTTCTTAATTGGGTGGGGATTCTAGCTTTCTAACCAAGTGTGTGGTTAAATCGAAGACAAATATTTTCTACGAAAAAATTGTTTTGATTTTGGTTATCATTCTCTTGGTTTAGTTATTAAATTTAATTTGTGTGGTTCCTTGAATGAAACCTGTTTGGACACTTATAAACGTTACCATATTTGGGGGGAAAAAAAAATGTTACCATCAAATTCACAATAAGTGTTTTAAGTAACGCTAATTACATTGACTGTTCACATGGGATTAGCCAAACTGTAATTAATTAGATAATGAGATATGTGATGCATATTCATAAGTTTGTTGGTGGGCAAACTCTTATAAGTATGGAGGTCTTATTGTTAGGTCTTCGTCTTAAATTTAAAGTAACTGGAAATAAATAGGACAGTGAAGCTCAACCAAAAATATTCACCAGAATGTTGTTCATTAATTTAATATCTCTTTTTGTAATAAATATATGCTAAATTTGTGAGGAGGAGGACGAATTAATTGATTTTACTTGTCTACGTTTTTCCCCTACAAAGACAACAAATATGGTGGGACATTTATGACCTAAACAAATAACGTCACAGAACCTAATTAAAATTTTAGAATAGTTGAATGCTTAAACGTGTAGATACTTTACATAGATCATGATAGTTAGCGTTAAAAGAAAATAAAAAATAAAAAAGAACAAACAGATAGATCATGAAAATTTTTAAATGGGGTTTTGTGAAAAAAAGATTACGATTGTTTTTGAAATTGTGACAACTGACAAGTGTGAACACATAAGAATAGCCGATCTAAGCAATGCTATTTGATCCCGGAATTAATGAAGAAAATATAATCAATCTTGACGAATATAATTTGACTATCTCACACCATATTATAAACGAGTATAAATAGAACTTATCAATAAATCTTGTTAGATGTTATATTTTTAAACGAGTATTTATCGAATAGTCTACAACGCTTTATTCAAGTCATCTCGTGGAACTCAAGGTCTCGAAGCGGACAAAAATTTCCAAGCTGTAGTGGAACGATTAGGTGGTCGGACAAATTATATCCATCAGTATATTAATTATCTTTTAAAGTAGTAGTATTATGCATTTGTCCTCGTATTCTACATAAATTTTCTTTGGTAACACACAGTTTTATAAAGAAAGTATTTCGGTGGACGGTGGGTGTCTGGGTGATCTAAAATATCTAAAGATCAGTTTTATAAAGAAAGTATTTGCAGTCAGTGATCTATGATCTAAAATATCTAAAGATCATAGATCACTGAACCTAAAGGAGTTAAGTCTTTTGATTTAGAGATGGTTTATCACCTTTGAAATCTTAAATCGAATATTAAAATTAATTAAATACTTGGTGATAAATATCGAGATATATATAGTGCAATACAAACAAAAATCTCTCAACTTACAACATTTAAATTGCGGTTATGATGCATAATTGAATATATGTGATTTGTCGTGTTTTATCAATTAATTTTAACTGAGAGATTCCGTTAATATTCTACTTAGTAAGTAAATGTCATCAAAAGAATTACCTCATTTAACAAGTTTTCAGTTAAGTAAAGTTTTATGATTGTTCCTTGATATATCTATAATGTAGAGTTTGTTTTGTTTAAAGATTTAGCATTTTGATGGAATTTTTTAGTGACATCTTAAATTTTGTCCTACTGATATTCTGTGCCGTTATTGTAAAAGATTTCAATAGGTATTCGAGAGATATAGAATATAGGAATCAAAAATAAAAGTTATGTACAAAATGAGACTTTTAGATAAATGTAATCCGAATTTATTTTATTTTATATGACTTAGGCTTTTAACACAAAACATTAGGTATAAAATGCTCTCTCTAATCAAATATTTCACAAAAAAAAAATGCTATCTCTAATCATGAATTGGTGGAAAGTAGGAAATAATATACAACCTAGAAAAACAAAAAGACACCACCATATACATATTATAGAACTTTGGAGAAAGTGACCGTACGTACACGAGTGCATAAATGTGAATCACATGCAAAGAGATTTAAAGAGAGAGTCGTTTTGTTAGTCGTCGTACGAAGAAGTCAAACGTAAGATTACGAAAGAAAGGCCGATCACGTGGACCATATGCGTCCTCCGACTCTTTCTACGTTTCTTCTTCACTCTTCAACCAAACAAAATTTTATATCATTTCTTAATTTTCTTTTTTAGACATCCGTCAATAATCAATATTAATATATATTGGTCATGCATGATTTACTATATTTATATTTTTGAAGTATATTTATACATCGCATGAGATTTAGCAAAATGTTATCAACTAATGGTTATACATATTATTACATACCGGTTACAATATTTACTATATCCGGACCCGCACTTACGTGATTATATTTATTTGGTATAGCATTTATAACACAAATTAATATTGGTTTGGTTTTATTAAGTTTTTGAATGTTTGAAGTATATAATAATCGTTTCACCATGAAATTCGGATCGATATGATGGCGGACCGGATCGAATGTTAGATTTCTATTAAATTCGCTAACTATTAAACCGGATAAAAACCACAAAAATAAAATTTCATAAACCGAATGACCTAAATAGAGTTGTCAAGCATGTTAAACCCGTTAGCTAGGCATGCCCCGTAATAGGTTTAAAATATAAAATATTATGCACGGGAGTAAATAGTATGTTCGCTCCCCCGCTTGAATTTGTGAGACCCGCGGGTAACCCACATGCATTTCAGTAAACCATTTTTCCTAATTTATAAAATATATTTAAAGCTAAAAATTAATAAATATTAATAATAAGTAATTGTAAACATAAATAAAAATATTCTTTTTAAAAAATTTTAATTTTTGATAATTATGTTATATATATTACAAATGATTTAAAGATTTAAATACTATATATCAGATAAATATATAACTATATTTTTTCAAAAGCACCCGCAAATCTGGATGGTTCACCGGCAAAAGTATATAATTATCAGTGAAAATTTTGAAATTGAATTTAGTTATCTCAATTTTATGATCTCGTCCTATTACCCAAAACGTTTGTCCATAAATAAAAACATTCTCTTAATAAAAATTAAAATTATGTTATATATATTACAAATGATTTTAAAATTTTAGTACTACATATTCGAAAAATATATAATTATATATTTTGTTTTTTTTAAAAGCCCGCAAATAATCTGCATACACGGGGTTCACCGACAAAAATATATAATTATTAGTGAAAGTTTTAAAATTGAATTTAGTTATCCAACTTTTATGTCTCGTTCCATTACCCAAAATTCTTGTCTTGTATTTTATTTACAATAGTTTAGATAAAAAATTGATTATCTAAATTAACCATTCCCATCTCGTAGACGATATTTCATGTCCCAATATTTGAAATAGATAGACTAATGAATTTTTTGAATATGTTGTCAATCCGTCACATCTTGTATTTTTCTAGAATAGTTCGGTAATGTTTTTTATTTTTCAATATTCGAAATGGATTGTGTATGAAATTTTATTTTTAATACATTACAAATATATTTATTCTATTTTAACAACTCTTTGTATTCCATATTTAAAAGTTGTAATAATGAGAATCTAGTTATCTTTTAAAATAACTTAAAACTTAAATCAAAATTTGGAATACGGTTTTAGAATCTCCAATGTATAAATATTGTTTTGTTTTGTTTGATTGCCGGAATTTAAATAGCACACAAATTAAATGAAAATAAAACAGATAATGATAATTTACAATTTTATAAAGTATAATAATAAAAATTTTATATTTTTATACAACATATATATATATATATATCTTAGACTATATGTGTGGATGGATACACAAATCTAATTACATGTTGTTTTTCTATATATAAAAAGTCTAAATACAATCAATTAGTGAAGTTGACTAAATTCAATCACATGAGAAGTATATTCTTCATGGTTAAAATCCTTTGATTGTACGCCTTCCTGTTTCAACCTATATGCTTAATTATTTTCACACCATCTGTAGTGACAACATCTGAGGAAAATAGAACATCACCCTCGTAAATAATTTTTATGAAGCACTACGTGGACTAGTAAAAAAATTTCAATCCTGCAAGTTCAATAATTTGCTAAGACTATTTTTATTAATTACTGAGGTTTGTGTGTCAAGAGTAACGATTTATTTTATCATGTCATAATATAACATGAAAAATAAACTAATATTGAATTAATGAATCGACACACTATTAAAAACACAATAAATAAAATTTCTATCAAGTATGTAGGATTGATGATGCAATATTAGAATCAAAATTGGCATAAGATGTATATTATTCATAAACTTGAAATGATTTTGGGATGTTATGTTAGCCGCAATGATTCAAACTTTCAATAATATATGTATATATAAGTAATAACATTTATTGAAGTAGAAAAAAGTAATAACGTTTGCATGTAATTTAGAGATCATAAACATTTGAAGCATATAAAACCTTGTTATTTTTAAATAACACAAATACTATAATACATGAAATTAAGTTATTATTGGTTTAGTGAATTACCTTTTCATTTGCTAATAATAACTCAATTCTTTCACCTCCTAGTTTTTTTTTTGTTTCCAGATACTCAAGATCTGTATACAGACTCAATGAAGATCTGAAACAAATCATTAAGCTAAGGCATCTGAGAGGAAATACCAATAAAGGTATTTTAATGGAACTAAATAAATGAATTAGAGAAAACGGCTTGTCAATAGAAGCAGTATTTATACTTAAAAAAAAGTTGTATCGATTTAGGTTTCTACGAAAATCTTTCATCATTAAAAAATATAATTTTTAACAGTTATGGTTTCTAAAATTACTCCGAAATATTTGGTTAGTAGTTTATGTAAATTTGATAACAATACTTAATCTTAATTTTTAAAAATACATTTACGGCTATGATAAATGATAAAAGAAAAAATGTTATTTTAGGAAACAAAATTATTTGAATAGATTTTCCATATTAAAATTTAGTTAGTTTCAACGAATGTTAAGGAAACAATATTTTGAATTAAAAACGTTATTTTAAGGAAACAATACTTAATAGCAGCAAAAAAAAGGAAACAATATTATTTTGGTCCGATTTTTTTTTTGTTGAACCAAGATCCGCGTATTTATCTGACCTGATACCAACGAATCAACCCAAGATCCGCTGGTTTTTATAATCCGCTTTTCCCAATTTGCCCATTAAATTTTTTTTTTCTTTCTAACATTGAATGACATTACATGTAATATTTCTAGAGCTTAAATGTTACTTTTAAAAAATGTTTCCCTTTTAATAATATAGATACACCAAACCAATATCAAATAATATTCCGACAACCTGATTAAAATAGAATAGAAGATTAGAAAGAAAAAAATTAGCGATTCAGAAGAGGTACTTTATCTACTAGACTACTACACAACGTATACCACTACCTCACATTTGAAAACGACGTCTAAACAACACAAGTTTAAGTAATTATTTAGAATAAAGTTGGACATAATTGAAATTAATCGATGACGAATGAGTTCCTGAGTTCTGATCATGTCAACGTACGTACCTTATAGTATAAATTAATCATGGGAATGAAGAAAAATAAAACTAACATCTAACCGAACCAAATGTGACTAATTTGTCGTAACAATGATTTTAACTAATTTATCGCAAGTTGAAACTCAATTGCATTTAACCAAAGTAAACTTAACCAACCTTCCAAGAAAATATCCAATGTATGTCCAAATTAGGTCTCAGGACTACTTTGACTAATCCAACGTATGCCCATTTGGTTAAATATAGATTTAAATATGTACTTTTGAGTGTACACCAAATTATAATTAAAATATGATACAACAAATTTTAATACTAATTAAAAAATCATGATGATATCATTCTTGACGGTAAATTTCATTTATTAAATCTCCGACAATCATAACATGATACATATATAGACTTCTGGTTTGTAAGAGAGGGATTTTTCAAAAACCCATATTTTGTGTTTATTTTAAAAGTTCCGAACCAGCAAACGTAAGAGAAGTTAACGTTTAGCACTATTATTTTACTCTTGAAAGATTTAGAATGACTCATTAGGAATCATGTTAGATTGTTAGCTAAAGAACTCAAAAAACAGACTCAATTATTACATATCTCGATATATGTAAATCTTTTAATTTGTTGATCAAAATTTTTTTGGGCATTATAGATGTTATAAATGGTGCAAAAAAAAATAACTTTGAAATTAATTTGTATTTCGGTCCAAAACTTACATGGTTATTAAAAAAATAAAAATATATAATATCTTTTTTGTTAACCAAAATGTTGATGGTCTAGTAGGAATACACAAAGACTGAATTATTTGTGTATCGGATAATTGTTATTTTTTAATCAAAATTCTGATTTTGAAGACTAAAGAGATTATAGACCAAAAGTCTGCAACTCTTACATTTTATCCAAAAAAAATCAACTTTTCCTTTTCTTTTATATTATCATGTAAATATCCTTACAATCGTATATACTTGTACGTATCATCCATTCTTCGAATCGTAAACGGTCCGAGTATATCAAATTATTATATTTGTAAAATTGTGCAAATGCCACAGCCAATTAAGTACTTAGGTATATGTTCCTAAATCGAATACTTCAAGCTTGAATCGAATCAGAAACGTTGAAGAATTGGTACTAGCTCCAATCATTGTTTTTAAAAATGTACTTTGACGGTGTATTATTTTTGTTGACATATTTGTCATATTTTGACAATTCTTTCATGACATATTTATTCCGCATGGCGAATACAAATTTGTCATTTTTCTTCTACGCTTCATGATCTTCTTATAGGAAACCAATTATATAAAATCAATATATAAGTATTAAATTTCTAATATTAGTTTTGTAAAATGTATTTTCATCTAGACATTTTTTTTTATTTGTTAAAATATAGACATCGTTTGTGGGTGTGTTAGAATTAGATCTTAGAAATTCGTTTCCATATCTCTAATATTATTAAATCTAGATTAATAGACTGTCACTGTATTTCTGTGTATATTATTCTAAAATCTCGTAACCAAGATAAATCACTAAAATCAATCCCGTGGCCTAGATGTTTCGTCGCATCATCTATCCTCTGAACAGCGTAACTTTCTTTTCCTGCTGCACATAGTGCCACTTTGTTTTTGTAAGTATAATTTCAATAATAATTAATAGTGACAGTTGAAATTTTAAATCCGACGACCTCTATTTCCACTTTAACGCTTGTCCTTTCCACGCGCGTGATTATCTTAACATGTGTGGTCTATATCCGTGTCCTCATTGAAATAATATATATGAGGATAAAAATGAATAAGACTCTAAAGAGAAGTTATAGTAAGAAATATTGTTGGGTGGTGTCAAATTACAAGAAAACAAAAGAATGAACATAATGGAATTATTGGAACAACACTTATATTATTATGAATATAAAGGATGCTTGAAACTGCAGAAGAATAATATTTAATTATATTCGAAAAGTAAATACAAATGATTTTCTACTAGATTCAAGCGTGGCATTGTATGAAATTTCCTCATGTAATTGTATTATGTAATCTTATAGCTAGATTTATTTGGATAACAAGACCATTTGATATTAATAAATAATTTGAAAACCCAGTAAACAGGAAAAAGCTGAACGAGAGTACTCTTCCCTAAACATTCTACTTTATTAATCAGTAATATTCGATGGTCGTGTATGCTATATTGCTTTTATGGCACATGTAACTTATATATTTTCAGTAGTCCGCGGACTTAAGCATATATTTATATACAAAATGCGGAATGATAATTAATGGTATGTTTGCATTAAACAGAAAAAATTATGGAATGATGATCATGATGATCATGATGACACAGTCACACGAGACAATGATTTCTTTCTGTCCTATATTGACTTCCTGGTCGACATCCAGCATGTGTATTTATGACATTCCCGATTTATGAAGCTGTATGTCTAGTGATTCGAGTTATTTACGCATACAACTATATTTCATACGTTAATAACTTTTCATCTATATTTCATTATGTTGTAAATTATATGATCCCTCTAGTTTTTTGTTTTTGTTTTTAACGTCATATGATCCCTCTAGTTCTTGTTAGATAGATATACGAGAAAATTGTATAAAGAGACACATTTTGTTTACTTAAATGGGAGGTTAGGGAGTTTAACGAAAATGCTCAAGTACATAACCACTTTTTCTAAACCCAAAAAAATAATACAATTTTTAGGTTAATTATCAAATTAATCCCATCTACACACGCTTTCTTCTTTATATTCTAATTTTTTTCTCTTTATTAAACTGATTACTCGTTTTCATATTTTTAAATCTTCTTTATCTAAGGATAATTTGTTTATTTTTATTTTTATTTACTCATTTATCATTTATTTGGTAACCTCAAAGAATTCTCGTTAACATTAAAAGATATATATGCCTCTTTATACAGTTTTCTCTTACGTTTCATATGTATCAATGTAAAGTATAGAGTTAAAAAGAAGAAGAAAAATTGAACTTGAAAAGAAAAAAACTTAAATTTCGACTGGCTAAGAAATTTTCAATCTATCAAATATAAACAAATATTGATGTATAAAACCGTAAAGAGATTATAGATATGATAATGCTGTATATACTCTATGTTATCAATTGAGGAAAAGGAGACTCGCATATATTGCAATATTCTAGATAGTTACATCCCTATTTTTTTGGACATTATTACAAGTACAACATCATTTAAAACATCCTTAAAATGAATGCAGGATCCAAACGACCATGCCTCCACTAATGGTTAACAAATATTTTATAATTAATAAATTTTATTTTTTCAACATATGTTCTGATTCAAATACATTTTAGGCGGAAAAATTACAGATGTGTTTTTTGCAGGAAAATTTATAAGTAACAAATATTTATATTTTATAGAGATTTCAAATAAGATAGGTTTTAAAAATAAACATATATTACTCAATCAATAAGAAAAAAGTCAGTCTTCAACGTCCCATACAAATAGAAGTGTCAATCATGCATGTAAAACCACGAGCTATGTCTAAGTACATCAATCATGGGGTGAAATTATGTTATGTCCATTAAAAAGTGGATAATATGAATAACCCAATAGTGGACCGCGGATTTAGCAGGCTTTGTCCGCGAATTGGCAAATCGATCCTCAAACTACCATTTTTTAATAAAATAAATAAGTGATATATATGTATATATTAATAATTATATATAGTTGATAAAATATAATATATGATATATTTAAAAATTTAAAGAATATATATATATATAATCTTAGAATATTTACAAAAAGAGAATATTAAAAATATTTATTTTAAAAAGTTATTAATTTAAATTCTTTAAAATATTTAAATTATTTAAAATTATAAAAATTAAAACCACGTGCCGATATGCTAACCCGTTGGATATAGCAGGACAGACTTCGACATAAGAATAATTTATAAAATATTAAAATAAGTATATTTTAACAACACAAACACTTAATAATTTAATGAAGTTAAAATTACATATAACGAAAAGAAATTAATTATAAAAACTAAACAAAAAAAATCTAAAAATTATCTGCAAAACTGTACACAAAATATTAAACTGTAAAATATAAACATTTGTTACAATGTTTAAGAAAACTTTGATATGCACAAAAGATTAAAATGGATATATACGTCAAACAACCAACAACACTAACACTTTATAATTTAATAAAGTTGAAATTACATATCTAAAAGAAAATTAGTTATAAAAACTAAACGAACAAAATCTAAAAATTAAAAATTATCTTAAAAATTGAACACACAATATTAAACTGTAAAATATAAATATTTGTTATAATGATTATGAAAATATTGATATGTGATGTACCGCATGTACATACTCTAGTTAATAATTAACACTTAAGGAGGTGTATTGGAATGAGTATGAGAGTTTATAATTAACACTTAAGGAGGTTTTGTGAAAAAAAGATCACGATTGTTTTTAAAATTGTGACAGTGTGAAAACATAAGAAAGTTATTTATGAGCAATTTATATACAGGAAAAAACCATATATCAAAGATTTTTTCGGTAGCTGTATCAAAGATGTAAGTCTTTTGATTTAGAGATGGTTAATCATCTTTCTGTTGCAGGGGATGTTAGACTCCCAAGTTTTCAATGCTGTGTTGGTAGTGGTGAAGAAAAACTGCTTTCTGAATCGTACAAACAGAAAGATAATGAACTCTTTGCACATTACCAATATTCAATACCAAAAATAATGGCTGCAAATGGTGGTAACCAAAATAAACCAGCTGAACCAGCTGAATAATGATGAACTGAACAAAAATGAGCGGAATAACAAAAATGAGATGAATAAGCTGAATGAGATGAATAAATTGCAGAGAAATAAAAGTAACGATAAATGGTGACCATGTAAAGGAATATAGTTGAATATTTAATAATATAATAACTTAATATTAATAGTATATGTAATAATATCCAAAAATTATATAATTTAATAATTATAAAAAATATTTAACAAATAAATGAAGTAAAAATAACTTCTAAATTATAAAGTCTTATTAGAATATAAATTATCATATTTCTGATTAAAAAAAGTTCTCTCCTATAGAAGAAGAATACGTAAAAAACTAGTAGAAATGGTTACCTTCCACTCAATGTTTTTTTTTTGGGGAAAAAAGTGTTTACCTCATAGCTTTTTTTTGTGAAGAATTTTTTTTGCTATAACTAGTATATTTATAAGAAGAGAACGGTGGCTATTATCTTAAAAAAAAATTTGAATTCAAAATACTCAAACGATTAAGCTGATTTTGTGTATGTTAAATTTATTTTTAGGGATTACATAATATTCAAATTTGAGCTAATATAGTATTTGACCATTTCAAAGATTTTCTAAACAAAATAATTTCAGTGATATTTACGTAAATAAATAAATAAATATATATATATATATATATATATTTTTTTTTTTTTGTATAATTTAGATTTTTTAAAATAAACATTTTGTAGGTAAAATAATTTAAGCTGTCATTTTGTTAGGTTTTGTTGTTTGGTTTGGGAAAATCAAATAATGAAGAATAAATAAATAAATATATAATTTGAGGAAAAAATAAATTTACCAAGAAATTTTAATCGTTCAACTCATTCAGCTCATATTTTGAGGATGAACAATTTTAAGCCAAAACAATATATTTTTCAGCTACTATGTGGGTCGCAATAAAAATGGGATAAAAAATAATTTTAAGCAAATGGTGCAATTTTAGTTGATTAGAGTTGAAAAGCATGTTCAACTCTTTCAGCTTATAAAAATATGTCTACCATTTGCAGCCAATAAGTTATTCTAGTTGTCTTATGTTTTCTTAAGTAGAATCTTCGATTAACAAAGCATTGACTATTGATTATTGCCATACTTCTCTTGAAAAAAAAAATCTTGTTAGGAAAATGTGAGCTATAGTAGTGTTTGGTTCAGTGCAGATTGGGATTTGTTATATGTTATTTGCTTTCGCACAAATTTTATAAAAAGAAGATTGTAAGCTTGGGGAGCTCTAAGGAAGTTGAAATGAATATTAATATGGATGTGCGAACAATTTGCAGACGGGATTGTGAAGTGGTCAACTCAAGCAGAAGGTCAGAGTAAGTCAATGATAGTATAGAAGTCAAAAGTTCTAAGAACAAAGCTTAATTAGCTTAAATTTTCCAACAAAAAAAAAGGGATAATTTTATGATTGTGAGACGCATTTGTTTATTTTTCGAAGATCTTGAGATTGGCAATGCGTGAATGTTTTATTGCTTCTCCACTAATCCGCTTAAATGAGGTCAGTTCCACTTGAGAAAAAACTTATTTCTCATCTTCTGCATGTGATCCAATACCTTAAAATAAGATGGACTCATCTGAGTGGATTCACATCCTGAGAATTCACCATTGGTGGTACAACATGCAACACAACAGGAAGTGGTGCCACAGGAACATGTGCAACACAAACAATTTTGTCAATACTTGAACCAACATCTCCAACACGTTTTCCAGTCCAACCGAATCTGTAACACAAGCAGCCGCATCACCAACAACCGCTTCCACATTAGTTGCATTGTTAACATTCTCTGTAGCTCCATCACGAACTACATTCTCTTCATTCTGAATCTCAACTTGTTCAACAACAACATTCTCATGGTTCTCATAATTTTCTTAGACGACGGTTTATGGTTGAAGTGTCTGAGATAGAGGAAGGAAAAATCACAGAGAAAGATCCATTTAACATGGATGATTTCAGGCTTTGTGAACTCAGAAAAATCTGTAAGTTGCCTCCTCCAAAAGACTTGATTTTTTCTGCATCAAAGGTGAGTTTTAGCTCAAAAGACTCACAGGTGAAGATGCTAAAAGGGGTACACACACAAGAAAGAAAAGATACAGAGATTGAAGAGAGAACATTCATCAAGAAAAATGTTCTTGATATGTTTTGAAGAAACCAGTTTCAGGTTGATGAGTTGTGGGAGTTTCTGCAAATATAAGTTGGATTCTAAGTCAGGAAAACATGAGTTCTGTTTCAGCAACTCAAGATACTGAAGTAAGAATCATTTTTTCGACCTAAAGACTCAAATCTAGTGGACATTTGGTCTGTTTATGCTGCAGTCACAAGATACAGTCGTGATGTTTTGCATAAAGTTGTTTATGGTCATTGACTTAAGTACTGGATATCTTGGTTTGACCAAAGATAACTTTCCTCCGCAACTTGCCTACTTTCAGTACGGCTACCCTTAGCCATCTGCAATGAACAAACATATCACTAAATTAGTCCTAGTACTAATTCAGTTTTCACAACAGAGTTGTGAACATTTTAGTCTCAATAATTAGACTCGTTTGTTCTCAATCAGCTTTCATCCATAAAATTAGAATAGACTTACCGCCAGTACTTGAGACTTAATCGTTATAGCTGGTCTATATATTACGTCGTACTCGCCAAATGAAATTGTCCACTTTGCTAGTTTTTCCAGACATTTCTGGTTTATGGAGGGCATATTTGATGAGGATTAAACTGATTAGGATAATGGGATAAAATACAGACGTAGTTTTTGAGTAGCGGTTATCAATGCTAAACGAAACTTTTATCAATGCTAAACACAACTTTTCCAAACGGCTATCATCATACAAAAGTGACTTACTAGATAATTTACCACTAACTAATAAAAAAAAGAAAAAAAAAAGAATAACTAATCCCTGATTAATAGTATTGCATTTAAGGCCCAATAGTATTGCATAAAGTTTGACAAACAAATTTAAAAAATTTCTTCTCTGGCCCAATATATTAAATATTGTTTTGGACAAGAAGTGTGAGACGAAAAAAAAATCGGGACAATTTAGCACATAGGAGGTACCCACCAAGCGGCGCCTTTCTTCTGTCCAACCCTTCAGATGCCACGTGTTGTTTACGTGTCATTTATGTGCTGCATTAGTCTTGGGCCTTATTTGGGCTTCTTGTTTTCATTAAAAGGGTTGAGTTTGTTAATGTACTCACTTGGACTCTTAAGTCCATTTAGGCTTTATAATGCAAACTTTGGCCGAAAAAAAAAAAAACAGAAGGAGGTACCCACCACCGCCTATAATCATCCCGAAGCCAACGTCGGAAACCTAATTGCAGAGAATCCTCCCTCCGTCGTTGGAAAACCATGTCTTCCGGGAACAGCAGATTCTCCAGTAAGCTCTCTCTCTTGAAACCGATCTATCGTGTGTGTCAATCAATGATTGGTTCGAATCCAATTGTATTCGCTATTTTCAGTCGTTTTTTGTAATTAATCTAATCTATGTGAAGTTTGAAAGAGTCGATCCTTGTTTTGTTTCAAGTTGTGTCTTTTTAATCTGTCGTAGTTAATCAATTGTATATTTCCTTATGCAGAGTCGAAGACAGGTGTGTTCTGGGATGTGGATCATTGCCCAATCCCTAATGATCTTAGTCCAGCTTCGGTTTCTGATAACATCAAATCAGCTCTCAGTAATATGGGTTATACTGGTGAAGTAGCAATCAATGCTTATACCGATAAGGAGCACATTCGAAAAGACTTTGAATCCGCCGGAATTAACCTTATACGCCTAGGTTTGGTTTATTCCTCTTTCACAATAATCATAATTCTATTTATCTCATCTTCTTATTATTTTTTAAAATTTATTATCCGTGGTTCCAGGAGATAATCGTTCAAATCGTTTCAATCGTGGAGAGATTTTATCGGACATTTGTATGTGGGCATGTGACCATCGTCGTCAACCAACAAACGTGATGCTAATTTCAAAGGATGTCTCAGAAGATGCTTTTTACGCCAAGGGTCTTCTTGCTATAAAAAGTCAAGCTCACAACATTCTCTTAGCACAGCCACTGAATGCATCAGGATTGCTGCGAACTATTCCAAGTTGTATTTGGCTTTGGACTTGCCTATCTATTGGAGGCCTTCCTCAAGTTGTTACCCCTTCTCCAAGCATAGGGGATGACCAAAGCGGAAGCTCTCACATTGTTACCCCTTCTCCAACCATTGGGGCCCCTCTCGAAACCATGTCTTCCGGGATCAGCAGATTCTCTAGTAAGTTTTCTCTCTTGAAACCGAATTATCGTATGTGTCAATGATTGGATCTAATCAAATTGTATATATAAATCATTTTTTCAGTTTTCTCTCTTGGCTATTTTCAGTCATTTTTTTTCCTAACTAGTGGAACGATAACGACTCCACAATAACCTATATAAATCAAACTTCTAGATCTACTCTATAATTAATTATAAATATATTGCTTCAAGTCATAATTGGGTTGATATCCACGACACACGGTTATGTAATCTGGAACTGTTGACTTATCGTTTGATATTGGTCTTCACGAGAGCTTATTTTGTTTTCTCAGCGGCTGAGACAGTGGTGTTCTGGAATCTGGATAAGTGCCCAATCCCTAATGATCTTACTCCTGCTTCGATTTCTGACAACATCAAATTGGCTCTGAAGAACATTGGTTACACTGGTCAGTTGTCCATCTTCGCTTATAGTCAATCAAAGCAGATCAAACAAAACTTTGAGATGGTCGGCATAATTCTTATTGAATTAGACTCAGGTAAATAAGTTTTCCTCATTTAAATTCTTAAACACTATTATTGTCTCTGTTTCTGATATACTACTTTATGTTTTTCAGTAGTAAACGCTTCTGTCATGATAGACAATCATGTAGCTCGATGGTGGGGAATGGTAGAGCGATATGAACCCAAAAATTTGCTGGTGATCTCCAAAGAGGATGTCGACACATACCATGGATTCATCCATGTGAAGAATAATGACAACAACCTTTTCCTAGCTCATCCTCAATATACATCAGAAGAGATACCGTCTACTGCAACTTCCATTTGGCTTTGGGATTCCTTATCAAGGGGAGGGATCCCTTTCCATAACCGAACCCTTTCTCCAACAACCGGTAATCTCTGCTCTGTCTATGTTTGATATTAAAGCTTTTTTCCTTTCCATTACCGACCCCCTTTTGTATTAAAGCTTTTTTCCTTTCCATATTTGCTCTTCTCAGATGTGTTTTGGGATCTTGATACATGTCCAGTTAGTGAAGATCTCAGCCCTGGTTTGATTTCTCTTAACATTAAATCAGCTCTCAAGAATATGGGTTATACTGGAGTGTCAATCGTTGCTTACACTGAGCAAATTGATAATGATTTTGAAGGGGATGGTATCAAACTAATCCGCCTAGGTTAGTTCCTTATTATCCCTATTTCTGTTTTGCTTATTATTAATCTTTATTTCTGTTTTGCTTATTATTAATCTCTGTTGCTTATTACGTTGTGTATGGTTTCAGGAACTAACCTCTCAAAATATGAGAGGTTGTTTTTGGATATCTGCTTGTGGGGAATGCACAATCAACAATCGAATATTATGGTTATCTCATCAAAAAACGTCTTTGATTCTGATTTTGTTTTGGCTCTTGCCAAAATAAAAAGCAAAGGTAATGATATCCTGTTAGCTCTGCCACATCACCCATCCAAATTGCTACTTGATACTGCAAGGTCAGTTTGGCGTTGGAATAGCCTATCAGTAGGAGGCCTTCCCCTTGATACCCCTACTCCAATCATAAGGCCTCCTTTTCAGATGAAACCATGTGGCAAAAAGCGCAAGAGCTCAGCAAATATTTCTAAGGAGTAATCTCGAAGTTGGAAATGTATTTCTGTTTATCGTGTTTTGATTTTATTATTTATAAAACATATATGTTTGGTGTTATGTTATTAGCTTTTGCCGTGTTAGGTTGTTGGATGTTTTATTTTATTTTGTTGTGATGTTTGCGCAAATGAAACAGCGCCATGGATTTTAGCTCCTCGATCTTCACTATTCAAATACTCCTTCTGTCCCAAAATATAAGATGTTTTGGTTAAAAGCACAGTTATTAAAATTTTTTTTTACAAAAAACAACATTAAATAAAAGCACTCAAAGTTAAAGAAAGTAATAATTAAAAACACAAAAATATTCTGAGTTTTTTTCTTCTTGTTCTAGAACTAGCTGCTTTTTACACGGTTTGTTTAGATCAAATTTGTGAGGATTTTTTTTATTGATGGGTTGAGCATTTTGCTCCATTTTTAGTTTTGGATTTTTTATTGTTTATGCGTGAAAGAGAAAGAACTAGTTTGGGTTATATAAAGAGAAAGAGATATAGAATGCACATTTTTTTAGGCTAAAGAAATAAATGACTTTGACCAAATTAAATCCTCTAATTAATTTATGTAATAAAATAAATAAAAAACTACATAATATGTGAGAAAATCTAATAAAATGGAACAAGAGAAAAAACTTTAAACATCTTATATTTTAGGACAGAGGGAGTATATTTTTCTCTTTTTTTTTTCTTGTCAAAGAAGTGTATGATTAGAACGTGGCAAATTGGCATACACGTCTTGTATAAAAAATCTTTAAACCAGCAGTTACTACCTTAAAGCTACATTAACCTTATATACGGTAAACTATCCATTCATATCTCATGATAATTCAAATACCAGGGATGTTAATTATGGGTTTTTACCCGGCAGGTACCCGAAACCCGGGTATAATATCAACCCCGCAGGCCTGCCCATTTGTGTTAAGAAAAAAATGGGCTTAAAACAGGCGGGTTTTATTTACCCCGGGTTTCATTCGGATTTACCCTATCGGGTAATGGGTACCAGTTGGATTTTTTTTTATGACAAAAAAAATCATAATTTTTTATTTTGAAAAAAAATAATTCCAATTATTGCTGGAAATCTTGAAATGATATTTTTAGCCAAAACCGTAAAATCAATTTTTTTTCCCAACTTTCTTTTTCAAAAAAGAATTACAATTATGGCGGGGGAACTCGTGAAACGTCATTTTTTTGCTTAAAACACAAAATTTTGGAATAACGTTTTTATGCCAAAACAATAAAATTTTGGAACTGATGATTTTCCGCCAAAACCGTAAAATCACAATTTTCTAACTTTTTTTTCGAGAAAAAATTACAATTATGGCGAAAAAATCGTAAAATGACATTTTTCACCAAAAACACAAAATTGCAGAATAACGTTTTTGTGTCAAAACAATAAAATTGTGATTTTGGATTTCAGATTTTTTGGGTTTTAAAAAAATATACCTAAAGCGGGCGGGCTCAAAACGGTTTCGGATCGGACTATATTTTTTTACCCACCACAACATCCCTAACTCCAATGGTTAAACCGGTCTGATAAAATATATACAAATATCATTATGTAATTGCAATGTTAATCTGATTGATATGCTTTTTCTTTTGCTTAACTATATAAGATCATGATTTTGAAACCAAACTGGATGATGCCTATTAACTACTTGTCTACAAGCTTCTGTTTTGAAACATAAATAATCAGTTTTAATACGTAGAATTAAACAATTCACCTATTAATTTCCATGAATTGTAAAAAAAAACATGAATTAAATCTGATTCATCTTATAGATTTATTTTCCAATTTTCTTGTTTTCAAAAACAAATTAAATTTAAAACACACAAAAAAAAATCAATTCGGATACCCGCGGGTATACCCAAAACCTACAGGTTTTTTTCGGGTAAGCCCGATCGAGTATCAGGTTATGCGGATTTTTTTTAAACGGGCTCAATACGGGCGGACTCAAAACAGACTCAAAACCTACGGGTAGGATTGTTTTACTTGAATACAACAATGTGTTTGATAAAGTTCATCAGGAGAATTTTGGCAAGTCTGGTTACCGTAGAATTGAGACTGGCCTATTCTTAGCTGTTGATCCCAAAGGTAATCTTTATTTAGTGCAAGCACGACACATAAATTCTTGTGGCTTATTAAAACTTTGAAATTCTTCAGGTAACAACACAAACTCCACAAGAAAAAGTAAATGATCGAACAATCATCATCCGGAGGCTCAAGAGAGTCGGAGGCTTATTAGTATCGGTGAATGAGTTGCTTAGATGCATCTGGATTCTTTGAATAATACTCGATCTCAGCCTGTTAAAAAAATTCGGAAAAAAACATCAGATTAATGCTATGTACTTTAGCATTGTGAATCTATTGAAAAAAACTAGAAGACATTATTAGTGTTGTACCTTACGAACTCCTTTTATGGCAACTAGAAGCTTTTCTCCTAGACACTCGTGGAGGACTTGGTCTTTCTCCAAAGCTTCAAGAGATTCTGAGAGCGTTTTAGGAAGTCTTTTCAATGTAGCTACGTCGGCCGGATTTATATCTGTATGTTTCATCAAACAAAAATCACTAATGTTTATAAAAATGCATTTTATAACATAAAATGCAAAAAAACTCGAGATCAAGCTTCATCTTAAGACTATATATATATATATAACGAGTAGCACAAGTTTTTACCTATTGGACTAGGAAGTTGGAGATGTTTCCGGAGACCATCCATTCCAGCAGCCATTATAACAGCCAAACCAATGTGAGGATTAGCAGAGCCATCGAAAGACTTGATCTCAAAGTTAGTAACTAAACCATCAAGAGTTCCGGGTGGAGAAGCTGTTCTTATCGCCGCCTCTCGGTTTTCCCTGCCCCAGCATTGGAATGCTCCACTCCATGTATTAGGTTGGAGACGATCATAGCTAAAAAATATGAAACTTAATTGGTAACACTTAAATAGAGGAAATTACTTGAAAAAGCCTTGTGGTCTTTTTAGCAAGTTACCTATTTGGAAGTGGAGCTATAACTGCTAAGATTGAAGGAAGATGAAACAGAACTCCAGCCATGAACTCTTCTCCAATGGAGGAGATTCCATGAACAGATGATTTATCAGATGCCGGGAAGACATTTTCGCCGTTTTTCCAAAGACTTAGATGCACATGTGATCCAGAACCAATGTCAAATAAACTATACCTGAAAACACACACACACACACACACACATATATGCATTCTTTTAAAATCTTGCAGTTAAAAGTGTATAATATATTTGGTGGGAAAGAGAGTGTTACGTTACATACTTTGGAACAAAGGTTGCGAGATATCCATGTTTCCTTGCAACCGCTCTTATAACTTCACGTGTGTAAACCAAGTTGTCGGCAGCATTGGATGAAATGGTGTGACCTAGAGCTATTTCAAACTGACCTTTCCCTGCTTCAGCGTGAAACTATAACCAAAAATTGTACATGCATGTCAAGAAACATGATGTAGTTGTGATCTATGTATGATAATTCTGAAAGATTGTTAAATTCTTTGAAACCTGTTCAACTGTGATGTTCAAGGACTCGAGCGCGGGTACAATTTCATGGAAAATAGGAGATACAATATCGAATGAGGATGCGGAACAGTAAGTACCAAAGTCAAAAGGCACATACTCTTGTTTCCCTTCCCTAAGACAAAATTTTTTGGTAGGACAAGTGTTAAGATTATGAAAATGATTGGATTGAACAAATAAAGAAACTGGGATCAAGAAACGTATAGTCACATACCGTACAACATTCTTGAGTAGAAAAAATTCGTTCTCAAAACCAGCGTTCATTACCTAAAAGCCAAGGAAAGTTTGAGTTTAAGCAACCAAAAAGCCAGTAAAAGTTTCCTTAGAATGATATTTTAATTTTTACCAAGTCAAATTCATCTTTGAGAACTTTTGTGACCCTTCGTAAGGTCTCTCTTGGACAATATTCCCATGCTTCACCAGGGTTTAAGATCATGTCAGCTAAAACCATGCTCTCTTGATTTATCCTAAGAGTAAATATGATACGGTAACAGATAAGAAAACAACATCTATAAAGTTAAATACAAAGAGAACGAACAAACACGAGTAAAGTACCAAGGTATTGTCCGCATGGTTGATAGATCTGGAACCAGTCTAATCTCACCCACACCCGTCAATTTAGACTCTTCTGCTGTACAATCAGCAAATGAAGGCATCCCCATTATTGCAAAACTCAGACCGACGCCGTTCTTCTTCACACTTCTGTTAAAGCGTTGTGCTTGAACAGCCTTAAAAAAATTACAGTAAACAAAATTCTTGTCAAGTTTCTGTGGTTGTAAGGAAAGAAACTTTAAGTGAGAAAAAACAAAAAAAACAACTCACACGGCATCTATGTTGTCCAGAAGTATCAACCCAAATGATGCGTACAAAAGAACTACTATCTTCTTGAACATCAGGCTCCTCCATCTCTAATTTGGGAGATATTGTACTTTGTGGACTGGAAGAATTTGTGTCTATATCAAGCTTATAAAAACCAATAGAATTTCGTGAAAATATGTCTTTAGCTACATCAATAGCTTCCGTGAGTGAGAGATCACCACTTGCACAAGCATCACGTAAAACTACGTAGATGACCTCTCGTGCTTTCTTTGCACCTACGTAAAACAGAGAGCTATCAAAGACTGAAGCAAATAGATTTCAAATTTTCAAAACTTAGAAACACAATGAGAACATATATACAAAATTATACAACTTGAGCTAACCTAAATAGTAGGTCTCAGGAGATGCATACCCATCAGTGCTAAACATAACCTGTAACATATCTTATGGTTAGGACAAGAACTTATAATACCATTGACTATGTTAACGTGCTGCATGCATTTAGGATTACCTTCTTTGTTGGGGCTAAGTCAAGAAGCTCCTTAACTGATGACACCATACCATGGACACTAAGCTTTGGAACCGCCAACCCGAAATCAAGATAAACCTTAAAAAGGAACAAAAGATTAATAAATAAGCAAACGACATGACATAAATTTACAGATAATTTAAAAAATGGTATGAAAAAAGACCTGTGGATAAACTGAAGACATAAACGATGCTTCCTTTGAGAATGGATAAGATGCATGAAGAAGAACTATACGACACTTTGCAAATCTTTTGTCTTCAAGAAGGTTTCTAAGGTGAAGAGGATTTGACAACCGTAAATCCAAATCCCTGTCACCAAAACTGTTTCAAACGAAAAACAAGATTCAGGTTTGTTTAATGAAAAAAAACTCAGAATTTATTAATATCAATCACAAATTTGACCAAATCTTGCATACCCTGTGTGAATCTGCAAGGGCAAGTCACAACACTCAGCGATCTCCAAACTACAAGTAAGAATGTAATCAATCAAGCCTTTGTTTCCAATACGGACAGGCTTTCCAACTGCAGCAAGAAGAAAGGTAAGTGTGATCAGAGAAAAGGTATCTAAAATCTTGATTAGCATAGACATAAATTAGGACCAAAATCGTACCTTGCAAGACTTCAAGAAGGCCTTTCTCAGCAACTTCTTTAGTCACATGAGTATCAATATCCAAACCACTACGATAAGCAGCAATAGTTTTTAAAGCAACAATCTCTGGAACAAGCGTGACCAAAAAGTCAAGATTGACGAAGTAATTAAACCAACACTAGTGAGTGTATTAAAAAAAGAAAGATGAAAAAGGATATGAGTTCAATCTTTGAACAAAGGTTTTGGTGAAAGAATCCAGATTCCATGAAGATGCATCAGGACTCTCTTCTTCGAGGATTTGCTCGGCAAGAGTTTCGATACGCAAGACTCGACCAACAAATGGAACAAAGTTTCTATGCCATTCAATGTCATGTTTCTTGTCCAGCTTCAATCCATCATCAATGAGTAGAGCAGAGATTTTAGCTTCTTTAAAACACTTGGATGTAAAAGAATCTAAACCCGAGGTTTTACGATGTTCCTCAATCGATTCCAAAGATACTTGAGTGCCATAAAGTTGAGCAATCTCCCTCAAGTTCCTCTGTTACCAAAACAGAACATTCCATGATCAATCAATCACTTGAACAATGAACTTTCAGAATATTATTAGATAAATTTCACGAGATTCCAAGTAATGTAGTAAGCAAATTCAAAATCTTGTGGCAAATTCGGAGCTAAAACTTTCTTAAAACAAGCTCATATAACTTCCTTACCTTGAAGGAGAGGGAGTGATGAGCGAAAGACAAAGCATCGCCGGTAGCTTCGGAGAAAGTTTCGATGAACGGAAAAGATGAGTCAAGAGAAACTATGTTGTGAGCGTGAGCATCAACGAGCTCTAGTTTCTCTATTGCTTCCTTTAACTCCACAAATTCCATTTCTCTCTTTCTTTCTTTTTTTCCCCCAAAATTTATTATCAAACTATTACACTTTAGAGAAGGTACAGAAACATTTTATAAGCAGAAGACGTAAAGCTCGTCTTTGAATCGTCTTCGTTGATCTTGGTTTATGCCGGTGGATGGTGTCGTTGACATTTTTTGTTCACAAATCTCAATAATTTGGAGAAGATCGATGGACCACGTGGTCCACGTTGTGCAAGATCCAATAATTCATCTGCCACGTGTTCTAGTAGGGTTGTGTTGACAACTTTCTCGCATTTCCTTCTCATTTTTTAGAAGATGGTGGTCCACTTGAGGATATAGTTTCTTTTGTTAAAGGACTTGCAATTATATCGAAAAAAGAAAGAAAACATACAGCCTATGCAATGATTAATTTGTTCTGGCCCAAAAGATTCAGTAGTAGAAATTGACGACAACTTAATTAAATTTAATAGTGATGGAATCTAATTAAACTGTAGAAGAGTGTACAAGGAATATTACTTTCAGATCAGAGAAGTCGACGATAGAGATTATGTGAGAGAGCTAGTGCGTTGTGTGATTAAGCTGTTGCAAGCCATCGTTGTAGCATCCTAGAAGCGCGTTGACCGTTGTTCTCCCTGAAAGCAGCAATTTTGTTCCTGATCGAAGAATCAATGGTGGTGAGTAAGGAAGTGAAAGGGCTGAATGTTTGGCAGTGGATTCAATCCAGATCTCGTATGACACACTGCCAAGCTAGTTTGGAGAGTCTGGTGCTAACTGCAATCAAACAGTAAGTGATTCCTTGATTCCATTGGATAGTTGCAAAGCATACAGTTAGGCGTAACATTGAGGCCCCAACTAATGAGTATGTCCTTTGTGGGAGATCGATTTAGTGTCATCAACCAGGTCAAAAAACTATGTTTTGGCGTACATCCCTTGAACCAGACAGCAACGTGCCAAGGGACTAATGGCTGATGAAGTATGATTTGGTAATAGGTTTGACCAGTGCTAAATCGTTGGTAAGTTATGCTGTTTATCTCCCATACATAATAGTCCTCTGCATCAGAAAGCATTAGTGTTGTTAAGTAAGCGTGGAGCGCAACCTGATTCTCAGAACGCGCAGGTGGAAGACGCCAATGACCATTTGAGTACAAGTCATTCAGTGTTACGTTGAAGCGGATGCCTAAGCGTGAGGTCCTCGAAGCTCCAAAAAATTCTTCAATTCGGCCGAATGGTGACCAATTTTCATACCATAAGCGACATGTCTTTCCATTCTCCACTCGAAGATTCAGGAATCTGAACACCTCAACCTTTGCCTTTAATATTTTGTTGGCTAACCATGTGTAGTTTTGGCGGTGCTGCAGGGTCCAGAAGTTTTGCAGGCTGCCACTTGAGGATATAGTTATTCGAAGGAAACAACTATAAAATCCAAAAGATAATTATGCAATGATTTAAATTTCAAAATTTAAACAATGATTTTATTTGATATTATGTTATCACTTTCATCACCTTTTAACATTGATAGGAAATACATATAAATAAATAAAAAATGTCAACCACAATTCAATACTTTGTAATTTGATTTTTCCCTAAGGTGCGTTTACAGTATACAAGCTAGTATGTATTTATACGGCACATGCTTTTATTTGGTCATGAATGGAGACAATTCATTTGTACTGTCGTGCGGTTCACTAGTTCTGCTTCTAACATTCACAGCCACAAACCATAGTTCCTTGTCACTAGTGTATCTCTCCATTTTTTCTTCTTATTTGTCCATTTCAAATTTCGGCTCACGTCACATTTACAATTTCTAGTTCACATTCTATTTTTTTTCCCCGGAATTCTAATGTGTTCAATCTATACTATATAAAAGTTGAAACTATACTGTTTCTAAGGCGTCCACATAGGATTTAAAAAAATCGATATTATTGGTCCACTTAACATACATTATGACGATAATTTATCAAAAACTAAAAAAAGAAAAATGTAGTTATTCTGAATATTCTTGATATTCTTGACTTCAATAAGAGCAGTTTCTTAATATTCTGAATATTCTTGATATTCTTGAGTTCTTTCTTCTAAACTGTCTAATATGCTCACCTAAGTAGGCTTTCATCTATTCAATTTTTGGAGATAATGGAGATGAAATTCTCAGATGAATTTTACTTTCTGTTTCAAAAAACAGATAAATCTCATCGTGAAAGCAAAGTAGTCGCGAGAATCAATTACACTTACCAAAATAATGTAAAGTTTTGTAACAATGGCGAAGATATGAATATTTCAATAAGAAAATCATACTTGTGGTATTCTTGCAAAGTCTTCGCTCTGAAACAAAACATAAGACTCAAAGATTCAAAAAAACGTTTTGCAGCATGGCTACTAAGTATTGAAGATGAAAATGCACCTATAAGTGAAACAAAATATGCCAATGAAGATAATGGTCAGATGGTGGTCTTTGATCCTAAATTTCAAATGCAATCAAGTGAAATCATCTGTAAGACATATTTCAAGCCATAAAGGCAGATAACATTTTATCAAAAAGTACATATGCAAGCATTACAAAGATAACAATCCTAACTATATATTAAAAATGATACATCATATTTTAATATGCTTTAAACAAATTAATTTTTAAATCTTTATTCTATATTAAATTTAATTTTCTAAAAAATATATAAAAAACATATATGATTAACATAAACCAAAATAAAATATTATACAATACTCTAGCTGCAAATAAAATTGAAAAATCACAAAAATATATTAAACAAATCGATAAAAATAGATCCGCGCATAGCGCGGATAAAAAACCTAGTATATTATAACAGATTTGAATTAATAATCAAATAGGAAAATAACGATGTCGTTTAAATTAGCTAATCATAAATTAATATAACATGATATTTAAAAATAAATCCGTATAAATCTTTGTTACTGTAAAAAAAATACCCTATAAAAATCAGATTGTTAATTTTGTATTTACAAAAATGTGACCGCATCACTTCAATACATATATCCCAAAATTAAGTCATTTTTAGTGAATAAACCCCAAAAAAGTAAACAATTTGGTTTTATTTTTCCGAATAAACCTTTACAGCGAAAAATGAAACTAAACATTTTTAATAATAAAAATCTAACTGAGGGCTTGATTGGTTCACCCGCAACCACCCGCAAATGATGTGTTTGCGGAAGGTTGAGGTTGCAAGTGTTTTATGCCAATCATGCAAATCGCAACATACTGCTTCAAACCGCTTAAAATTTCTCTATTTCAAAAGCACCTTTCAGCTAGCTTTTGCGGCTACGGCTACAGATAGTTGAAAATAATTATTTTATTAAAATTTTTAATTTATAATACTAATAAAAAAAAATTTTAAAAATCAATTTTCGAAAAATAAAAATTTATTATAATAAATTCTTAAAATCTTTATATATCTACTAACTAAAATAAAATATATTGATAAGTATAAAAATATTTTCTAAATAAAAAAATGTTTCAAACCTTTTAAAATAAAATTTTTTAATGAGTTATTATAAAATTTGTTTAAAACTTCACTTTTAAATTTTGATTATGGTAATACAATTTTTTTCTCATAAAAATTATATTTAAATATGTTAAACAGTATATGTAACCGCTGTTAATTAGTCAGTAATTTTTCGCAAATGCACTCATTTTTATTTATTAAACCAGTCGTATAAACGACTTAATAACATTTATAACCGCAACTGCCCGACTGCCCGCTTCTACAAACTTCCACATCCGCAAACGTAACCCTGCATTTAAACCAGTCGAACCTCAATCGAAACCAAAAGGTCCAAAACCACATCAAATCAAAATTATATATTTTTCCAATTCATTTTTAATTTTAAATTAAGCAAACCGATCTGATCCAACCGAAATATTTCGGAAACCGAACAACACAAAATTGAAACCAAACCGAAGAAATAGAAACGATGAAGCAGAGCAGAGCAACTGTGTCGTCTTCTAGCTCTGTTTCTACACAAAGAAATTTGCAGTCTCTCTTCTTCTCCACCTTATCTCTCTATCACTCTTCTTCGATGTCATTAATACAGCATCCCTTTCAACGGAATCATTCGGATTACGCTAATGAAATCATCACACAACTCTCTTCTAAAACTCCCTACTTTTCTCGGTAACAATTCTCATATGTCTTGCTGTTTTGATTTTTAATTTTCCTTAATTCTTCAATTTTGGGTTTATCTTAATCTCTCGATCTCTGTCTATCATACTTGCAGGAGCACGGTTCATCAACATATACCTTCCCCTGTTTATTTTCGTTGTGTGGGTTCTACTTCAATGACGCCCACAACGTGTTCGACGAAAATCCCCAACGAACATACTGGGAAAACGAGCTCTGGTCTGATCTCAACAAGACACAGAGTAGATCATAAGAAAGAATTATCTCGGATTCTTAGAACAGACGCTGCTGTTAAGGGAATTGAGAAGAAAGCCAACTCTGAAAAGTACTTAACTTTGTGGCCAAAAGCTGTTCTTGAAGCACTTGATGAAGCTTTCAAAGAGAATCGATGGCAGTCTGCTCTTAAAGTACATTGCTTTCTTTCTTCTTCTTCATCATCTTTACGGGTAACTGTCAATTAAGATTCCATAGAATTCATTTTCATGTTTCTCTACTTTATAGATTTTCAATCTTCTTAGGAAGCAGCATTGGTATGAACCAAGATGCAAAACATATACAAAGCTGTTTAAAGTGCTTGGGAATTGCAAACAGCCTGATCAAGCCAGCTTGCTTTTTGAAGTTATGTTATCTGAAGGATTGAAACCCACCATTGATGTGTATACATCTCTTATAGCTGTTTATGGCAAAAGCGAGCTTCTAGACAAGGCGTTTGCCACGCTTGAATATATGAAATCGGTTAGTGATTGCAAGCCAGATGTGTTTACCTTTACTGTTCTCATCAGTTGTTGCTGCAAACTTGGTCGGTTTGATCTGGTTAAAAGTATCGTTCTTGAGATGTCATATCTTGGAGTTGGATGCAGCACGGTTACTTACAACACTATCATTGATGGGTATGGAAAGGCTGGTATGTTTGAAGAAATGGAAAATGTTCTCGCTGATATGATTGAGGATGGAGATTCTCTTCCAGATGTTTTCACGCTTAACTCGATAATTGGGTCATATGGTAATGGTGGAAATACGAGGAAGATGGAGAACTGGTATAATCGGTTCAAGCTAATGGGAGTGGAGCCAGACATCACTACATTTAACATACTGATCCTGTCATTTGGAAAAGCTGGAATGTATAAGAAGATGAGCTCGGTTATGGATTTCATGGAGAAAAGGTTCTTCTCTCTGACAACTGTCACTTACAATATAGTGATTGAGACATTTGGAAAAGCTGGAAGAATCGAGAAAATGGATGATGTATTCAGGAAAATGAAGTATCAAGGAGTGAAACCCAACTCTATCACGTATTGTTCGCTTGTTAACGCATATAGCAAAGCTGGTCTTGTGGTTAAGATAGATTCGGTTTTGAGGCAAATTGTGAATTCAGATGTGGTATTGGATACGCCGTTCTTCAATTGCATAATCAATGCATATGGCCAGGCTGGTGATTTGGCCACGATGAAGGAATTATACATTCAAATGGAAGAAAGAAAATGTAAGCCTGATAAAATCACTTTTGCTACTATGATCAAAACCTATGCTGCTCATGGGATATTCGATGCTGTCCAGGAACTCGGGAAACAAATGATTTCTACTGGTGAGAATTCAAGTATCCTCTTATAAATATGTTCGGTATTCCAGCTCTGTTTGGTGATTGATTGTATTTGTGGTTGTTTCTAAACTTTGTTTCTTCTAGTAGGCAAGAAGAAGCTTATTGGGTGATGCTTTGGTTTGTGAATGAGAAAATCTAATGCAGAAGAGTTTGGAAGTTGTGAACAAATAGTTCACACTAAGAGGATCACTATCTGGAGACCCATGCGGCCATGGCTGTACGTTTAAGTTTTGGAACCACCAGTTCAGGTGCTTGGAAGACCCTAAGAGCGGCCTGGTCACTACTCATTAGATTTGGATTGGTTCTGATATCTATCAAATCAGCATTGTGGAATTATTCCAGGTCAGTGTAAGTAGTAAAAGCCAATCTTTGTAACTCTATGTCATAATCTGTTTGTTGATATTTGATTTTTGGGGTTTGTAGTTGTTGATGAAGCTGTTTGATAGAGTCACTTGTTAGCTTGTTTATTTACTGCTTTAGTGTTACTGTCTAAATGTAAATCTGAAGTTATTATCTGGGATTTGTCCTTTTGTAATTCGTGTCAATAATAGGTTTTGGACAAGGGTCTATATAACACATTGATTAAGTGACACACATCTATATATACTTTCCATATTTATTTAAGAAAAACATTATCAGTTATCACATACTATTATTTGTTGGATTTTTTTTATCGTTTAGTTTGATATCAAAACTCAATTCAAAGGTTTCTTGGAGAAGTAAAATTTAATTTTCTTACGGCGGCGGCTCTTTAGACAGGTCAAAGCAAATCGTGATCTAAACTCTATCGTGGCTATATACTTTTTCTTTTCCAACATTGATAGCTATATATTTGAGCGCCCTGCTTTTCAATCTTAAAAGATAATTCTTTTTCCTTCTGATATTGTAAGATCTATCAAAATGTGTTCTTATGATCCTCTTCACTTCGTCGTAATACCCTATATGGCTCAAGGCCATATGATCCCATTGGTTGACATCTCTAGGCTCTTGTCCCAGCGTCAAGGCGTGACCGTCTCTATCATTACAACTACTCAAAACGTAGCCAAGATCAAGACTTCACTCTCCTCTTCCTCTTCCTTTCCAGCCATCAACATCGTTGAAGTTAAGTTTCCATCTCAACAAGCGGGTTTGCCGGAAGGGTGTGAGAGTGTAGACATGTTGGTATCAATGGCCGATATGTTGAAGTTCTTTGACGCAGCCAACTCGCTTGAGGAGCAAGTCGAGAAAGCTATGCAGGAGATGGTTCAGCCGCGGCTGAGCTGCATCATCGGAGACATAAGCCTTCCTTTCACTTCAAGACTTGCCAAGAAATTCAAGATCCCCAAGATTCTTTTCCATGGGTTTTCTTGTTTCAGCCTCATGTGCATACAAGTGGTTCGAGAAAGCGGGATCTTGAAAGTTATAGAATCTAATGACGAGTATTTCGATTTGCCCGGCTTGCCTGACAGAGTTGAGTTCACTAAACCTCAGGTCTCTGTGCTGCAGCCTGTTGAAGGAGATCTGAAAGAGAGTACGAAAAAGATTATTGAAGCTGATAATGATTCTTATGGTGTCATTGTGAATAGTTTCGAAGAGTTAGAGGTTGATTATGCAAGAGAATAGAGGAAAGCAAGGGCTGGGAAAGTTTGGTGCATAGGACCTGTTTCCTTGTGTAATAAGTTAGGGTTAGAAAAGGTTGAGAGAGGGAACAAGGCTTCCATTGGTCAAGAGCAATGCCTTCAATGGCTTGGCTCTCAAGAAACAGGTTCAGTGCTCTATGTTTGCCTAGGCAGTCTATGTAACCTTCCCTTGGCTCAGCTCAAGGAGCTAGGGCTAGGCCTTGAGGAATCTAATAAGCCTTTCATATGGGTTATAAGAGAATGGGGAAAATATGGGGATCTAACAAAGTGGATTCAAGAAACCGGATTCGAAGAGAGGATCAAAGATAGAGGACTTGTGATTAAAGGTTGGGCACCACAAGTGTTCATCCTCTCACAACCATCAATTGGAGGGTTTTTGACTCATTGTGGATGGAACTCGACTCTAGAAGGAATTAGTGCTGGAGTTCCACTATTGACATGGCCTTTGTTTGCTGAACAATTCTTGAATGAGAGTTAGTTGTGCAGATATTAAAAGTAGGGTTGAAGATAGGAGTCGAGAAGTCAATGAAATATGGACAAGAAGAGGAGATAGGAGTGATGATGAGTAGAGAAAGTGTGAGAAAAGCTGTGGATGAGCTAATGGGTGATTGTAAAGAAACACAAGAGAGAAGAAGAAGAGTCAAAGAACTTAGTGACTTGGCTAATAAGGCTTTGGAAAGAGGAGGATCTTCAAATTCTAATATTAGATTGCTCATTGAAGACATTGTGGAGCAATCACAATATCAAATTTGATTAATGGAGGGTTCAAAGATTGTTGTTACGATTGTTATTGAGGAAAATAAAGATATGGTTGTAAAATATGTTAATTTAAAGTTATATAGGGTTTTTGATTAAACTAAAGCCCATATATAGAACATGGTCCAGGAGAATAATGAACCGGGCCTGGATAGAGAACATATCTTCTCTATATTTTACCAAAGATCAAACCATATAATGAATGAGAGTTATCTAAATTAAAATGGTCACGTAGGTTAAAAGAGATAAAGAGGATGATGTCATATCAAATGTACGTAGAAGATATATTGGGATATGAAATCCAAAGCTTTAGTAGTTCAAGAATTTACAACCAATATAAGTCATCGAAGGATGACTTATATTGAATCGATTTTTCTTTGTCTAGTTATTTTTCTGCAAACAATATTTGAAATAATCAAGTTTTTTGCCACGGTAGATTGGATCATTTCTATGTTAAAGCGTTGAATAAGATTTTTCCAAACATCGATTTTGATAAGTTTAAATATGAGACTAGTCCTTTTGGGTAAGATTACAGAAATGTTTTCTAAAGTTCTGTGAATCTTCTTATGCAAGTTGTTCTGATATATCTTACCAAAAAAACAAACAAAATTTGTTCTGATTTGATTAGTCGTTGACATTTGGACGTGGTCACGTGTAGCCCAAGTTATTAAAAGTAACGGATCGGATAATTGCGGGTAAGGGTAAGGTAAGGGTAATAAGGGTATCGAAAATCATTACCCGAAGTATACTCTTAAAGAATAAGGGTTGGGTAGTGCGGGTATCGGATAGGGTAAGAGTAATAAAATGATTAAATTTCATTACCCAAACGGGTAATTCGTATGACTAAAATAGCAATATGAACGGATAATTTGAATAAAATAACTAAATACTTTATTGATCATTAATCAAAATACTATTTTGATTATAAAGTCATATTCTCCTTCAAAAACTAAAAATGGTTATCACATATTTACCCAAAAACTAACTTTAGTTTTAATTAAAATTTCCATCTAAAAGATATTTTTAATTAATAAGCCAATCCTACATATAAAATTTATATATTATGTGATTTTCACTTTAAGTGTTTGTGGTGATGATAAAAAAAATAAAAGAACAAAGCAAAATATCATTTACATGCAAAACATAAAAAAATGTTAACTATCAAATGTATAATTTTACATAATCGTAAAAACGTAACTACTCTTATGGGTAATTTGGGTACCCTAGGTAATACCCGATCCGTACACTTACCCGTAATAATAAATTTTTGTTACCCAAACGGGTAATTTTATCAATTCTTACCCTAAATATTTAGGTAATTTAAGGTTGGGTAAAGGTTGGGTCGAATGACCCGACCCGAAGTGCCCAGGGCTTTGCATTTCTCTCGTGAGATTAAAATTACTTATTTTTCTAGTTTAATTGCTTAAAATTCTAAGTTTAGAAATTGATACGTCTTAATTAGCCAAATAAGAAGTTCTTATTAACAGTGACTGGAGACATGCATGAGTTTTATCAAAAAAAGACATGCATGAAACAACATGTATACATACTTAAAAGCAAAACAATACTACATCATAGAAACTGCTCGAATAACAATTATGCATCATAGATTTACCTTTGTCATTCAAAAACTAACTGTTAAAGTAACCTCTACGTATAATTAATGATATATGTATGTGTGTGCATATATTTATTTACTTATATATATTTTAAGAAAATAAATTTAATTTGCAAACCTTCGTGGTTAGATTTTCGACTTGAGTGGTTTTTTTTTTTTTTGGTGTGTTTATATTTCCATTGTAAAGTAAAGAGACTCTAAAGTAAATATGTTTTGATTAAAAAAATATATAATTCTAGAAGTTGTATTAGGAACATTGTTACAAACTGTAAACAAAAACACAAAACATTTGAATGTAAATTTTCAAATGATATTTGATTAGAATTAAAAAAAAAAAAAGCAAAATTGACGCCATGTGACCACCCACCGAAACCCGAATGGTGGCCTTTTTCTTTTTGCTACGTTTTAGGTTGTGATTTTTTATCATTGTTTTTTTTTTTGGGAATAAATATTTTTAAGCGTTAGAAAAATAGAAGACACCATATGAAAAGCAATAACTACCCTGAGATTATAAACCAGGCTAAAATCTAGAATATTTGGTCAAGTAAATTTAATTAAAAAGCCTACCAACTTAAGAGAAAGAGAATTACTCAAGAATATATATATTCTAGAAAAATTAATCAAAAGGTATGTTGTACACGCCAATGCTCCACTGTTCAAAAGGTTGGACTGGTCTTACGTTGGTTTTTGTTCACCACATACGCACAATTGAACGTTTCAAAGTGTAAATTTTTCATGCCAACGAAGAAAAAAATGTCCTTTTCAGACGGAACTTATTAGAAAAGAGTTTTATCCACACACACACAAAAAAAAAATTATTAGAAAAGAAAAGGAAACTACGAACAAAATACGAAGCAACTTAATTTAATGCCGTGATGTTTGGGGTTTATTTATTTAAAAATGGTTTTGACTGTCATTAACTACTCATATGATTTTCTTGGGATACGCTAGCTGTATATAGTTCCCTAATTGTAGTTGGTATAGAAATGCCTTGATTTAGAATATTTTCTAAACTTTATGATGATTGAAATTGAAGATATAAATAATGGAATGCATAAAAACCTATATGAAAAAGAAACATAAAAATAGAATGTAAAACTTAACGTGGAAACTTTGTTGATTTCTCTAGAATATTTTGATTTCGTTTAGCTTTAGCTTACAACATTTTCGACAAAATTTCAACAATTTTTTTTTTAATTTATGAAACTAATAGGCAAGTAAATGATGATTTTAAATACCCATAGAATTTATTTATTTTGTTTTGTTTCCCAAATCCCAACAGGTATAGAACTGTTAGGATTTCACATAATTTTGTATAGTTTTTTCCAGCATTTTCTCTAATAGATCGTCGACATTTTTCGATGAGCACCCTGCATAAACCAAGATGGAAATCAATACGTAGAATCAAATAAATTTACCCAAGTTGTCGTTTGTTATGTTTTTCTTAGTCCTCCAAAATAAGTTTTTTTTAATATACATATTCTTATAAGCAACTAATTAGAAATATATCTAAATTTTAAGCATTTGGTATATCTAAAATTATAGATTCAATTTGATTCCCTAAATTAACATTATGAATATCTATACTATATACTATTAAAAAAGAGTTACTCGTTGACCCGTTGCCAAACAGATTTTCAAGAATATTTAAATAAAATATTTTTAGTTATGCATCCAAACACTATTTATTTCATTATCTAATATTATAAATATTTACAACCAAACACAATTATTTTCTTATCTAATATTATAATTTAATAGTATAAATTATAATTCTTCTATCACATTTGTTTGATCTTATTTTTAAGTTATTTTGAATGATTATATAATACATATAATTAGTAAAAAGTTTAGATTTTTTTCTGTATATGTTGTAACTCAATTTTTTTAAAATAAACATATATTACTCAATTGATGAAGAAAAAATTTGTGTTCTACGCTCCACATAAGCTAAAACATTTAGGCAATGATTCATAGACATATTATTAAAAAGACCAAAATAATTCCAAATACGAATGAACAATAAGCTTTACTTATCATGCGTTCAAATTTAAAAGTTTTATTCAGTTTAATCCGGTTTTAGTTAAACCAATTTAAACTTAAAAAAATATTTCAACTCTGGAAATTTTTTAAAATATTAATAATAGTTAACTCTATAAATATTTTAAAATATTAATAATATTTAAACTCTATAAAAGTTTTTAAAAATTAATAATATTTAAATTAGATAAAAATTAAAAATATATATAAAATAAGACCATTTATAAGAAAACTTTGAAATTGACCCAAATTATATGTCTTTAAATAAAAGGTTTGTTTTAAAATAGTACAAAGATGTTTAATTAAGGAACCAAAACTATTTTTATATTTCCTTTTATATTTTTTCATAACCATTACATTAACAATAATTATTTCTTTTCAATGCAATTAAATCTCTTAAATATTTGATTTACATAGACATATTTTTATTTAAATATTAAGTCATCAAGATCTTCGATTTAAATAAATAATGTATTAAATATATATTAATACGATTTAAATAATTAATATATTAAATATAAATTAATACGTTTGTTTAGATAAAAATTAAAAAAATTAAATTATTTTTATATAATAAAAATATAGAAAATTAACAATTCAACATAGATTTAAAAAACAAAAAATCTCTATATTATTATTTGAGAAGTACATTTTAAAAGATAATTTATATGTTGTAGTTATTATGAAATGCAACTAACGATATACTAATTTTTTATTTCATTTATAAATGATATAAATAAAATTAAAAATAATATAAAACATCATAATGGTCAACATGTTTGTAAAATCTTTGTACGAATATGTTGGTGTAACTTGTTACTCAATTGCTTGCCTAATAGACTAAAATAATCAATTCAAAATATGTAATTATATTAAATAGATCGGTTACAGGACGTAAGGCTTTCGAGTGATACGGGATATGATTGGTTTTTGTCCCAAAATGGACAGATAACTAATTTTGTAATATTGACTAATATATATATTTATTTATTTAATACTAGATCTACCTATTTATAATAATTATTTTAATAATATAAATAGATTAAAATTATCAATAAAAACGGATAATTATATAAATATGATTGGTTATAGGATGAGAAGTTTCCGACGAATACTAGACATGACAGGTTTTCGTTCCAAAATGGACAGATTTAAGATAAATATTGGATAACTAATCATATAATATATATTAAAAAATAATATATATAGATATATCAAAATAATGAAATCTGATATGGTAAAAAAATGATGTAACTGTATGACATCATGCGTTATAAGAGACCACCAAAAGCGATTAATCTCCGTATATGTTTTGTTTTTTTAGTATTGATAGATGATGTCGATACATGTTTTGATTTTCATTTAATTAGAAATTTTTTTATTTAGATTAATTTAATATCTAATTTGGTAGGATTTGTTCTAAATTATTTCAATGAGAATAAATAACATAATTAATTTGGCATAGGTTTGAAGCATATTATAAACCGTAAAAAATAAAATATTATAAATATATGTTAAACAAAAAATGTTTATAAACCATAAAGAAACACAAAAATAATAAATTAATTACTAGAATAAAATACAAATATTTAGTAAAAAATAAAAATAACATATTTCTATTAAAATCATTTATCTACGGTATACCACGGGTTCGAATATAGTAAAAGGTAAAATTGATTTCGACTATATCTTATCTTGTTTAGTCTATCTCGAGTTTAATATAGCCTTCGAAAGTTTTTCCTTCTTCCTTGTATTATCCATCTGGCCAACTTATGCCTTTCATGCGATTTCGTTTTGAAATCCGTGAACATTAAACATACTCCAAAAAATATCTCTTTTATATCCTAAATTAAAATCATACTTTTTTTTTAATTTAATCATACAAAAGAGGTTCTATTCATTATTCAATCTAAAACTTAACGTACACATAACGTGAACACTTCTACACATATGTTTTGTCATAAATAAATTCAATCTAAAACTTAACGTGAACACTAGTACAATAATTTTGTTTTTGTTTTATTTGAGGATTTCAATTTCCTCATATTTTCTTGAATTTTTGTCGTATGTATCTTATTAATTGTCATGGTATAATGACGTAGCTCACTACCTGTCATCGACTCAGATTTTAAACAATGAGGGTAGATGATTGGTTCTCTAAACAGTATTTTTTTTATGACTTGTTCAAAGTCAATATATATACAGCTGTTATAGACTTACCCAATATTAAATAAGATCTCTTACAAGATGCATTCCCACATGTATATATATATACATATACATATTAGAGCTTTGTGTTGTATCTTCTATATGTTCTATGTCTCTTTATCTCTAAACATTTACTAAAAAAACCCAACAAATGGAAGCTAAAATGGTTTCAAAAGCCAAAAGACTTCACTTTGTTTTGATCCCTCTCATGGCTCAAGGGCATCTAATCCCTATGGTTGATATCTCAAAGATTCTTGCGAGGCAAGGCCACCTCGTTACCCTAGTTTCAACCCCTCAAAATGCTTCTAGGTTTGAGAAGACAGTTGAGCGGGCAAGATTGGAGTCAGGTCTAGAGATCAACGTCGTGAAATTTCCACTTCCCTACAAAGAATTTGGTCTTCCTAAAGATTGTGAGACTCTCGACACTTTGCCCTCCAAAGACCTCCTACGGAGATTCTATGACGCTGTGGATAAACTTCAAGAGCCCTTGGAAAGGTTTCTTGAGCAACAAGAAATCCCTCCAAGTTGCATAATCTCCGATAAGTGTCTCTTTTGGACATCAAAAACAGCGAAGAAGTTCAAGATCCCGAGGATCGTTTTCCATGGAATGTGTTGTTTCTCTCTTTTGAGTTCGCACAACATCCATCTTCATAGCCCGCACCTCTCGGTTTCTTCTAACTCGGAGCCTTTCTCTATACCAGGAATGCCCCATAGGATCGAGATAGCGAGAGCTCAGTTACCAGGTGCGTTCGAGAAGTTAGAAAATATGGATGACGTTCGAGAGAAGATGCGTGAGTGTGAATCAGAAGCTTTTGGGGTTATTGTTAATAGCTTCCAAGAATTGGAGCCTGACTATGCGGAGGCCTACGCTGAGGCCATTAATAAGAAGGTATGGTTCGTTGGACCTGTTTCTTTTTGTAGCAACCGTATAGCGGATCTTTATGATAGAGGAAACAACGATAACATCGGAATAAGCGAGACCGAATGCTTGAAGTTTCTCGATTCGATGAGTCCAAGGTCAGTCTTGTACGTTTGTCTAGGTAGCCTCTGTCGACTAATACCCAATCAATTGATAGAACTAGGTTTAGGGCTAGAAGAATCAGGAAACCCCTTTATTTGGGTGATCAAGACAGAGGAAAAACACATGAATGAGCTAAACGAATGGCTAAAAAGCGAAAATTTTGAAGAACGAGTTAGAGGAAGAGGGATAGTCATAAAGGGTTGGAGTCCTCAGGCTATGATACTCTCACATGGCTCAACCGGAGGATTCTTGACTCACTGCGGTTGGAACTCAACAATAGAAGCTATATGTTTTGGCGTACCAATGATCACATGGCCGTTGTTTGCTGAACAATTCCTCAATGAGAAACTAATAGTGGAGGTTTTGAAGATTGGAGTTATTGTTGGGGTGGAGATTCCGGTGAGATGGGGAGACGAGGAAAGACTTGGAGTGTTGGTAAAAAAACAGAGCGTTGTGAAAGCTATAAAGCTTTTGATGGGCGAAGATTTTGAACGTGTAGATGAAGACGATGATGATAGTGAATTCGTGAGACGTAGGACACGTATTCAAGAACTTGCAGCAATGGCGAGAAAGGCTGTGGAAGAAAAGGGATCTTCGAGTATTAACGTTTCAATTTTGATCCAAGATGTTTTAGAGCACTTGAGTATTCTTGAGTAGAAAACTCTAATATTAAGTTCATAAAAAGACCTTTAACAAATTCATTTTTTTGGTTGTTAAAAAAGAAGTTAATTTTAGAGATAATCGTGATGGCGTCCTCGACTGCTTCTTCTTCGACGGCATCCTTAGCTTTTGCTTATCTACTACACTCCGGAGGAAAACAAAACAAAAACAGAACTTGTCCCGGAGATAGAGCCAAAATCAAAATAAGCCCAGGCCCAAATCGCAGCCCTTAAGCCCTTTCTTTAAATTGCAGCCAAAGTGTTTGATAAAATGTCTGACAGAAAAAAAAATACTCAAACATCTTTGGATATGATATTATTATGTTTGGGTTTCTTCTTTAGCCACACCAAATAGCTGTCAAGTCGTTACTGCTCTAACAGACTAACATGTATACATACATCACAACTTGATGTCAGGAACTCGAAAAGTAAAACCCAATAATATCTTCACTTTTTGATTGATAAACTTGAGAGCACTTGTATCAAAATTATTGAAAGTTGTTAATCATTCTGATAGAGTAATGATGATATAATATAAAAGAAAATATCTAAGCAAATTATACAAGATTCCCTCCCAAAAAAAGATATATCTTATCAAAACTCTTGACTAACAAATTTGGATCGGAAGCACGAAACGGGTCCTTGTACTAGGAGATTCCCGGGAAGCGTGAGGTGAGATCAAGGAAAGAAGTTTTGATATATAACCGATAAATCTAAACAGAGGTTGAGTTTTGAAGAATACACTTGTTGCAAAAGCTTAGATTTTAGAGTTAATTCAATTCAAAGATAGATGATCCACTTTATAAGATTTAGAGGACTATTGTCTAGTTTAACATAAATCAAGTAGAAGAAATAAAAAAAGAAAAACCGAAGACGAAGTAGAAAATTGCAGAGAAGAGAATGAAAAAGCCTTAAAAAAAACAAAAACGTGTGTGACACGACAAGGTTGTGCCGGATCATTTTAGCTTGTGACTGATTGTTATCACTTTCATATCTTAAATCACTCTCTTTAACTGAAAGTAATTCCTTTTTAAGACATGGAATATGAACGTTGATAATGTAATGCTCCTAGTCAATGCCTCTGATATCGAACCCAAACACCTTTCTCTCTTCCATTGACATTTCTTGTATCAAACTTGTTGTATTTGTATTCTCAAACCTGGTATTGACTTATGGGTATGTTATTTACCGAGCTTGAAAGAACGTGTAAGGCTCATATGTTGTTGCCACGGACACAAAATAGTCTAGCTTCCTGTTTCCCTTAATGCTCAATCCTCCAAGGAACTGTGGTCATACGCGGTAAGTCTTATTACTTTTTCTTCCAATGGAGAGTCACAGAGATGTTGATGAGAGAGGTTCATCCACTCGCAGGGGACTCGCATGAGATGAAGAAGTGACATTGTAAACTTTGAACTCTGAGACACCACAACCATGCTTTGCCATGGCTGCTATTGCCGCGTTGGCAACCATATCAACAGGTATAACGTCTAGTAAAGACTAAGAACATCCTATCAAGTCAGAAATCTGGCCTTTTCCATAGGCCACGATGATTGGATCAGTCATTCTGTTTTGTTTTTTTTTTAACAAAAAAAATACAGTTAAAAGCACAAGCTAGTCTAGTAGTCCCTTGTCTTTAAAAACAATTTTTTTTTGGGTACCTTATTCCTTGAATACAGCCAGGGAAAGGCTCGTTGTAAGAGCTTTCGATCTAGGTCATATGATCACTACAGGCAAATCTCCTCGCTTGCTGTGAATTACAGACTCACCCATTGCTTTTGTAAATGTGTAAGTGTTTTCCCAGCCATAGTGTTGAGCTCTGCTTTCTCATAACATTAAAAACATATAATGCTTTAGATTTTTTGTACATAAAAGTACTCTTTCTCGTTTATCTTCCTCACCTTTCATTTTCTTTATTTCTTCACTACCACGGAACTTTCTAACAGCTTCTGAAGCTAGTTTCAGCTCAGATTCGATGTTCAAGTCAGAAGTTATGTTTTCTCCAATACAGAGTGGATTCTCTTGTCGAGTCCCCTCTTTCTTACCAGTCACGTAAGCTAATATATCAACAAAACAAATCTGTGTCTGAAATGTTCTCTACCAAGAAAGAACTTCTTCCTAGTTCAGTTTCTTGCATTTCTTTCCAAAGCTTAAGAGCCTACCAGGTCCGAGGGCATTGACACTTAGGGCAGAGTCGTATCTGTTACGGTTTGTTTGGATTAAAACCAAAAGTCAATTATTTCAACTATTCCAGTTTGCAAGCAAATAAAAACAGAGGAAACACCTGTCGTCAAATGTTGTACGACCACCACAACTGATAATCACATCAATCTCCTCACTTATCATGTCTGTTATTTCAGATTTGATCCCGAGGTTGTCTTCTCCAATTACTGGAATCAACTTGCTCTTCATGAATGCTTCGTAAGAGCTCACGTGCATTTGCTTCAGAAGCTTGAAGAGATCCGAGCTCACGATCTGTGTCGAAGAAAAGTGATACAAATAGTGATACCTTTGTGCAAAGAACTTTGGAAAGCCCTAGGTTAGAAGAATCTCTTGGAAGGCAAAATATTTAAAAAAAAAAAAAAAAAAAAAAGAAAAGAGAAGAAGTTGATAATGGACGTGTTTAAAAACCTCATCATAGAGTCTCTGGTTGGCTGGTTCTTGATCATTGGATCTCATCAGAAGGAAGATCTTCCCAATCTCAGGACTTCCCCTCAACAATTTCCTTATCCAAAAATCAGTTTACTTGAACAAGAAGAAAACTGTGATTTAGGGTATTTCTTACCTTTAGCAAGGAACCCTGTTGCACCGGTAAAGAAATAGCTTTTCCCTTTTAAAAAAACGGATGATTCCAATTCCGTCACTGTCACTACTAGTTTTTGCCTTATTGAGAAGAAGTAGATGATTAACATCATTATTGAGAAGAAGTAGATGCGTGGCAATGTGCGTCAAGGAAAGAAAGCTTCTCTACGCGCTTTCTGCAATGTCCGGCCGTGTAAGAGTCTGATAAAACCCAAGAAACTTAGCTTGCCATCAGAATCAACTTGAACAGGGACCGAGTCCGAGTTCCTGTCAACAAAATACATTTGCAAAAACGCATCAAGAACCAACTGAAGACATGGATAATATCACATCTCGCGGTGGATGAAAAAAGAAGAAATTTTTATACCGAAGCAGCTTCTTCAATCATGATGCACGGCGTGCATGTTGCTCCCAAGTTTCCAGTGCTTGTAGCTGATAAACACTCAAAGCTGAAGCGCAAAACTCTTCAAAGTATAGTTTCTTGTACTTAAGACAACTACATAATCTGCAATCCAAAACATAATTTATTACCATCTTATTCTTCTTATAACCCACCAAAGATAACTTAGTCCTCATTGCCTTACCAAATAAGAAAATTAGAAAATTAGAGACCAAATAAGAAAATCAAAACCAACCTAGAAAAAGGAAAGAGTTACTTTATCAAAAAAAAAGAAAAAGGAAAGAGTTATATAACTAACTCCAACAAAGATTACTTAGTATAGTATATATATATAACCGAGGAGAAAGCAAACTTTGAAATACTAAAACCTAAAAGAAAGAATCAAAGCCACCGATCATTTCTTCCTCAATAATGGCATCGGAGCTTCCGCAGATGTTGTTAGAAGAGATACTTTGTCGTGTTCCAGCCACATCTCTGAAACGGTTACGATCTACTTGCAAAGAATGGAACCGTTTAATCAACCATAAGAAATTCTCAAAAATGCAGCTTGATAAAGCCACAAAACAGCTTCCGGTTTTCATGCTACAAAAGAGATTTAAGGTTTGTTTGCTGAGTGTCAATCTCCATAGCGAAATTCCTACTGTAGAGGTTATACGGGTGAAGTTAGCCTAATGGAACATTCTACTACGTCAATTAAATACAAGATAGAACAAGTTTTCCATTGTGATGGTTTGTTGTTATGCACCACCAGACAAGACAGTAGAATCGTAATTTGGAACCCGTGTACTGGTAAGACCAGGTGGATCCAGATCCCCAAAAATTGTTGTCCCCACTTTGCTCTTGGATACTCCCAAGCCAGCAAGAGCTACAAAATATTGAGCTACCAGGGTTGGGATCGTTACAACGACGACCAAGGCTTCGCGATTTATGACATTAGCTATAGTTCATGGAAGAAGCTTCATGTTACTCCTATTCCCAACTATGATTTGACGCTTTGTTGTTACGCCACGTCTTTAAAGGGAAAGACTTACTGGTTTGCTTTTAACAAGAAAGAAGAACAAACAGGCTTACTCAGTTTTGATTATACAAGAGAGAGATTTGAACGTCTACTATGTCTTCCCTATCAGTGTGATCCTTATGAAGATTTGTTTTTGTATCTATCACCTGTTAAGAATGAAAAACTTTTGGTGTTATTACGGCGTCAAAATACATCAAGGGAAGAGATATGGATATCAAATAAGATTGATGATGATGAGGCCGAAGAGATGTCGTGGAACAAAATTTTAGATAGTGGATATCATCATTGGCCTAGAAGTTTCCTTGTCCACGAAGAGAAGAAAATACTCGTGTCCTGTCATAGAAGTACATTCAACGGCCGTCGAGCTATAGTATCCGTTGTTTGGGAGGATGATAAGACCACACAAGTGAAGACAACGTTAACGCCCTCATATGAGCCATTTTTTGTTGATTATGTTCCAAGTTTGATCCAGTTTGGCCTTTGAATAGTTTAATGGATCAATATTCTTTCTTTCTTTTCTTGGATCTTTATTTCTTGTCATCTAAATATTTTATTGATATGAGTTATACATTCTCAAACTGGCTCAAATTAAAGCTTTCAATATATAAATTTGACAACACAATATATAAACGATTAGAGGAAACATCGGAATAAGCGAGACCGAATGCTTGAAGTTTCTCGATTTGATGAGACCAAAGTTAGTCTTGTACGTTTGTCTAGGTAGCCTTTGTCGACTAGTACCTAATCAATTGATAGAACTAGGTTTATAAGGGTTAGAAGAATGACGAAAACCCTTTATTTGGGTGATCAAGACAGAGGAAAAACACATGAATGAGCTAAACGAATGGCTAAAAAGCGAAAATTTTGAAGAACGAGTTAGAGGAAGAGGGATAGTAATAAAGGGTTGGAGTCCTCAGGCTATGATACTGTCACATGGCTCGACCGGAGGGTTCTTGACTCACTGCGGTTGGAACTCAACAATAGGAGCGATATGTTTTGGTGTACCAATGATCACATGGCCGTTGTTTGCTGAACAATTCATCAATGAGAAACTCGTTGTGGAGGTTTTGAAGATCGGAGTTAGTGGTTGGGGTGGAAATTCCGGTGAGATGGGGGGATGAGGAAAGACTTGGAGTGTTGGTCAAGAAACAGAGCGTTTTGAAAGCTATAAAGCTTTTGATGGACGAAGATTTTGAACGTGTAGATGACGATGATAGTGAATTCGTGAGACGAAGGACACGTATTCAAGAACTTGCAGTAATTGCGAGAAAGGCTGTGGAAGAAAAGGGATCTTCGAGTATTAACATTTCAATTTTGATCCAAGATGTTTTAGAGCACTTGAGTATTCTTGAGTAGAAAACTCTAATATTAAGTTAATAAAAAGACCTTTAACAAATTCATTTTTTTGTTGTTAAAAAAGAAGTTAATTTTAGAGATAATCTTAAACTTTGTTTAGAAGAAAAAAAAAATGTAATTTTAATTGTAGAATTTAAGAAAGAATTAAGAACACAAGATTAATAAAAGACTCACTCTTTTATTGTTTAAGAAACTTCTCAAAACTTAAGCTCTCAATCTCTCTTTCTCAAACTCATAAGTTATGCAACACCCTTGCATCTTCTTATATAGTGAGGGATCAATACAAATACTAATCTTATTAGAACTCCTAATAGATAAGATAAACACCAAACCCATATTTAGATAACTCCTAAATATTTATCATAATCCTAACTCACTTAGGATATGATCTCAAGTTCTAACTCTATTAGGATTACATTACTTTTAGATCAAGCTAACTTCAAGCTTAATCCAACATTGTCTCCCTTAAGCTTGAAGCTACTTACATCACAAACACCCACGAGATCTCTCATCTCCTTGAACTTATTTCTACCAAGAGCTTTTGTCAAAATATCCGTCTTTTGCTCATCACCCGGAATATGCTCAACTTCTATTAGTCCCCCCTCAACGCATTCTCTTATGAAATGAAACCTTGTATGTATGTGCTTACTGCGCCCATGGAAAACTGGATTCTTTGTGAGCGCAATAGCTGACTTGTTATCAATAAGTATAACCATTTTTTCACTCAAGGATCCCGTGATTTCATTAAGCAAGTCCCTTAACCAAATTGCTTGTTTTGCCGCCTCAGTTCCTGCCATGAATTCAGCCTCGCATGATGATAAAGCTACCATATCTTGTTTTTGTGAACACCATGAGATGGGACTGCTTCCAAGATAGAAAACATGACCAATTGTACTTCTCCCGTCATCCGGATCCATATTATGACTACTATCACTATAGCCTATCAAACGATTTGGTGATGATCTTGAACGTGCAAATACTAACCCAAGAGAAGTAGTCCCACGTAAGTATCTCATGCATTGTTTCATAGCTGCACCATGAGATTCCTTAGGACTTTGCATGTACCGACTCAACACTCCCACACAATAGGACAAGTCGGGACGTGTGTGTAGAAGATAACGGAGGCAACCCACATTTTTCCTAAAACTCGTAGCATCAATTTCTTTTTCTTCTTCAGACCTTGATAGTTTCAGACTTGAATCCATTGGTGTTTGAACAGAATTACACTCACTCATCCCAGCTTCTTCGATTATCTTCTGAGCATAACGTTCTTGGGTTAAGGTTATACCTTCTTTGTGCTGAACCACTTCCATTCCTAAATAATAAGTTAATAATCCAAGATCACTCATTTCAAATTTCGAAGCCATTTCTTCCTTAAAACCTTTGATGTCGTTTATACTTGATCCTGTTACAAAGAGATCATCAACATAAACTGCCAGAATAAGCAATCCTCCATTTATTACCTTCCGATATACTGATGGTTCTTTTGGGCATTTTGTAAACTGAAACTCTTTGAGGATCTGGTTTAATTTGTTGTTCCAAGCTCTTGAAGCTTGTCTTAAGCCGTACAAGGCTTTGTTGAGCTTGTAAACCTTTTCTTCACATCCTTTATCTATAAAACCTTCAGGTTGCTTGACATACACTGTTTCTTTGAATTCTTCATGAAGAAACGCTGTTTTGACGTCAAGGTGGTGTATTTCCCAATCGTTTGATGCCATGAGATTGATAAGTAGCCGAATAGTTTCAAGTCGAGCCACCGGAGCAAACACTTCATCGAAGTCCACACCATGCTTTTGTATATATCCCTTCGCAACTAATCTGGCTTTGTGTTTATTAATACTACCATCCGAGTTTCTTTTGAGCTTGAACACCCATTTTAGTCCGATCACTTTTGCTCCACTTGGAAGATCGACAAGATTCCATGTTTGATTTTTTTCAATTGATCGTATCTCATCTTCACAAGCTATCATCCATTTCTCAGACTCTTTTGCTTCTTCAAAATTTATTGGCTCATCGTTCAAGGATAAGAGTAGTTTTTCTCCTTCTTCTTCGGCCAACAATATGTAGTCTTCGAGATATTTAGGTTTCATGCTTTCCCTCTGTGTTCGTCTAAGTATTGGCTAATCTTGTATCTCATTATTTGCGGAATCATCATCATCCTCTACTTCATTATTTTCGGAAAGGTTCTCATCGTTATTTCTTTCAGTTTCGTCTTCGATATGCTCTGTTTCGCTGCTTGCCTCTGTTTCGAGAATTCCATGGTTTCCAAACTCTCCAAGATTGACGATGAAGCTTCCAGCTCTGGTCTGTTTCTCACTGTTATGTTTCCAGTTCCATCCTTTTGTTTCATCGAACACAACATTCCTGCTTACTACTATTTTTTGTGATTTCGGATCAAACATCCTATAAGCCTTTGAACCTGGTTCTGTCCCTAGATGAACAAGTACATGTGATCTGTCATCTAGTTTTTTGAGCAAGGATGACTCAGTTTTTGTATATCTGATAACATTGCATTTTGCCATGTTTTTACTATTGTTTTATTGCAACTTAGTATAGGTTTTTAGGCATTACTCTTATCACTTATTGCATTTATTTGACATTTAGGATATTTAGTCTCTTTGCATTAGTTTGCATGCATTTTGCATACATGTGGTACTTTCAGGTACTTGGAGCTGCAAGAAGTCATCACTCGTGTGACCTCTCAGGCTATGAAGCGACGTGAGGATTTCTGCAAGGAGTGCCTACTCGAGTGACTGGAAGCCATACAAGTGAAGGCTACTCGGATGAAGACTCGAGGAGGCTACTCGACCAGACCACTTAACTGCTAGGTCGAGTGGTGAGCACCGCTTCGAGAAGATTCCGTAATTTATAGCGAGACGTTCATTAACCCTAATTCTCGTGTATAAATACCTAGGTTAATGATAACTCGCGGGGGCAAATTTTTAGACCTTTTTATTTCTGCGCCGCTTTTTGTAGATTTAGCTTATCTCTCTTAGTTTTCTCACTCTAGTTTATCTTTAGATTTTGATTCGGATTTTTTTAACTCTTTGTAATTTTAATAGATCGAGTTTATCGTTACTGTTCCTTTTTCGTATCTTCTTCCTCTTCAAATCATCTTTCATCTATGACGAGTCAAAGCTCTTCTGGGTTCTTGAAGAGTGAGTAGTCGTTTTAGGGTTTTTGGGGATGGATTAGGTAGTCTCACTCGATCCCATAGGTTTTTGTTGATTTATGCTTATTCGGTTTTAAAATCTCTCTTGGGTTCTCGTTTTTAATGCTTGTACCTCTCTGATCAAGAGGATCATGATTTTAGGTGACTTCATGAGCATCAAAAGTGCCTTGAACCACCAGATCTAGTTTTTCCAGGGATTAAGACACAATAGCGTGAGATTTTGTGCATCAGATGTTGATTTACATCATGACCCAACTACTCACTTGTTATGAGTCTTTCTTGGCTTTGACGGATCGATCCTTAGTCACTTGTTGAGACCTTTCACTACGACAGTGGGTTGGATTGGAAGTGAGATCCGTCGTCAAGAGATTTACCCTGAGTTTAGTAAATTAGCACCCATGGCGTTGAAGAATGTAGACGATCCTATGAGTCTATCCCCAAGATCCCTTTGTCTTTTATTTGAACTAGTTGTCATTTTTAGATCTCTTGTTTACTGCTTTCATTAGAGTTCTTGTACCACTCGACTAGTCCACTCGAGTGCACCACTCGAGTGAGCCACTTGAGTACACCACTCGAGTGAGCCACTCGAGCCACTTTAGTTTTCACAACTAGTCTTTGATTTCGCATCTTTAGTTTATAATTTGTTAGAGTGTGACAGGCTCTGCATCTCTAGTTTAATTTTCTGTATTTTAGGTTGTTAGTAAGAAAAACCCCTAAAATATATTGCTTGACTTGCTAGCTTAATCCACATGTTAAGTGTTACAGACATGCTCTAGATTAGGTTCCACATTTCACCATATATACTATCTATTGATTGAAACATAGAAAATAATGAGTTTCAATTTAAGTTGTGTAAAAATTGCCCCCGCGAGTTATCATTAACCTAGGTATTTATACACAAGAATTAGGGTTAATGAACGTCTCATTATAAATTGTAAAATTTTCTCAAAGCGGTGCTCACCACTCGACCTAGCAGTTAAGTGGTCAGGTCGAGTAGCCTCCTCGAGTCTTCATCCGAGTAGCCTTCACTTGTATGGCTTCCAGTCACTCGAGTAGGCACTCCTTGCAGAAATCCTCACGTCGCTTCATAGCTTGAGAGGTCACACGAGTGATGACTCCTTCTCGCTCCAAGTACCTGAAAGTACCACATGTATGCAAAATGCATGCAAACTAATGCAAAGAGACTAAATATCCTAAATGTCAAATAAATGCAATAAGTGATCAGAGTAATGCCTAAAAACCTATGCTAAGTTGCAATAAAACAATAGTAAAAACATGCCAAAATGCAATGTTATCAATATCCAATACAGCCGAAGATTCGAAGATGAAGAATGTTCGGTTTCTTCCCGCGTAAGGCTTCGTATGGAGTTTTATCTTTGGCTTTCTTTGTGGTAATTCTGTTCAAGAGATATGTAGAATGTCTGATGGCTTCTCCCCATAAATAATCAGGCATATTCATATGTTTTAAAATACTCCTTGCCATTCCCATTAAAGTTCTATTTCGCCTCTCAACGACACCATTTTGTTGAGGGGTGTATGGAGCCGTGAGGTGTCTTTTGATGCCAGAGTTCTCACAAAATAACGTGAACTCACAAGATATAAACTCTCCTCCTCTATCAGTCCTGAAAGTTTGAATGCTTGTTCCGAGATCTTGTTCCACCAATACTTTAAATCTTTTGAATTTTTCAAAAGCTTCGCTTTTTTCTTTCAATAAGATAGTCCACATAAACCTTGAATGATCATCAATGAGTACGAAAATGTACCTGTTTCCAGCCATCGTGGTTGGTGTAATGGGGCCACACAAATCACCATGAATGAGTTCCAGTGCCTTATTTGCTCGATATGTTGTATTTTGAGGAAAAGTTTGTCTTGCTTATTTCCCAAGTAAGCATGACCCACATACCTCTTTTTCTACGGTAACATGTGGGATTCCTATAACCAGCTCCCGTTGCATCATATCTTTCATTGTTTCAAGGTTTATATGACCTAACCGTGCATGCCATCTATTGGATTCGCTCAATATTTTTAGTTGTAAACACATTAGACTCCTTATTCCCATATACACTTTATATAGCCGATTCTTGGATCTGTTTGCTTTGACTAACAATTTTCCATCACGATCGTGCATTGTTAGATAATCTTCTCTCATTCTTACGTCACATCCTGCTTCCGTAGCTTGTCCGAGGCTGATAATATTACTTTTTAAATCCGGAATGAAATATACATCATTCATTTCCTATCTTCTCCATTGTTATCAATGAAAGTAATTAAACATTTTCCTTTGATGTCAATTCTAGAATCATCTCCAAATCTTACCTTTCCAGTGATGGAATTATCAATTTTTTCAAAGTATCTTTTATCTCCGATCATGTGATTGCTTGCCCCATTATCAAGATACCATATGTCTTCTTCACTAGAGTTTGTTTCGTATTTACTCGGAACACAATGTTTTCGTTTAGGAAAACTACTTCATGCATCATGAGTTTCTCTGCTTCTTGGGTATCTTCATTATCCTCATTATTGTTTTCTTGAGTTTCTTGCAATTTAAGTAACCTGTCCGGGCAATGTTAAGCATAATGTCTGTATTTATCACAGCGGAAACATGTGATCTTTGACATATCTCTTCCTCGTCCTCTTCCGCGACCTTTTCCCCTGTAATTAAACCTTCCCCCCACGTCCTCTACCTCCTTGTTCATTGTAAAAACACGAGCTGGTGGTGTTTCCATGTTCGCATACATGAGTTTGGTCTGATCTTCTTTTGTTTCTTCTTCATCATGGATGCGCTCTTCGTAGGCCTTTAGCCTTCCTACAATATCCTCAAAGGTGGTAGTTTTAAGGTCTAAAACTTGTTCTAGCGAGGCCACTATATGTATGTATTTCTTCCGAGGAAGACTTTTAAGAAACTTTTTAACCAACTTGGACTCTTCTATATTTTCTCCTAGAGATGCAGATTTTGAGGCAATTTCGGATAGCTTTCCCGTGAAATCATCGATTGATCAAGGTTTGTAGTCTCACTTCCTTGACTATTTCTGGTCCTACATATCTTGTTTTTATCGCTTCCCACACATCTTTTGGTGTATCAAGTTCACCAATTTGTAAAACAACAGTCTCGGGTATAGATTGAAACAGAAGACCAACTGATGTGACGTTTTTCTCTTCATCAGTTGACCCCGGATCTATGGTTTCCCAGACTTTTTGAGCTCGTAATGCAATCTTCATCTTAATGGCCCAAATCGTGTAGTTTGTTGCATTCAACATTGGACATTGAATGGATGAAGATAGGTTCTTTGTCGGTAGATTTATAATATCTCCCATCGTTTCTCTCGTCAATTAAATTGGCTCTGATACCAATTGTAGAATTTAAGAAAGAATTAAGAATACAAGATTAATAAAAGACTCACTCTTTTATTGCTTAAGAAACTTCTCAAAACTTAAGCTCTCAATCTCTCTTTCTCAAACTCATAAGTTATGCAACACCCTTGCATCTTCTTATATAGTGAGAGATCAATACAAATCCTAATCTTATTAGAACTCCTAATAGATAAGATAAACACCAAAACCATATTTAGATAACTCCTAAATATTTATCATAATCCTAACTCACTTAGGATATAATCTCAAGTTCTAACTCTATTAAGATTACATTACTTTTAGATCAAGCTAACTTCAAGCTTAATCCAACAATTTTACTATATCATGAACAAGCTACTAAAAGTTTTAGTCCTCGGAAAGATCTCTATAATTTCTTTCCCCCAAACTAGATAAATCACAAGTCAAACTTTGACACATCACTGTTCATTCCGCAAAACCTAAAACTTGAATCAGAAGATTTAGATTTTTTTAAAAGTTAGATAATTCTCTACAAAAAAAAGCACTGTAAATTAAAAACCTCTAAAAATTTCACAAAATAAACTATATATCTAGCAAAACTAATAAAAACGGGATGCACAAAATTTTCAAATGAGGGTTTTTTTTTACCCAACCCACAATAATATCCATTGCAAATAATATGTATAAAATTTTCTTCAAACTATTCATGAGGATTCAGAATATAAAACCACAGGAAAACACTTTACTATTCTTTCCTTTTTTGTGTCAACAAGGAAAAAAAAAACTATTCATATAGAAGTATTGTGCGCTTAACATATACATAGTCAAATACGTTGTATCGAAATCTTATCCTAGTCTAACGAGTAATGTTGAAATTACTCTAGAATCACATGAAGAGTATTTTCCCTTTCCTTTGCTCGAAAGATGAAACTTGTCAATGAACAATGCCTTTAAGGATGCAATTATAAATAGACTATATATTAGAAGATTATTACATCTTTATGAAAATGTATTCACTAGAGGATCTCAACAAAGAGGTAAATCATGAATTTACGATTATTTCGAAGCTTTTAGAAATATCAGTAGATAATTAATGCTTCAATATTACTTCTGAAACTCTAAGATGGTGTAGAAGTAATCAATGTAGAAAGGTCGAAAAGTAGGGAATCCAGCAGCGAGACCAAGCTCTTTAAACTCTTCTTCGGTCCTATGCTTACCTTTGGTTCTATAGATGGTCATGACAAAGATGTCGCCTTCTAACAAAGCACGAGTCCGGTGACTATCATCGGTTTCCTTGGGCAAGACCGGCTCACATGCGATTAGCTTTCCTCCAACAGGTAATGCATTGTAGCAATTCTTCATTATCTTCTTACATTCTTCGTCCGTCCATGTCGTTAACACCCACTGTGGTTTCAAACAACTCAATGTTACAAGATATTGATTTGGGACAAAGAAGCAATAAATGTGTTTGTTTGTTGTTGTTCTATCTACAAACATAGAGTTTAAGAAATATCTATCTATTAACAAATGTCTTCATTAATATATCAAAAACTAAACCTTGACCAACATAATAATTTTTCTATCCAACAAACCACTGGATCACACGCTTTTGGTTTGATAAATATATTAATAATTAAATGTTCTTAAATAACTAAAAAGTGACAATGTCTCATGATAAGAATAACTAAACCTATATACTACCAAACACATATATTGTCCCGTAGCGACTTATATCTAAACTATGATTTTTTCGTGATCAAACTATATACCTATCTATCAACAAAACTTTCAACTATATACATAAATTAGTATTCGTCCTATTATCCAAAAGGTTATAAGGTATATTCATTCACGTGACAATAATGTTATACCTTCATGAAGATTGCGTCACCGCTAGGAACTGATTGAAACATATCTCCACCCATATGGGTCACTCCTAAATCATACAAATATAAACGATTAATTCTAACAATTAGCTAACTAAAATTAGTATAGCTTTCCAAAAATAGCTTATACCCATAAATTACTGAAATAATAAACAAATAAACCCACCAGGAATATTGGGAGCTTTGGCAACAACCTCAGGCAAATCGAAATTAATCCCTCCCTGGACATTAGGAAACTGTTCAAGGATCATACGGAGACAATCCCCTGCGCTACCTCCTACGTCAACCAAATGCTCCACCGATTTAAACCCATCGTAGCCGTTCAATATAGCTTTCATGAACGGCACAGATACACCAGACATTGCCTTTTGCATTAAACCGTTCATCTCCTCGCTTTTCCCATACTGCTCGTACGCAGCCTCGCCGTTAGCTTTCACGTACGGCTCCGTCTCCGGCTCCACCACCGCCGTGTGAACCAGTGGCCATGCTCGCATCAACGCCTCCTGAAAAGGTTACTTTAGCAATTCAACAATTGTATAAATTTGAAATGAGCCTTCGGAAACCTGGTGGTGCTGGAGGACGTAGGCGGCGTAAGAGAGGCCACTAGAGTCTGTGATGAGTGTTTTCCCGACGTCAGTGAGAGAGTACTTCCTCTCGGTGGATCCGGAGAGGTGTTCGGAGAAGACGCCGTAGCTAGTGAGCATGCGAAGTATACGTTGGAGATTCTCGGGATCGCCGCCGACGGTAGTGTGAGATGGGAGAAGGAGGCGAGGGAGGATTTCGGCGGCGGAGATAGGGGAGTTGGTTCCTTCGTTCCAAATAGCGTCTGCGATGCCTAATCGCACGACGGCGTTGAGGGACATGGGAACGCTGATCATGTTAGCGAGCTCCATAATGGCGAGACGAGCTTTGTTACTAGTCTCTGAGTTTTCGTCCTCCATTGTTTTCTCTCTTGCGTACGTGAAATGAGAAACTACTTTAGTTTAGTTCATATGTATGGAACATTGGAACTAAATGTTTATGGTCTCACACTTTAGTTTAGTTTTAATTTGGATTAAGGAGAAAAAAAAACAGACAATATCAGCCACTCAAATTTTATAGATTTCGAGTTCAAGCCTTGACAATTGAAATTTTTAACATTTCTTTGTCAAATTTTTTTTTATAGATTTAAATCTTTTGATTAAATTATATATATATATATATATATATATATAGTTTTTATATTCAAGTTAAGAACAGTCATCAATTTATCACTCCTAAGGGAAAGCTCACCGGGGATGAGCTCGGGAGCCTGATGGGAAGCTTTGGATTCGTTATGAAGATCACTGCACTAAGTGGATTCGTTACCCTATGTAGCCAAATCATTGGAACTCTCTTTAACAACGTGGTAAAGAGGGCCGGTCCAACAGTTTCGAGGGCGCTAAGCAAATTCTAAAATATATGACTTTTTTTTATAGATCTGCGTCCAATGAAATGATGTTGAAGGTTTCTGATTCATTGTCTGAAAAACTTTAGAGGTTTTTAAAGTACTTGCTTAATTAGCTTATTATGATTATTACTAGTTGAGTGTTCAACACTGGATATTTTCATTATTACTTTCAACTAGTCAAGTACTTTTTTAGCAATTCATACTAATTTCCGACCAAATTTTTTTTTTGTTTCCATCGGAATTTGGTCGGAAAGTCGTCGGTAACATTCCAACAAATTTCCGATCAAACTCTGACTAAATTTTCTGGCCATATACCGACCAATCTCTAACTATATTATTTTTTATATTCGTCGGAAATTGGTCAGAAATTTCTAACCAATTTCCGACCAAAACTCGTTTCCGACTCCCAAATTCCGACACCTTGACTTTGGTCGGAAATTGGTCGGAAAATGTGTATTCCGACCAATTTTTGACCAATACCCTGGTCGAAATCAGCATTATTTTCTTGAAGTGAGTTGTTCTTGGATTGAGAGATTTTTAGTTTGTTAAACATTTAGGATTCATAATCTGTAAATGACTTTCACCATTATCTCAAACCTCAATATGCATAGTTAGTACAAATCATATATATATAATAGGAGAGTACTCTCTCCATCTAATAAGAAAACTCATGTCATCAAATAACATTTTTATTTTTATGTTTTCTGATTTAAAATTAGTTGCATCCTAAAGATAATTTCTTTAATAAACATTACTTAAATATAACAGTTAGTAACCATAATTTAGATAGTTAGTGATAAAAGAAGTAAAAATAAAGAAAAAAGTTTGTAAATAACTTTCAACTAGTCAAGTTGTTCTTAGGTTTAAGTCCAACGTAATCAAAACCGTCACATAAGTGCCGTGGATCATCTTAGGAGGTGTATTACCGATTCTTGTGGGAGGATTTATCCCCTCTTGGGGAATAAGGCAATTGTCACCGGACTGGTAACTTTGCTTGTGCAGTTCCTGTTTGTGGTATTTTAGACGAGGAACTACAATATCACGAAGATGCATGGATTCTGCTTAGTCGTCCTCGGGATGGTGGGTATTGCTCTATCAGCCGCAGCACCACAATTGCTTAAGCTGCTCGCAAAGATTTAGTAAGAGTGTTCAGTGTTTTAGTTTTAGCTCTTCTATCCTATTCTGAATTGTGTTTGGAATTTTTTTTTCTCTTTGCTTTGGGGACAAAAAATTTTCACCGCTCATTATCGGGTTCCGAAATGTAAAGAGTATTCGTGTATGAGTATTTTACTATAAGAAGAAGAAAAAATAAAATACAACAAGTGTTTATCCTTCTACAACAACAATAAACGTTATGACCAAAAATTCATCTAACAATCTGAAACCTGTTCTTAAGAAGAAGACAAAGATTTAAAACGCTTCTTGATGAGTTTCTGGTTCACCTGCCACTTAAGTTCAAGGCAGTCATATGAAGGCTGATGTCAGATTACTATTGAAAACGACTAGAACCAAAGTTGAAATGGTATAGAAAAGCAGTAGAGAAAGAGAGCTATACCAAAAGTTAAATATGCTGACGGGACCCAGATGCGAAATCCTGGTAATCCCAAGAACAGTAAATATATGAACAACAAATGCCATTTAGCAGTAAAAGTTTACCTATGTTCAATTGGTATCTTACCAGTTACCCATATAGAAGCGTTGGAAGAGCATCTTTCTGATATTTGTTTCCAAGCTCAGAGAGCTTTCCCAGCAAGTTGTCCCAAGCAAATATAACATCAACCACAGATGGACTGAGGATCACTTGGTTAAGCAGAACCTAACAAGTGATCAGTATAAGCAGTAAGAAACTATATCACAACATGTTCTAAGTACGATTAACAAAACGCAAGGTAATAGTACCTTAAGAATTAGATTTGTTGTGGTTGATTTAGGCAAAGAATGGTCAAGGTATTGATACCAAGCATAAGATCCAGGGTCATACAAGAGAAACCCATAAGAACTCATCCGCGGCGCACGAATCCAGTAATATTCAGACAAAATGTTCCACAATTCCCCCTAAGTCAAAGATCCAATCATAAATCCTTAGTCTCAAGCCAAGTTTCACCAATGTACGAGACACATTTTGCAAGAGGTAAATATGAATTACCCCAACAACAAGAACTCAAATCAAACATAACCTAATGAGAGACTGTCACTAATCTCTTCCACCCTCAACAAAAAACTCTCCGCCTTGACTCCTCAAACTCGACGGGAAAGAATGACAGTCCTCAATCCGGTCATGAGACACAGTAGCCGACAAGGTCTTCCATCGGACGAACCGCCATCTTCCAACAGAACCATCGACGAAAAAATTATATATACAAATATCAGTCCCTCAAATTTTATAGATTTAAAAAACATATCAAATCAAGTAAATACATATATTTTGTTCACCCTAGTTAATGATACAAAATTTTGCAAATAGTGACCACAGGCTTTGGTCCATGGCTAGCATATCACTGTTCAAAAATAACTATTCTCGTGACAAAGAGATTCTCCTTGTACAATTTACCATTATGTCTTGCAAAATTGCGATCCTCAAATTTGTCCTTGTCAGAAATCAAACAATGTTTAAAAAAAGAAAAAAGATGGAGCATTGTGTGTTAGTACCATTATGTCATTCTGGCAGTGGCTTCGATAGTGATCCTAGAGCTTGCTTTAAAGCTCCATAAAGAATGTTGCAGCGACACCAAAGCCGGAATGGTATGAATCTGGTGAAAAGCAAAAATATTATCTTTTAACCTTTGTAATCAAAAATATTAATCATGATTTACTCATAATAGTTAGTGTCAAAACATGTGTACTAATCTGTGTTTGTTTCATTAGGGATTGCGCCTTCTATATCGAATCGTTCAGGTAGAAATTCCTCAGCCGTTTCCCATACCTTTGAAATAACAAACACATTAGAAATATGGGCATGAATGTAACACTAGGGGTGCCTTATCATAATCATAAAAGCAAAACATCCAACTCTTAAATGTTACTACTATTGTAGAGAAGTGTACCTCGGATGAACGATGGATGTTGTAGACCGAAATCATAATGTCTTGCCGGGATTAACCTTGTAGTTCCCGGGAAGAATGTCAGGAACTTGAGCTCTTCTAATCAAGACCTACCAAGAAACAAAGTAAATCAGGAACTTTACTTCATGAATATTAGAGAAATGAGGTTGATGACTTACAGGAGGATGAGGGTAGAGACGCATTGACTCGTTTATACAACAATTATGTTAAGTGTAATTTATTATTTATGCTGCTCCTAGGCCCGACCCTACACATATATTTATGAAACATGTGTATGAGGCCTACAAATTTTAAGGCCCAATTTCAAGCCAAATTTTAAGGCTTCAAATGTTTTTTTTCATAATTAGGGCCCCGAAATTTTTGTTTTTTCACAATTAGGATCTCAAAATTTTGTTTTGCACAATTAGGGTTCAAAATTTTTTTTCCCATTGGGCCCCATATTTTGAAGGACCAGCTACGAAATTTGGTTTATAAAATAAAATATATAAATTTGTTACCATATTTTTTAAGATATCAATGATCATAAAGACAAGAAAACAGATTCCAACTTCATCTTCGACATTTCTAGCTTATCTTTGGCTCACCTTCATATACAATCCCTGCAAAAGCAAGAAAAAGATCAACATCAGAGAAATTGGAATCAGTTATAAACAAAACATATATATACTTGATTACTCTCGAGTTTGAGAACAATGTCCTACATTGGTAGTGTGTATGGTTGCTCCAGTGGTCATGCTAATGTTCTGATCAGGAACTAGCTCAACATTTAAGCGCTGGAGAAACACTGCGAGCACCACTATTGCCTCCATCAATGCAAACTGATCTCCTACACATTTTCTAGGCCCTCCACTGAATGGTATGAACCTGATGACGAAAAAGCAAATCATCTGTTTAACACTTTGTAATCATCTTGATGTAATAGGTTTGTGACAAAACATATGTCCTACTTGAAATCTGTGTTTGTTTCATTAGGGATTGCGCCTTCTATGTCGAATCGTTCAGGTAGAAATTCCTCAGCCTTTTCCCATACCTTTGAAATAACAAACACATTAGAAATATGGGCATGAATGTAACACTAGGGGTGCCTTATCATAATACTAAAAGCAAAACATACAACTCTTAAATGTTACTACTATTGAAGAGAACTGTACCTCGGATGAACGATGGATGTTATAGACCGAGATCATAATGTCTTGTCCGGTATTAACCTTGTAGTTCCCGGGAAGAATGTCAGGAACTTGAGCTCTTCTAATCAAGACCTACCAAGAAACAAAGTAAATTAATTAGGAACTTTACTTGATGAATACTAGAGGAATGAGGTTGATTTGCTTACAGGAGGATGAGGGTAGAGACGCATTGACTCGTTTATACAACGAGTAATGTACTTGAGCTCCTTAATATCCTCAAAAGCCGGGTTTCTTCCTGCTAAAACTCTGTCTACTTCTTCTTGTGCTTTCGCCAATGCAGATGAGTTCTATATGCACATACACATATAGTTTAAAGAGGCATAAAGTTACTAATCAATGAGAGTAGAGAAGCTCAAGTGGCAAAGGAAAGTAGAAGGATACAAAAAGGTACCTTACTTAAGAGATAAAGTGTCCAAGTGAGTACAGATCCAGTGGTTTCATGACCCGCGACAAGCATTGAGAGAAGATCATCTCGTAACTGCACACTTGACACCTGAAAAGGACCGCACAATCTCCAACATCAGCTTCAATTGGCAATAATGAAAGATCAAGTTTACTTATGGACTGATTGAACAAAAAGGTTAAAAACAAAACCTCTTCTCTGCTTGCAAGCAAGAAACGGAGGATACTTGGATCAGCATCATTTACATACTCCTCATCATTGATTCTTTCGCCTTCTCTTTCGACGATTTCTTTACACTTTGCAATAAGGTCTTCAACAGTTTCCCTTATCACAGTTACAGCCTTTTCAGCTTTCACTTGTCTCGGGATTATCTTACACAATGCATCAATCTGGAATTGAAAAAAAACAACCAAAAGCCTCTCAATCAACAAGAATCCAAGTGTACCACCACAATCAAACAAACACAAAACTCACCTTCCAATAAGGTAAAAGATCAGTAGAACGAAGCTCAGCTTCTTTAAGAGAAGTGTAAACAGATTCAATGACAGGACTATCAGTAGTAAGAGAATCAAAATTATAGTTGAAAAGTGACAAGCCAATAACATCAAGTGTTAACTGAGAAAACTTCTCTTCCATATTCACAGCTCTTCCCTCTAATGCATAAGGCTGAAGCTTCTCAACAAGCCTCTCTGCACATTTGCAAAACACTCTCTCCACAATCACAGACAAATACCTCTTATGAAGCGATGGAATCACCGCTCTTCTCCTTACCTAAGAAATCAAAATTCAAACTTTAATAGTTTATAATAACATTGCTTCTACGATTCCACAACCACAAGTTTCAAAATTTGAGTTTTGAGAAGATGAAATTTACCGTCCAAAGAGGTCCTTCAGCGATTGCAAAACCTGACCCGAAGAGAAATTCAGAGACTTCAGCTACTAAGCCTTTAGCATACTTTGGATAGTTTCTCAAAACGTGTTTAGCGATCGCTGGATCACTCACAACTACGAAATTGCGAGGACCAGCAGCGAGACGATAAATGGGTCCGTACTCATTCATCCATTTGTATAGAGGTAAGAAGAGAGCTCCTCCAAGGAGGTCAGAGACGTCGTCAAGCTTCGCGCTTGCGATTGGTATACCTGAATCGTCGTTTTGTCCTGAGGAAATGGTGCGAGTGAGTGATGTGAGCCAATCGGGACTGACCCATGATTGGGATTTTGATGATTTGGTTTCGAGTTTGGGTTTGGGTTTGTCTATGGAGGATTTGATGGAGAAAGTGAATTTGGGTTTTGGAGAAGGAAAACGAGTAGATTTTGCAGTGAAGAGAGAAGAGTAAGAAGATGGAGAGAGGAGAGAAGACTCCATTCTTCTCGACAAATGTTGTTATGAGCTTTGGAAGCTTCGGCGCCAGAGATATTTGACTGGTCGGTCCTTAGGCGTGGATAAGGAAGATGAATAAAACGTTGCCGTTTTTTTATTTGGTAGTTGAAAGAAGATGTTTCGAAATTGTTTCCGTTTGGTTCGATATTTTTTTCCTCTCTAAGTAATGAAAATAAAGTAAGTAATTAATTAGTTTTAGCAAATGATAGATTTTTTACTCTATTTCAAAAAAAATTATATATATCTTATGGAAATTATTAATTTCAAATGGTTATGTTCGGATGAACCAAAATGTGGCCTTGATTCACATGGTTTTGTTATCATTTAGTTTGATGAATCTCAGTATTAGTTTTCATGCAAACCTTCTTAAATCATAATACCAACTTGATTAGTTTTTATGGTTCAATTTAGATCAGTGATTTATATTTTAAATTAGAAATAATGAAGGAAATAATCTTAAGAAAACCTAAGCCGAATCCTATTTGAAATTTCGCACTAGTTTATTTTCCAAAAATTTTATGTTTGTTCTGTTGATAAAAACATGAGTTGCATAAAGTAATAATAAAACGTGAAAACTGAAAAGCTATAATATTATACAAGAAAAACATGAAAAATATATAATGGGCCTCAAAAACATTAAAGCCCAGTCATTATTATAACATGAAAGGGAAAACACAAAATAAAGTCTCGTTGAGCAACACACGCTTCTAACCGAAGTACCAATTCTTCCATCTTCCCTGTTTCTTTTGGAAACTTGTTAAATTTTTGTCGATCTGGAGATTTCAGTTTTCCGATTACAACTTTTGTTCCTCAAGCGAATTCTAAAAACGATGTTCAATTTCTGGTATTACCAACTCCCATTATCTTATTGTGTTTCAGTGATGATGCAACTTTTTTGCTATCTCTTTTCGTATGCTCTGTTTGATTACATCGAGTTTCGTTTTTTGATGCTTTTGAAAATTTCTTATTTGTGAAATTCAGATACGTCTGTTCCGGAAATTAGAGTTCTGTTCACGATTAAGGATGTCTGGTTGTTATGTAGTTATGTACAATTTTGAGCTGTAATCAGCAATCGAGGAATGCGTTTTATGTACTGTAGATTACCTCAGCTGCTGATTTAAGGTTCATAGTTGATGATATAAGATTTTCGAATGTTGTGCTGTATAAATTGATGACTGTTTTAGTTCATGTGAAAGTTTTGGAGAATCGATGTTCTTAACTTGAATGTTTTCTTATTGATGTAAATCTGATGAGAACAAGTGTTGTGTTGTTTTAGCTGTGCTCTTAAATTAACTTTCAAGTTTATATCTTAAAGTTGTAGCATCGATGAGATGATGTATTATACTAACTTTTGAGTTTAGTTAGTGATCATGTTTATTTTTTGTTTGTGTACATGAAGGGGATCAAAAGAGCAACAACAAGGGCAATCTCGTCCTCAGGAAGCTTCTTCACAGCAGCCATGGTACTCTCCTTCCTTAGTAAGCTCCCCAAGCTCATCCCGGCTTCCAGCACCAGGTGAAGCAGCTGCCATTATCGTCTTCTTGAAAGACAAAAGGTTTGCTTTTTTTTGTTTATTTGTTATGATGCTTCTCGTGTGTTTCTGTATTTTTTTTTCTTTCTTTTTCCTTGTTTTGAATCTTGTGTACTTTTCTCTAGTGTGGACGAGCTCAGGAAGCTTCTCTCTGACAAAGATGCATATCAGCAATTTCTGCTCTCTCTTGACCAGGTCAAAATCCAGAACAATGTAAGTCCCCAAAATGGTCAGTTGTTACTGAATAGCGTGAATTATCGATAGTTCTAAGAATGTAGCTTCATTAGCTATGTGTTGAGATTATTCATTTTAAATTTTTCTTTGATTTGGCATCATATTTTACATGTTGCTAGTAATTAGAGGTTTGTGGTTCTTTGTTATAGTCTTTAGACGTTAAAGCCGCATTAATTGTTTTCGGTTATCTGTCCATCAGATCAAAGAGGAGCTTCGCAGAGAAACATTGCAGCTAGCTAGTAAGTTATTCTCATTGGTTCATGCCATTTGACTAGAATCTTCGGTTTCATCTAGAAATCTAAAATTGTCATGTGGTCAAATGTAACAGGAGAGAACTTGGAGAAGGAGCCACAGATAATGGAGCTCAGAAACCAAGTGTGTATCAGAAATCAACTTTCCTTGTTCAGTTTTACCATGTTTTACCTTTTGTTTATCTCTTTTTTTAACCGTTCCCTACTTATTTACAGTGCAGAATTATCCGTACAACTGAGCTTGCAGCTGCGCAAGAAAAGCTCAACGAGCTCGAGAGGCAAAAAGAAGAGATCCTCAAATTCTACCCCCCTGGTTCTCTTCTTCATAAACTTCAAGGTAACAACTTATACAATGGATTATCTACAGTTCTTGTGTCATCACTTGTAAACACCTTTTGCGGGTTTTTCGCAGATGGTATGATTCAGGTGGATGAAGAATCTGAAGCCCTGCAAGAGAAGTTCTTAGAGAAGGAGATTGATACAGCAGCATTTGTGCAGAAATATAAGAAGCTGCGCACTACATATCATCGACGAGCACTGACTCATCTTGCTGCTAAAACCTCAACCATTGTCTGAAAAGAAAAAAAAAAATCTTTGCACATTGAACTGAACACAACCAAAGTCTTGTTTTGTGTCTTATTATGACTCTTATCCTGCGTTGTAAAGAAATGCTTTGGTGTTTAGGTTCATAGTGAAGTTTAGGTTCATAGTGAAGTGATTGACAATTGAATTCAACAAAATCATATCTTTTTCCTGAATAAAAAAGATAGTCTGAAAATCTCAGCAATCTGATAAACAGACACACCCAAATACGTATACAAGCTCTTTTTCTTCGCATAAGTAATCTCAAAAAACTAAAGGAGAAGTCTTTTAGATGCTCTGAACAACTTGTGTCTCCCTCATTCGCCAAGCAGGCCAGCTTCCTTAAGTGCACTCTTATACTCTTCCTCTGAGTTCCACGACTTGATCTGCTCCAAAGTTTAAAATCATTAGATAGAGTTTTAACAAACACTTGGACAGATATCTATAGCAGTTTTCAAAAATCTTATTACCTCCTTGACATATGCTCCAAAATACTTCTCAATCTTCTCCATCACCTCTTTATCCCTTCCATCATCAAGCAGCAGATTGAATACCGCTCCTACGATACAAATACACAGTTCAGCTCAGAAACTGATGAGAACTAATGGAAATACTTGAGAGAACAAAAAGGAAGAATCAAAACTACCTTTACGACCAAACCGGCCAGCTCTCCCAACCCTGTGAAGGTACACCTCATAATCTGGCTCTCCGGTTTCATACTTAGTGGGTAGATTATAATTCACAACCAAATTCACCTGCAAGTATTGTATATAATACAGTTAGAGACATTTACTACGAAGCACCTTTTGGGGAAAAAGAAGAAAGGAAATGGGTTGAAAAACAGAATATTTACCTTTTGTTGATCAAAACCTCTTGCAATTACATCAGTAGCAATGAGGACTTGAGTGAGACAGTCTTTGAACTCCTTCACTATTTTATCTCTGTCAACTTCAGTCATACTACCATGGACACTGGTGACGTCATAGCCCATTTCCGCAAGAGCTTTGTGAACCTTGTTTGCTGACACTTTTGTTCTCACAAATATTATGGTCTGGCCAATATCCCCGAGCTCCATAATCTGATCCTTGATCACTTCAATCTTGTTTTGCTCCTTTGGGCAAACAACCTTATATTGCTTCACAGAGTCCAACTTTAGATCCTCTCTTTTAACAAAGAGCTGGTTGGGATCCTTGACTGTCCTCCCAACAAAATCTTTGACGGTTTCATTAAAAGTTGCCGAGAATAGAAGAACCTGTTAAGGAAAAGAGGTCAAGAAGACAAGCACGCAATCAAATTAAGCACAAGAAAGGAAAAGAAAAAGAGTTTCCTTTAAATTGAGACTAATAACAGCCATGGAGATAATGAAATAGCCTAGTATTTCGTACAGCTTTCTGACAGTAAAGACAGATTCATCATCGCTTTAACACAAAGATATGACTTATTAAAGAACGGGGTTCCATACGATAAAAATAAACAGCTTTATCGTTTCTATTAACTAAGAGCTTCTGAACATTGAAACAAGTAAAAATATGCTCCTTAGCCTATCTTGTGACCCTCTAGATATGCCACTAGAAATCAATTATCATCCTACTTATAATTCAAGAAGCATGACCAAATCAGACACTAGTTTAGCATACCTGGAAATTGGGATTAACTTTCTCAATGTCTTTCATTATTCTCAAGGAATCATCCCTAAAGCCATCCTGCAACAGCAATGAAATTTCAATTATCACATAATACAAAAGTTAATCACTTAAGTTGAGAAATTAATTAACAAGACCAAAAACATACTGTAGCAAGCATATGGTCAGCCTCATCAAAAACCAGAATCTTCAAATGACTAAGACCTAGTTTCTTAAATGCCATCCACTTCTTAAGCGTTCCAGGGGTGCCAATCACGACATGGGCAGAAACAGGAGCTCGTTTTGCAATCGGTACACCTCTCGTCGTCTCTGGCACAGCCACTTCAGCAGTGATCCCAGTAAACTTCCCCATCTTCTGAAGAACTTCCATGTTCTGCAATTCATTCAACCACCCATACACTAATTAAGCTCTTAAACATGTTTTCCCAAATCAACAATCAAACACTCTCAGATCCTTAACCAATAGAGTAACTAAACTAACCTGGTTTGCTAATTCTCTAGTGGGACAAATACAGAGCGCTTGAGGCTCTCTCAGTGTCGGATCAACCCGACTCAACATTCCAAGTACGAAACAGGTCGTCTTGCCAGATCCGTTATGCGCCTGAGCAATCAAATGCTTGTGAGGCGGCGTCATTATCATCGGCAAACTGATTGCTTGAATCTTGCTCGGCTTTTCAAATTTCATCTCCACGTACAAGCCTTTCATCAATTCATCCGATAAGTTCAAATCCTCAAACCTACTTGCTGAAGTATATGGTGTATCACCAGAAGTAACCTACGAAAAACACGAAAAACCAAAATCATCCACACAAATCTGGGAAACTAATAACCTTAAGACTGTAATTGAGATCATCCAAGAACTAGTTTGCATCAACCGATTCAAATAAACCTAATTTCTTAAAGTCAAACCCAGATCTAAGCTCTATAAGCAAGATTCAACACAATCACAATTCACTAAATCTACTAACGGAAAGCCAAAATAAGAAAGGCAAAGTAGTAATACTGCTTTGATGTTTGAATCTTCAGGTTCCTCAAGCACAGATTCCTGTTTCTCTTCCTCTTTAATGCTCAGCGAATTGAGCTCCGATACTGCTTCCGCTTCCTCTTCATCGTCATCCTCCACATCGCCCCACTTTTGCTTCTCCATCGTGGGCCCTGTCTTCTCTCCGGAGATTGATGCTTCTGTGGAGGATGACGGTAACTCAGCGGTGGTGATTTTTTCTACAGTATCCGCCATAGCTGTAGCCAAACCCAAAAAAATTAGAAACTTAAATCGACCAAATTCAAAAACCTAATGAAGAAACAAAGCTGAGATTCTGAGAGAAGCAAAACCTGTAAAATTTGAAATCTAGGCTGAGACTTCGCGAAATCAGAGAGACGATGAAGAAGACGAGAGATTTGTGTTGTAATCGCAGTCAATTTGGGGAATAAACGCAAATAAATAGCACTAGCAGCTTTATTTTGAAGCTAGTAAAAATGAGAAATCACTGACTTTAATTTAAAGCTAGTAGTGAAAATGGTATGAAGAGCTACTGAGGTTAATTTTAAGCAACACGTAATGACTGACTCTACTTATAATCGGTTTATCTTGAACCGCCCTTGTCCTTTTCTCATCATCGTTCAGTTTAGTTTAGACATCAATACTAATTTATTTTGGGCTTTAACTTATTAGAAGCCCAGGTAGATATATTTTAAGTACAAGTCAGTAAAATTAGAGGAACAAACACTCAAACGACATCGTCCCGCTTTGGTCTTACACTAAAACGACGTCGTCTCGCTTTGGTTTTTAAATGTCTTGATTAATCAGTTTGTGTGATGTGGTATTTGAATGATCATGTGTTAATGAATGGCTAGTTTACCGTAGACAAGGTTTATGTAGCTTAAGCCTTTAGGTAGTAACTGGTTTTAGAGATTTTCTTTTACTCAAGAATTTAGCACAGTGATTAGTATAATATAAGCCTACAGGCCAATATTTGTGTCAAAATTGACCATTTTCTTCTAATTGGGTCTTGCTTTACTTAGATATACTTTAATTTCGTAAGCTTTTGACATTCAAACAAAGTTATTTTTTTTAACTTCATTTATATACAAGAAAAAGGAAAGAAACCATGATGGCTTATAAGAAAGAAAAAAAGTTTTAAATACCATATGATGGCATAACCACAATCTTTGAGAGAACACAAGAAGGGAAACAAAAAAAGACAATCTTTGAGGTGTGCAAAGTGGATGCCACATTACCTGAGACATTATCACAATAACAATAAAAAGTTGGTGGAGCTCACACTTTGTTTATAATGAGATATGTTGCAAATATTTAAACTTTGTTTTCCTCAAACATACCAAGAAAACTGATTAGTCAATTAGATTATGAAGAACTTAGCAAACAATTAATCAAGATAGAAATAATCTCTCAATACTCCATCTCCCTTATAAATAGAGTTGCCCTTCAAACCAAACAATCTAATCAGCTATATATCGAGGAAGACCTTGTCGTGTAGACCCAGTTTGAACCTTGCTATGAAAAAATAGTGTGCTCATGGTCCCAAGACCAATGACCAAAGAGACTAATCTCACAGAAAAAAAATTCCACCTACTCTATTGCACTAACAAATGCTTTTTCTTTATCTTAAACATAAGCATATGACACGCATCACTTCTTAACTCTCTCTTTTCTTCACCACTAAAACTCTCTCTGTTCTAACGGTCTGGTTTCATTAGACAAGAAGGAAAAGGAATTAAAGAGATGGAGGTTTCAGTGTTTAGAGTTCTTCTCTTGGTTTCTTGTTTCTTCTGTATATCCAAAGGAGCTATAGTTCCTGCACTCATCATGTTCGGTGACTCCATTGTTGACGTCGGCAACAACAATAACTTGCTTAGCATTGTTAAATCCAACTTCCCTCCTTACGGCAGAGACTTCACCGACCATAGACCCACCGGAAGATTCTGCAACGGAAAACTCGCTGTAGATTTCTCTGGTAAATTCTTATTCCTAAAACTACATATCTCACTCTCGTTCTACCTGATCTAATTGGTTTTTATCTTCCTACTTATGCCTAGCCGAGTACCTTGGCTTCTCTTCATACCAACCTGCATTCCTAAGCCGAGAAGCAAGAAACCAGAATCTACTGACCGGTGTCAACTTCGCATCAGCTTCTTCAGGATATTATGATGCCACATCTATTCCATTTGTAAGGGAGATAACACAGTAAAACATCAACACACATGCCCACGAAATGATCCATAAGGCTTAGCTCTTCCTTTTTTTCAGGGCGCCATCTCCTTAACAAGACAGCTGACTTATTACAGGGCGTATCAACACAGAGTGACGCGCATGATCGGGAGGGAAAACGCACAAAGGATGTTCTCTAATGCTATCCACATTTTGAGTGCGGGATCTAGTGACTTTCTTCAGAACTATTACATCAATCCTCTGCTCAACACCCTAAATACACCTAATCAGTTTGCTGACATTCTCATCAGATCCTACTCAGACTTCATCCAGGTATTTCTAAATTTAGTAACAAAATGTAGAACCCGATATTCTAAACAAGGCAACCATATGAATGTGAAATTTTACAAGCAATAAACATCTTGTTTCAGTTATTTACCCTTTCTTTTTGTGTCAATGAGAATCATATTGTCGCTTGTAACAGAATCTGTATGAACTAGGAGCAAGGAGAATCGGAGTGATATCGCTGCCGCCAATGGGTTGCCTACCTGCAGCTATAACTCTTTTCGGAGCAGGAAGCATGAGTTGTGTCGAGAGGCTGAATAATGATGCTGTAATGTTCAACACCAAACTTGAGACCACAACCCAGTTATTGATGAGGAGACACTCAGGCCTCAAGCTAGTTGCCTTTGATGTCTACCAACCTTTCCTGGACATCATCACCAACCCAATTGACAACGGTACGCGCCTGCATATGCAAACGTTAAATACTGAATAACTTTTAACCATAATAGGGTGAGCTATTCACAGGAAAAACTTCCCAATATAGATAGCAACTAACAAGGTATCATTAACATTTTTTAAAAGTCTAAACTGCATGTATTCCAGGATTCTTTGAAACAAAAAGGGCATGCTGCGGAACAGGAACAGTAGAGACATCGTTCCTTTGCAATTCTCTAGCCAGAGGAACGTGTGTAAATGCGACAGGATATGTGTTTTGGGATGGATTTCACCCCACAGAGGCTGTGAATGAGCTATTGGCTGGTCAACTACTGGGTCAAGGGATTTCTCTAATCTCTTGAATTGAGTTCCATCCCAGTTGGATCGAATTCAAACTGTATACCTACAAATAGCTACCAAACTGTGTGTCTCTCTCTTCTCTTTCCCTCTCTCTCTCTCTCTCTCTCTCCCTTTCTCTCTCTCTCTCTATATTTATATATATATCTCACAAATAAAAGACAAATTGTGTGTGTGTGTAGAAAGTATCAATCTGGTCTGTGTGATGGGTCTATAGATCCAAGCTTTGTTTGAGAAGATCACAATCTTTGGTATTTTATATCTGTTCTTAATTTATCTCTGTAGCATTTCTAAGGTTGATAACAGCAAGACTTTTGGTAAAACTATAAACATGTCAAAGCTTGCTTCTCCGTGAACATAATAAAACATTCAGGTTTGGTTAGACATATAAGATTTTAAAATTTTACATATCAGCTTAGTTGATTATTGTATACAACTTACCAAAGAAGAACCAAGTTCCCATATCTTAAGATAAACCAAACACACTGTTTACACCTGCCCTACTTATATAACTGACAGAAGCAATATATAGAAAATAGAATAAAGGATAAAAGGTCTAGCGGCATTACAAGATGAATACCTGGTCAGAGATCTCTACGAGAGTTCAAATCCTGCATTCGAAGTAATCGCATACAATAGTTTCTCCCTCATAGTGCTTGCTCGTTTATACGTTGGAAGCTGAAGCAATCCACAAAGAAAGGGTAAACAAAAATTACAGATACAGAAATATCCACAAGTAGACAACAAAGATAACAGAACAATTGAAACTCCACCTTAAGAGTATTGTAGCACGTAGAAGCAGATGGAAGCCTTTCCACATCTTGTCCTCCAATAGCAGCCCAAAGAGAGGTATCACATGAGACCTGCAAAAGATGAAAAATCACAATGTGAGAAAATAAACTACCCAACAGAATATCACACAAACATGTCGAAGGTAAAGTTAAAAAACAAACTTTATGGATGATGAAGGTTGGCTGCAAGTATTTGAAACCAAGGAGTGGTGCCCGAGAACAACTAGTCACAAATTTGAGGAGCATGCAACGTTCACTCGGTTCAAACCCTTTCATGACCTGAGACAGGATGCCCAAATAGAAATTAAACAAGCCGGACACACTTTCCAAGTATGGCATAGATTAGCAGACAGATTAGGAAGAAAAAAGAAGAGATCAGGGGTTCTGCATCTGAGTCATTACCTCCCAGAAGATTTTGATTGTTCGACTGCTATCAGTGTAACCACCAGTGTATTTTGTATTCCTCCTTAGATCATCAACATCGATATCATGGTTTCCTCCAGAGAGTAACTGCACAAAGTATTTATTGTAAGACAATAGCTTTGAACAAGAGAGAAACGCTAAAATTATTATATGAAAGCCGCAAACCTGATTAAATTCATGCGCATTAAATAGTTTCAACCAAGCAGGAGATATAAGATCAGTCAATCCTCTATAAAATGCATTTGAAAAGGGCACTATCTGCATTCAAGACAGAAGACAACATGTTTACCTAATTATTTATAAGTAAATTTAATTTTGCAGGGATTGACCTTAGATTAAACGGTTAAAGAAGATACCTGCCGGTTGAGTTTATAGTCAGCCATTGCATGAATATATTGCATTTTGTTCTCATTTGTAACTGAAATGTCCTTCCCACCGGGTTTGAGCTCAATTATGCTCATTTTTCCACAAAACTCTTCAGTGACTGTGAAGTCCAGACAGAGTTCCTTCAAATCACCATCATAATGCTGCGCATAAACAAGATTCTTGATCTTAGAAACCCTCTTTTGAGATACTTACACAAGATTGAATTTTGACATATGAGGCGACAGACTTATCACCTGCAATAGGTTTTACCTTGATATACATAAGGTTCCTGTAGAGCTCTGGATCAAGCCCTGATAGTTCATCAATAAAGCTATAACGTCCCAAAAGCTTCCGGATGAAAACGTGGGAAAAAGAGTAATCCATCAGTAATCCCTCATAGAGAGCTTTTCCAACAATTCTTCCAAGAAACTCAATCATCTGAATACCATTCTCGAGGTGCCAAGCAGATGGGCTAGGAACAAGCAACCTATCTGAAGTGGTGGTTTGCGCGAATAACCCATACCTTGTGGAAAAGAATAGAATGGACATGAAAGTAAAATCAAAACTTAATCCACTGGACAAGCAACAACATAGACTAGAATAAAGTACACATACAGAAGAGCTTACTCGGTAGCAAAAGCTGCTTTTGTTATGTCAGTCAAAAACTCTTTTGAAAGCCCACCATAGTCTAGGCCAGCCTCAGGAAGGCCAGACTCATTCACAAACGAGACGTGGATGGAGGATTTTAGCCTGCTACCAATTGAATTCAGTTGTTGAAATCCATCCTCAACAACATGACCTCGACGAACGACTATCTCTATTGACCTAGCACCAGGTACATCCACTTCACCAGCCATTTTCCTTGAAGCTTTATCCATACTTATAAAAACTCTAAACACATGAACCCTGCAGTAAAACATGTAAATAAACATCTTTCAACAGATAAAGAGAAATGAGGAGAGATGGAATAGTTAGTTGGAAGTTATGGTAGCACAATAAAAGACATGGATAAGCTATTAAGGGTAAGCAATGTACGATTACCTTTCCTCAAATGGAAATACATGCGGAGTAATTGAAATAACAGAACCCATGCTTGGAGACGTACAAAAATCACTGGCTGGTGAAACCTCATGAGTTCTGGCAGCAACTGCAATTGGAGGTCTACTATTTCTACCAGGTGAGAGCCACAGGGTAGAAGGACAAAAAGGGTGCCTGCAATCTCTTTCATACAATAAATGCAAACATCTGATAGCAGAATCCATCAGTTGTCTATTCTCAGGACCTGTGCCTCGCAACAATCCATTATAAACGAGTGTGTTAAGCACTGATGCAATTCTTCGTTGTTTCTCTAGCATAAAGGGGACCTACATCATGCCAAAACTTTCTCGAGTAAATATCATAAAAATAACATATAAGCTGCAGGAAACCATATTGCATATCTACCTGCTTTTCATAAAACTGTATGTCATCAAGAACAACAAGAAAATGCGCATAGGTTGCACAAAATAGATGAAGCAGACATGACACATCTTTGGAGATACCTACAGGACCACCCCTCAGAGTTTCCACATCCCAAACATCATTAATTGGCTCATTAACCTGGCTTGATCCTGGTTGATCACTAGTACATTCCACTAGTTCACGCGGTCCCGGTGATTTACCAGAAAACTTGTTTAGCACATTCACCCACTTGTTGACACCGTCATTCTTAAGATGTTTCAATTTCTTCTCAGAAGGACTTCTTGTATTCCATGAAGTTTTAACAGATCCACGAGATGAATCATCTGCATTGCAGCCATTTTCAGGGAGTAGGACATTCTCTAGAGAGTTCCACAAAGTGACAATGTATCCAGGACAGAAGGATAACATGTTAAGGACAGGCAAAGGCCCTACAACAGGATTCAGCACGCAGAAGATTCTCAACATGCATGAATAGAATCGTGCAATATCAAGCAATCCTAGTATTTCTGATCCTTTCTTACTACTCATTGACGCATCTTTATCTGCTATTACACAAATTTCTTTCCCAGAAGCTGCCAACAGTTTCGCGAGATGCCACTGTTGGCATACTGGTTTAAGCAATTCCACAAAAGAAATCTTCATGGAGTTTTCTCCTTTACCAGTCTCATCCAAAATGGCCTCGGAATCAAGATTAATATTCTGAATTTCAACATTTTCAACCTGAGACAAGAGATTCTCGGCGAGAGTCACAATAACATGAACATACGAGACATAAAACTTCTCTGGATTTGATTCTTGTGTGTCCATAAAATCGGTTTCACTAACTGTTGCCAGGGATATGATGTTCCCAATAGCCCATCCAACAGAAGGAATCTTCATGGTACAACTTTGCTTCTCTGAGTGCTCCAGTTCAGATATTCTGGTCGAGATCTTGTCCCTCAAAATCTGCTGTCACCTGCCACACTTTAATCAGTCCTTCGATTGTTTGTAAAAGAAAAAAAAAGTAACCAGTTCAACTTAAAAGGTAAATAAAGTCAACCCATTCTTTTTTGGGACTTTGACAAGAAATTAATAGGTCTAACAAAATTTGATAAGAGTTTTACCAATATAGTGTGAAAGCTTGGCATTAGTATGCTCTTGTGCTTCAGTGCATGTACGAGAGCGCTTGGCAGGCAGCTAACGAGTCGAGGAATCGTCAGTATTAGAGAAACATATTCTTCAGCGGCCAAATTCGTGACTGGTGGATTGTCATCAGCAAAAGCAGGCTGTCTTGTATGGAATGGTCGTAGAGCCAAAGTTACTGCACTTGTAGTAATCAATAGTCTCTCATCTGTATGTTTGGTTAATGTCTTGATATATTTTCTAACTGCTATGTAATATCCACTTTTAAAGCTCCCAATAAACTGAATGATCATCTTTCCAGCTGTTTCTGCATCTTCAAGATTTTCCTTTGTAATGATCTTCCAGCTTTTGAGATCAGTTAAAACAATAAGAATACGTAATACAAGGGCACAGACACCAAGAAAATCTTTTATCCTTTCCCGTGAATAATTGCACTCCATGAGAAGGAAAGAGCAGAGAGAAACAAGCCTTCGTGTTTGAAAGGCCCATGTTTTACTCTCTTCAAATGTACCAACTGCTAGTGAGCAAAAATTGTACCCCTGATCTGGAAAAGACAATAACAGCATCCATTCAAGATATATTTCTGTTCAAATTTTGCAAGACCAAAAATTCAAACGAAAGAAAAGAAAAAAACAATCATACCACTAGAGTTGATGCTTTCCAAAAGAATCTTAAAGCAAGTTTGCAAGCAGTGTATATCTCTTGCATGTATCTTTTGATGCTGGACAGACAGAGATCTGATAAAGAAGAGAAACGGTCTCAATACTCTGCTTGATACCCAACTTTTGGTCGGTGTATCAGAACGGCAACTCAATGAATTCTCCCACTTTTCCTGGATCTCTATAGCTGCCTTCTTTCTCACAATGTAAGACCTCCAAACTCTCTACAAGTATTGGAAAATGATGTAAGTTTACACCTTCGTCTATGTAACTGAGATAAAGTCTCACTAAACCAAAAAATGACATCCATAGGTTCCAGCTCAGAATAATCCTAACAATATACTGAAAATGATAATATGGTAGAACAAAACGTTCTCTACTACAGCTTAAGTCAACAGAAAGAAGTACCTGAATATAAAGTGCTGCAGCATTAGCGCGTCTTGCATAACTGCGTAGCTCCCTTTCTTGCAACACTTTAGCAAGAAAAGCATCCCTTGATATCTCCCCATTGCTAGCGCCTCTAAGGGACACCTGATGAGAATTTCCATTTAACAAATCATAGATACATCATTATGCACCAATTAAAAGACATGTAAATCTCAACCTTAGATCAACAAAGTTTCAAGCGAAACCAAAACATTTCTTTCAATTGTCAATTCTAATTTCCCATGAAACTAGTTGATTCCTCCAAGAAAACTTGTACTGTAAACACATTCAATTCGAATAATCTAGGTTCCAAATTAAGGCTTCTTCTTCACTACCAGGAGCTTAAACTTCCACCGAATCTGAGTGCTATACGAATTAAGAACCCTAAATTATTCCTCGAACAAGGTATCAGAAGCGATTACGTTCCTTTAGAACCACCAATTTCAAAAAAAAAAATTGAGCAAAAAACAAAATTAAGTTCAATGAAGAGAGTTCAGATCGAATTCGAAAGCGATGATCAGAAGAGCAGCCAAATGGTTCAAGTTCAACAGTGGCGGGAGAAGAAGGAGGAGGAGAGATACCTTGTGTTTGCAATTCAGGTCCATTAGAATCGAATATTTGGCTGACGATCTTCTTCGTGTTCGTATTGCCTTAGGTGATGTCAAAGATCGAAGCCACTTCTTCGTAGAAAAAAACTTGAACCATTTCTTTATGACGTCAGCTTTTTCTTAAAATATAAGGAGTATACAATTACCAATTATCCAACCCAATTATTTTTATTTTTTAGTTTTTTGGGTAATGTTTTGTGTACTTAAAATGTGTGTTTTTTTTGGGTGCTTATCAAGTTGAAGCTTTTGTGAAAGATGGTACACACTCAAAGTCTCTTAGACAATTCTTCAAAAACTCTGAAATTACTATAACTAATCTATTACTACCTGAAATATATGATGTTATGCACCATGAATACATTAACCTCTTGATTTTTCATCTAGATAGTTTTGATGTTCTTTTATCTAATGATATAAAAAGGAAATATATATATATATATTAAAGAAACTAAGATAAAAAAAATTGTTTAAAAATTTTCAGATTTTTCATGAGTGTCAGGGAGAATATGATGTTCGGATTCACATAAGTTTTCATAACATATACATGCATTTTGTGTATATTTGTTTTGATATTCCTAAACAAAATCACTCAATTTTGAAACTACTATGGTGTTGCCAAATTTTTACAATCATTTGAAAACATTTGATATGAGTTTAAGTGATTCTTTTTCATAATATTTTTTAAAAAAATAGTCATCATCACACGAATGCAGACCTTATTATATTTTGGGTAATTTGGAAATATAGGGTGTTTCCCATAAAATCTGAATTGAAATAATTGAAAATCATAACCAATCAGAAAAAAACAAAATTATAAACTGCCAAAAATATATAAATTATAGGGAAAATATTTTCTATATATATATATATATTTATGCATATGTATGGACAAAAATTATAAAAAAAATTGCCAAAAATAAAAGATTATGCATAGATACGAATTTACATATCAAGATGCAGTTTTCTTTTTTTTCTTTTTTTTAGATTAAGTTTCTATACTCTTCAATATGAAAATGTATAGATGTTACTTATGAGTATTGAATATTGTTTTCCGACGATCATCCATACATTTTCATATTGAAGAGTATAGTGAAACCTAAGGTTTTGTACAAGTGGTTTCAACAACGAGCTTAAACATAAATACAAAATATATCTATTATGGTATACATGTAATAAACAAAAAATGTCTAATATTTAAAACAAATAAAACTTCAAGGACTAATATATAAATTAAAAAATTCAACTCCATAATAGAATGAGAAATGAGATTACTCCAAAAATGGAGTAATTGGAAGGATTCCTCCATTTTGCAGTTGAAAATTGAATGGAGTTGGAGAAAGATTTTACTTCAAAATCAAGTATGAAATACAAAATGGAATGGGGTTTAAGAGCTCCTCTGACTCTCACGTTGTAGTTATAATTTTCACTCTTTTTTTCTCCTTGGTTTTCGGAGGAATTTGGGGAAAGACATTCCTTGACTTTTCAATGATTACTTTATTAATAGATTTGCATTTCCAGTGATAGAAAATAGTTTAATAACATTTTTCTCAATGACGTGACGTGAGTTTTAATTGTTTTCATAATTATCTGTTGGTTACTCTAGACTCTAGAGTATTGAACTTATTGTTGCCGGCCTCTCTCAACCATCCTTTAATGTTGTTAACGATGGTGGTTCTCAGAGTCTCAAGATGTCAAGGTTCGTTGTATCAGTTTCTATGTAGGAGAAACAGTTTATGAGGCCGAGGGTTTACGCTCAAGAATATATTAGTTTTTTTTTTTGATAAAATGTAAATTATATTATCAAAGTGGAACATCGAATTTTAATTACATTTGCTGTATGCAAGAAACTTAGATGGTTAAAAAAATTAAAACACTAGAATAAGCTAATTAAGAATTTTGCAATTACGAGTTTGCAAGATTATGTGTGTGCTAACCAGCGGGCTAGGAGCCTTGAGCAGCCCTTGTGTGTGCGCTTGGCAAGTAACATGTCTTTGACGGAGCGGTCTAGAAGTGAGAACAGAGCTGATGGAGAGATAGATTGTTGATTGAACAGTCGGTTTGTTCCGAGTACTCACAGTGGAGAAAAAGGTGATCTTTAGTTTCCAATTGCTGATTACAAAGGCAACAAAGAGGAGAGATGTTCATACCCCAAGTGACCAATCGAGCTCGAACTGGCAACATGTTAAGGTTAGTTGTCTAAAACGTGAAGGCGTGTTTATGAACATGTCCCTTGAACCAAACTACTTTTGTCCATGATGGTTTAGTTGTAGTTGGTCTGATGTGTTCCCACGCTGTCTTCGTTGAGAAACGAGGAGACCTAGCAGAAGGGGGCCCATTTGAAGCAGTCAGAGCCTCTAGAAGGTAGAGGAATTGGCGTGCTAATCAGGGTTAGGCGCAAATTTTGCAAAGCTGGACACTTGTTCTTGCTGAGGGGAGTCTCCATTGGTCAGTCCTTATAGCCTCAGCTACATTGGCAGTAATAGGAATGCCAAGTTTCCTTGATCCCTCAGTTCCTACGTAGTCAATGAGGGGACCGTGTGAAGTCCAAGTATCATACCAGAAACTCGCTCTTTCTCCGTCTCTGAGCTCACATGCAGTAAGATATTTTGCAATAGGTCTTAGAGCCATGATGTTCTTCCAGATCCAAGAAGAGTTGCTCTGAACTTCAGTTGCCCAAACATTAGTTCTCTTCAGTTGCCCATATATTAGTTTTTTGATGTATTAGTTCCAAAATTGATGATCAAATTCGAAAAAATGTTGTCTTTATTAAAGAGAGGGAAAGGGAGAGGGAGAGGGAGAATGGTTTAGAATTGATACAACCGTGAAAGCAAATTCATATTCATATATAAACAAAACAAAAATGTTATATTTCATATCAATTTTTACCAAGTTGACAGATTTTGGAATCCTTAGATCTGCCACCGTTTCAAAATCTCTACATCTTTAAGCAAACTTATTTTAAGTCACTACTTCAGTTTTTGTGGCGTTAAAGACATTTTCCACGCGGATCCGAGCCGCCCCGAGCCGAGGAAGAGTTTTCGACCCATTTCACAGGGACGCGGATCCTGTCTTGGTGCAATTTTGACCCGTTTCATATCATTTTGACCCGACAGACCTGAGAAATATTTAAAACAGATCAGTCCAATTAGTTATCCGGCCCATATTGAAATGAATGAAAGATGGAAACTCAAATTAATAATCCGGCTCACATAAATTTTCAAACATATCAAAGTCCAATATTCTTTGATGTTCACGCCTATATACCAAACATATCTCATTCCAATAAAGAGATTACTCCAAATCTTACAAAATTTCTAATTCTAACAAATAACTTCTTCTAACGGGGGCATATTGGATATGTGATTTAGGATGATAAATTTTTTTATAACAATTCTCTATTATTGGATTGGTGATTTTCTAAAATGTACTCAAATTATGTTTTATTGAATATAGCATTCGTTAAAATTATTCCAAATCTAAGCTTATTCAATTAATCATGGAAAAATGAGATTTCAGATTAAAATTATTAAAAGAAAAATTTGAGATTATTTGATAAACAATTTATAACTAAAATAATTGGGTAAAGAATTACATCTCACCTGATGGTATTTGATATTATCGTTGCATTGATAAGGACTATTTCGACAAAAGCCTAGCAGACCAAAAAAAAAAAAATTCCCAATCTGTCTCAAATTATGTTTCTGGTGACTCAATCCCCAAACTCTCCACCGTGATTCCCGCCATCGGCCATTCCGAGCTAGGTCTCTGTTCGATCTCAGCTTCAACAGCTCCGCCGTCCTCTCAGTCATCCTCTCGGACATCCTCTCCGGCGTCCTCTCAGTCGTCCTTTCCGGTGATCCTTTGGATAGCGAGGTGAGATTCCAAAGTCTTCTCATTTTGAGTCCATCTCTCTTTTGAACACTTGGAGCTCCTTTCTTTGGTTTTACCTGTTGAATCTTTCAAACTTCGTTTGAATTCGCATGTGTTTTTTTTAAGGTTTGAATATTGTCTTGCTTCTTGAAGTCATGATTAGGGTTATGTTTGCGTTATTTGTGAAATTGTGTTAGTTTAGTTGATAAACATGCGAATTTTAGGGTCGAGAGAGACTAATCTGGATTTTGAATGAGTTACTGTGTCGTTGTTGTGGTTTGGATCTAAATCTATGTTTGAGTTACTGTGTCGTTTTTTTCCCCAGAATTGAGGATGATTTCGGTTACCCTTCTTTAAACGATTTGGACTTTAATCATTATGAACTTATTATATGCTTATTTCCTTTGAAAATTGAAGCTTATGTTTTGTTTTGTTTTTCCCAATTCCTCGTATGTTTCTCGTTGGAGTTTTATCCAGTTGTATGTTGCGAAGATGGAATGCAATGAAGTTGTGTATTTATCATTATTGTTTTAAAACTTTGTTATAATCAGTTAATGACATTATTTGTTAGAACCAGTTAGTGACATTATTAGCTTGCTGTTATAAACTTTATTTGAGTATGTGAGTCTATAATTCAATATGTATTCAGTTTATATATAAACAATAATTCATCGTTTAGATTTGCTACAGTTTCAGTCTAAAAAACGATATGTGTACACAAGTTTTTAACAAACATTGGAATTATTATTATTATTATTATTTTTTGCAACCACTGGAAGAACCAAATAGCATAGACGTGTTATTTTTTTTTTATTCTCCAAATTTGATTGATCAATGGCACTAAAATATGTTTGGTTCCATAGTGGTATCAATACATTTCTCAAACGATGATTACTATGATGAATATTAAATGTCGTCAATAATCTCTAGGATAATGTCTTTATTCTAGAAACAATTTTTAATTTAAATTTGTTTTTTTTTTAACTCTCAAATAGTCTGAAATTTCTACTTATATCCCACCGAGATTTGTAATAATAATTCTCTAAAAGTTAATTAAAAGTCTCAAAATCTTTAAAATTCCTTCAAATCTCTCTAAAACGTAAAAGTCTCAAAATAAATCCAAATTGTAGATCCAATATGCCCTCCTAAATATTTTTAACATCTAATAGAATTTCCAAATTCTAAAATAACTTTAAAAAAATCTAACCGATAAAATATTCAACTTAACCATTTCGTAGATTCCCTTCGAATATACATCTACATACAATTTCCAAAAGATTTTTTCATAAGATTTACCCTAAACAAACCTATGTTAATCGACCAAGTCTATCAATTTTAGACTTCAACGTGTCTAACCGATTCATTCCATAGCAAACAGAATCCGCATGAAAACTAAAAAAAAGAAGCAATGTCTCAAAGACTTGGTGAATCATACCTGGTTGACGAATCCGCGTGAAGGTCCTCCACCTGGACACAATACACTCCTGGATTTGGAGAAATATTAGATATGGTCATTTGTGATGAATCTGTAAGTTTCTAAACTCTTTAATCTTTTCATAATATTAAAACTGCTTCTGTTTATGGCATCTCGGATTATTTTAAATCTTATAGGCTTCTAAAATGCAAGCCACCATTAAGAAAGCTTACACAAGGAGAAGAAAACCAAAACCCACATGATAATGGATCAGAAAAGAAGAAGAATGAAGTCAAAGACTTCATTGATTGCAGGTTTCTAAATTTCCAGTTTTTAAATCTTTGAATTTTGTAATAATACTAATATCTTAAGATTTTGATTTAATGTGTTGGTTATATTCGGAAAAGCATATCTCATCCAAATAAATACCTCAAACTCGGAAAAGTATATTAATAACCCGATTTTATGCAGAGTTTATTAAACTCGACCAATGGAATCTGATTCTACCTCAGACAGTGTTTTCCTCGATTTATCCGAGTTTGCATGTTAAGAATCCAAACTTAGATGAAAATGTTTTGATCGGTATGTTTTTTTCATTAGTTGGACACTTATTATAAGTTTTTTTGGCCAAATCTCGATATTTTATGATCTGAGTATTTTCTTAGGTCAAGTTGTTAGTGTTGGTAGAATTGACAATCTCAATGCCAACAATAAGCCAGCGACGAAGCTTGAGTTCAAAATAAGAAATGTAAGTAAGACCTTTTTTTTAACAAAATTTGTGTATAACATGTTATTTACATTTTCTGTGACTCACTTTTAATTTCCTAAATCAATGTAGTGATGAGCACCTTTCCTGCGGCTCATTCAGTGAGAAAGTTAATCATGCTTGCCAAATTCTCAAAGGTGATGATAAAACTTTGGTGCTCATTCTATTTGCAAAAATCCACTATTTCAAAGGTGAAAGTTAAGTAGTTTTGAGTAAAATTTATAATATTTTTATACTAAATCTCTTTATATACAAGAGACATAAGTATCACCAATGGTTTTGATGCTTCTGATGTGCAATCCTCTGGTAAAATAGTGGAGGTATATCTTTCAATAATGATGGAGTTAATTAGTAAACATGAGAGTAGTGATGGAGCTGGAAAACAGGAGAGTATCAATGGCTAATGTTTTCTGATGTTAAGGAGGAAAATGTGAACTATGTCAACGTGAAGTAGGATAGGTACAAGGATTAGTCTATTTAAGATGGAAATCCTTTTACAATTATTGTTTTCTTTGTTTGGTTTTTCAAATAAGTTGAAACATTTCTTATTGTTTGGTTTTCTAATAATTCCAGTAATGATTGTTACTGAATTTTGGTTTTATTTTCAAGTTCTCTATCTTAATAGTTATGAAATATGTTTTTTTACCATTTGTTTAATTTCAATAAAACTTGAAAAAACAACTTACATTACAAGTGAGGTAAGCTTTCCTATGCAGGTAAGATGTAAACTATGATCCTCCCTCAAGATTGAATAGACTGTAAAAAGTGGTAAAGAGTATCTGTTATAAGAAAGGGAACTATGAATATCAATATAAGTACAATAGAACTAAGCTAATTAAATGAGAATAATGAAGACATATTCTGAAGCCTTAGTTGACAATGAAACTAAAATCAACAACTCTAAATCGTGTCCTCACTCAAAAAAAGAAAATACAATTATGGAATTGCATCAGTCTAAATCAAAATCGATTTAAAAGCATTAAAACAACTATATATATTCAGAATTCTTATTGACTGATAATAATAAACATGTGGACATATCTTCAGTCAAATAATATGATTCAATCACTTTTTTTTTCCAGAAAATCAAGTGAAATGGTAGCAAAGTTTATACATGGTCAGTTCAGTAGATCATCTAAAGTGAATAGATTAAACCAAAAAAGTTTGTTGAGCCAAATAGCTGTAGGATATAAATGGAGCAATATCAAAACAATTTTGAAGGACATGACAGCTCCGGAATGCAAAAATACAAAAACCAAATCGAAAACTCAAAATCATAATTTCAAACAATTAGAAACCAGCCGTTATGATCTGCGTGAGAGAGACTTACATCTAAAACCGTATCACAAGATGTTGTTCTTGACTCCACTTTTAACGGATCTTTACCTTTGTAAATCGTATTACCCATGTCAATTCTTCAGCTATCAAAATTGGAAATAGCAACAGAAGTAAACATCACAAGTAAATTATACACATGAATATATTTAGACAACTAACCTGATCATAACTTATGTGGATTTGAGGTGTAGTGTTGATGACAATCTTCACTTAATCCAATTGCCATAAGCTCGAATGTGTTATTTCTCCCAAAATTAAACAATTGACAGAAAAAACTATATTAGAGAAACAAGTATATTTAGAGGAAATATATATGAAGACATATAATCGATTTACAGAACTTGAGTTATCACAAAATAAAAACCCTTGATAAACAAAAACACCATAGATTTTAGTTATAAGGAATTTTAGTAATCAAAAAATCGATAACACGCAAACCGAATAAACACATGAATTAGAAATAAAAAGGATCCAGCCATTGCTTTCTTTATCGATTAACGGAGATTCGATTCTTTCTCAAAATAGAACCTAAAATGAAAACGTATGTATGAGAATTACCTTTAGAACAGCTTTCCTCTTTGTATAACCAATCTTCGGAGACTCTTATCAGCCGGCTTCGAAGTGAAAAGAACGGCGACGCCTTCACCTTCGACATCGACAAAAACGATGGAGAGATTTAACGATTTTGTTGTCGAAATTTTTTTCTTTTTTCTATTTTTTTTTGTTTTGCCGACAAGATCAAGTGAAATTTTGTTTTAGTTTTTGACATAATTTTCTTTAAATATTTATGACTTATTGTTATTTTTTAGTTTTATGGTTATTTTACTTATGTTTTTAAAATTTAAAACACTTAACTAATATTGAATATTAACAATTAAAACATATATCATTTAACTCAATCCTTAAACTCATAATTTACATGATGCATACTATTTTTAACACTAATTTATTACGTAATTTAACATTTCTCTTGCCTGATGACCTCTACACCAAACGGTTTTGTCTGCAAAATGTTGAATATCTCCAGAATCCGAACTGGAGAGAACACGTTTCCGATCACTGTGGATTTTGATGTCTCTTGCACTATAAGAACCATTGATCTTTGACTCAAAACAAGACACAGAAGAAACGAATATAACAAGAAGCAAAATGATGAAGCCATGACGACTAAGACAATGTGTAGTTTCCATTTTTATTGTAATTTTTTTTGTTGCCTTATAAAACAGAAGGACAATGAAAATGCTAAGATGGCTACTTAGCGATAATGTTTTGATATTGATTTAAATATATATATAATAATAATAATAATAATTTAAATATAAAAGTTTATTGGAGAGGCGAATTTGTGTGCGGATGTGGCTGCGAAGTTTTCTATCAATTTGTCGTTTAAATTTTGTTCTATCTATTCCTTCTCCTTGGCTTTAGGAGGCGTTGGTGAATGGCATTTCTTCTGACTATTCCGGCTACTTAATAATAGAAGATTTGCATTTTGAGTATAAAAAGTTACCCTAATTAAGACTTTTTCTGAGTTTCTCCGGTTTAACAATAATCCATCGATCTTTAAACTTATGTCTCTGCTAATTAACTTTAGTGTTGTATAAAAGCCGGAAAAGTAATATTTTCTTCTTTGGATATATTATGTTTTAAAACAATTTCATTCATATACTTTGCATTTGCACTCAACTTATAAAGATAAATATGATGTTCAATAAATACGGAAATAATTAATTTTAAAAGGAATAATTCTCAACTATATAAATTAGGATTCATTTTATGGCTACATATCGTAACTAAAATCATGTATGATGATGACACACACCAAAACTATATATAAGGCATATGGTGGTGTCATATGCTTTGTATGTTGCTAGCAACATTTGTCTATATGTTACTTTGTCAAAGTTTCCATTTAACCGTCACAGCTGTTATTTCAACGAACAATGTGAAGTTCTCATATTTTGTTGTTGGTGTTCTCATAAAAGATCAAAAACGAATATGAAAATGCTAAGCAGGCTATTTATGGATAAAAAAAAATTTTGTTTAAGAATAATGAAAGTTTGTTTGAGAGGCGGATTCGTCATTCGTGTGTGGATGTGGTCTTGAAGTTTTCTCTCAATTTTTTTGTTTTCCTTCTTCTTGGCTTTCGGAGATGTTAGTGAATGACATTTCTTCTGACTTTTCGACGATTATTACTTAATAATAGGTTTGCATTTTAAGTATAGCAAACAAAACAAAAAATTAGTATCGAGTTTTATCAATAATAAAGCAACCAACAACTTAATAAAAAAAGGTGAAAACTCATAAAACAAAAATCGAGTTTATATATTTTTTTTCCGGTTAACAAAAAAAATATTCCTACTTGCCGGTGATTAAATGGGGGTATTTTACATTTGGTATTTCAATTTACACAGAAAATCAAATCGGTTGGATCTTTCAATTCATGGTCGAATCGGTTAAACCGGCGGTCTAGTTCGATTTCTACAATCATCAGGATGCTTTTGAAATGAGCATAGATGTTCATCCTCACGTGGTGGTTTGGGTTTCCAATCGGCGTCTTGGCATTTACAACGGTTTTGCTTTTTTTTTTTTTTTTTAACATCTGAGTAAATTTATTATACCGTAAACGGTGAATAAAGGTATTTTACAAGCCAGCTAGGAGGGATTGAAAAAATTGTAAACATATAATCAACTTCAAAAGCTTTCTTAGCTAATATATCTGCAGCTTGGTTATTCTCTCTGTGTACACTTCATGCCTCAGAAATGGATGAAGATTATATATCTATCTCTATTACTTGGAGAAACTAATTATATGCCTCACTTTCATAATAAACAAAAGTTGTCAACTCTCGTAATAAACATACTAACCACAGTAAAATAACTGTTCCGGCTAAATTTGAGAAATAAAAATATATGGATAGATTCAAGTCAACTGAATCGGTGGAATCAGTCTTCTATTCTTAGAAACGTTATTATTATTATGTTTTCCATTTTAATGTTGATTTTTTTATGTTTAATCTTTTAAATCATTTCAAATCCATTTTTCTTTTCAAAAGAAAAGTTATAATTGTGCAATTTTGAAAGTTAAACTTCTAATCTTAATTTCCAGAACTTTTACATTTATGCTATTTTGATGCAAAATTCATGATTCAAATATTTCATTATCTTGCTGTAAAATCGTCAACTCTCATTCCTGCTATTTTTTTTAAATGTCAGATATTCCAGCTTAATCATGATCTACAATCTTGAACCAACATTTTTTTTTTTAATTTGTACCAAAAGTTATGATGATTACAATGCAAACAACAATTTTTTGGTGTTGAATTATGGAAAACTAGAAAGAAAGCAGATGGTAATTTTAACAAACAAAATTTATGGAAAACTACAAATTTCTGTGAAAAAAAAAGTTATTAAAAATTTCCTTAATTACAAATTTACAATGTTGGGTCATTTTCATATTTTTACATTTGCATAAAGAATGCTATTTTCTACTAAAACTTTTTTCTATGAATAGAATGGGGGTAAACTAAAATTAAGAAAAATAGAAAAAGAGAGCTAAGAAGTAGAAAATTTGAACAAAGAAGAGGACAGTTGTAAGTCGCATTTTTTTTTTGTTTCATAGTGAAATATGTCATAATAAACATGTGAACCAATTTTTTTTTTTTTGATAAAAGGCTTTCAATTTGAAACAACTCGGCACAAAATATTTATTAATGTTTGTTATTACGACGCAAAATCGCAAATCCAGACAATTTGTAGACTTCGATAGTTTACAAATTTTTTTTAAAAAATTTAATAGTGAAACTTCCTTACACGTTAAGTCCAAGCTCTCTCGATGCATGAATATCCCACGTGGCATGGTTTCTCAGTAAAACGATCTTCTCATATACGTGTCACGCAAAGGGATATTTGGATGATAAAATGGGGAAATAAGGAAAATCCCAAAACACACATGGCAGCTTTTGCTTTATCAAAGTCATCACGTGGCATCTCATTATAACCAAAACACTTGCTATAAAAACCAACAAAGCAGCTCTATATACTAAATTAACAAGACGAATATCTATCAGAAATCTTTCTTGGAATCCAAGCAAACAAAAATCATGGCGTCAGGACAACAGGAGGCGGAGAGAGCAGCAAAGGCCGAGAGAGCCGAGGCCATGGCGAGGCTAGCGGCTGATGATTTGAAAGATACCAATAAAGGTGGGGTGACATACAAGGTGACGGAGAGAACAACGACGACCGAGCCGGAGAGGCCCGGGCTGATAGGCTCGGTGATGAAGGCAGTGCAAGGAACGAAAGACGCAGTGATCGGTAAAAGCCATGATGCGGCTGAGTCAACGAGAAATGAAGCTGAGATTGCGTCGGAGAAGGCCGCGGGAATGAAAGACGCCACCGGAGAGAAAGCTGGAGAGGCTAGAGACAAGACTAAGGAAACCGCGGATTACACTGCGGATAAGGCGAGAGAAGCTAAAGACAAAACGGCGGATAAGACTAAGGAAACGGCAGATTACACAGCGGATAAAGCAAGAGAAGCTAAAGACAAGACGGCGGACAAAATGGGAGAATATAAAGATTATACGGCGGACAAGACTAAGGAAACCGCGGATTACACGGCGGAGAAGGCGACGGAGGCTAAGGACAAGACGGCGGAGAAGTTGGGTGAGTATAAAGACTACACAGCGGATAAGGCAAAAGCAGCTAAGGATAAAACAGCGGAGAAAGCAAAGGAAACTGCTGAGTACACTGCAGATAAGGCGAGGGAAGCGAAAGATAAGACGGCTGAGAAAATGGGAGAATATAAAGACTATACGGCAGAGAAGGCAACGGAAGGGAAAGACGCGGGAGTGAGTAAGATTGGTGAATTGAAGGATAGTGCGGTGGAGACGGTGAAGGGAGCTATTGGTTTCTTGTCAGGCAAGACAGAGGAAACCAAACAAAAAGCTGTTGAGACCAAAGACACGGCCAAAGTATATAGCTTAGCATTCTATGTGTTTTTTTAATTATATGTACTTGTTTGTGTAACAAAATCTTTGTTGTTAATTACTATAGGAGAAAATGGACGAGGCAGGAGAAGAAGCGAGGAGGAAAATGAAAGAAATGAGACTTGAAGGTAAAGAACTTAAAGACGATGCTGGCCAAATGGGCCACGAGAAGACCGAATCAGTTGCCGGAAAAGCCCGCGAGATCAAAGATTCCACTGGCGAGAGGTATAAAAGTGATCATAATGAAACAGTTAAAAATGAAATTAGATGTTAATGTAAAAGTGTTTTTGTAGAGGTGAAGAAGAGAAGGGAACGATATTGGGTACGTTGGGAGCAATAAAGCGCAAGCTGACTGGGGCGAGTGGAGATGACGAAAGCTCGGGGAAGACAACAGTGACGATTGACGTGAAAGATACTAGGCCTGGACACGTGGCGACGGTTCTGAAGGCGTCGGATCAGATGACTGGTCAAGCTTTCAACGACGTTGGAGAGATGGATGAAGAGGAAGGGAAAGCGAGAGTCGCAGTGGAAGAGAAAGGGAGAGTCACCGAGATAGAATAAAACGCTACGTTTTAGGCCTTTCTGTAATACGAAGATAACAAGTGTTTTTCTTTTCTTTAGGTCATGTTTTTTTTTTCCAGTCTTGATTTTGTAATAAAACAGCTTTGTTTAGCGCTTTAAACGGTTACGAAAGTGAAAACGTAAGCATATGATGAAATCAGCAGACTTATCCGATTCTCATGTCTTGACTGATAATATGATTTTTGTGGTTACTAATATATGTGAAATGATCAAGTCTACTGTGACGTAATAGTAAAACAAGGTAATGGTGTTATAACTCTAGCACCAAACCGGAAACTGGAATTGCACAACCCTTTATCAAAGGTTATGAACCAAGAAGGTGCTGAATTTCATCGGCACTAGAATCAGTGGTTTTATAAGATTCATATATAAGATTCATATAATTAAATCAAATAAATGTTGAATGTGAATAAATTGGTATTGGATTCGTAAAAAGTACACAAACAAGATATCACTCTGCTTATATGAAATAGTCGTGAACCTCAAGTTTTCTTGTCTTTCTATTAAACAGCTTGAGGTGGTTCACAGAGACTATTTTTGTAGTCACAATTTTCCCCTTCGCTCAATCAGGGAAAACAGAACTCAGATATCGAGCGGACAAATCTCAGAAGTCAAATTGCTTGCTTAGGAGAGGAGCTTTGGCTCGTACCTGGTTTAGAGTTTGGGGATGATATGGCAACGTTTCCCATTTTAACTTCCATAGCTTCTTGCTCCTCGTTCTCTCTCTTCTTTCTCTCTGTATCAAGCATGTCTTCGGGTTTTTCGTCTTTAGGTGAGAGTGAAGGTTTAGGTTTCAGAGAGTGAGGACCAGAGTTGATCCAGAGATGTGAAAGACACTGAGACGCGGTTGGTCGTTTCTCGGGGACGAAATCAAGAATCGAAACAAGAAAATCACTCAAGTCATTTGCATCTTGCTCACTGAATTCATACTTCTCTGTCAGGACTTTGTTTATGGGCCAGAAACGCAGTCTTCTGATATGTCGAAGATCACCATGCCTGTTAAAGAAATCTCTGGAGTAGAGGCCTCCTAATGCTATCTGCCAAACACAACAGAGAAAGCGTTGTGTATTTTGAATCGTCAAAACAAATTTCTTACATAAAAGCTAGAACTATCTGCTGATGATTCTATTTACCTTGCGTGGCATCATTCCCAGAAGTTCCATCATAAGAGCCAAGTGGTCCTGTTAGCACAAAAGCAAATTAGATTCTCCAAACTCCAGGAAACAAAATTGAAAATATACAACACAGCAAAAGAAAATAAGGAGTTTAGGCATAAGGCATACCTCGTCTCTATCATAATTGTCTCCACTATGTGGATCGAACAGTACATCTCCAGTGGCAAGTTCAAAACAAATACAAGCGAATGACCAAAGATCTACTGATGTAGAGTATTTAGATCCAAGGATTACTTCTGGACACCTATACTGTCTCGTTTGAATATCGCTTGTGAACTGTTTATACGTCCAACACGCATTACCAAAGTCAACAAGTTTACACTTGAGGTCAGCAGATGCCACAAGATGCCTTCTACTCGATCGACTTCCTTTCTTACCGCTTTGCTTCCCTTTCTCGCTATCATTTGTATCAGAAGTAGAAGGACAATCTTCTTCAATCGATTTTTCCGCAACACTCAGTTTTCCATTAACCGATGATCCCACTTCACAAACTTTTTCAGATTCAACAATCCCATTCTTCTCTGCATTTCCCTGAGCCGAAAGCTTTGTCTTTTGACTTTTGACAAAGTCCCCATTGGAGTCAACTGTCTTATTATCCTTATCAGTGGGGAGAACAAGAGAAGCTCCAGACTTCCTTGGATCTTTAGACGGATCAATCGTTGACGGTAACAAAACATTCTCAGGCTTCAAATCAGTATGTATAATCGAGAGCTGTTTATGCAAGTAGTCTAATCCAACCAACATATGATAACAAATCTCTTTAACCATCGGAATAGGCAAGCCACGGTAATCAGAATACTTAATCAACGTTAACAGATTATCACCTAAGTACTCAAATACCATACATACATGTTGACCATTAGGACCTGAATGTTTGAAATGATCCAAAAGCTTCACAACACATTTTGTATCATCACTATCTCCTTCTGCAATCTGTTGCAATATTGTTATCTCATCCATGGCAGCTTCAGAATAGTGCTGAGCACTCTTTTGTACCTTCAAAGCCACATATCTCTGTGCACACAAACAAATAAACCAAAATTCAAAAATTTACAAACAAATTCACTAGATGAACAACAATCTTAACTCCAACATCGAATTAGAGGATTTGCGAAGGAGAGAGATGCGTACAGAGGATTGAGTATCCCAAGAGAGCCAAACAGTGGAGAAATGGCCCCAGCCGAGTTTGCTCTGAACAAAGTACCGGCCGTTTTTAAACGAGTCTCCGATCCGAACGGCGTGGTAACCGCCGCGGCGGTAATCTTCTGTTCCTTCGTCCTCCGACGTGTATTCACCACCGTCGCTACTCTGTTCATCCATTTCACCGATCTAGACGCAACTGGAGAACAAACTAATCTCTTTCTCTACTCTTGGAATATTCTGGCGACGATTGAATCCCAATATTTTGGATCTCTCTCTCTTTTGATTTTTTCTGGAAGCTTGTGCAGAGAGCTTAGCTACTTCTTCAAACTTTCATCTACTTTTACCAAACGTCACCGTTCCCTCTACCGGCGGCTATGGAAAAACAAATTATTGAGGAGATGCTGACGTCATCACTACAATCTACAATGCGTTAATTGTATGGGCTTAAAGCCTTATGGGCCTGTGAAATGGGGTAAGAATGTGGGCCGATATAGTGAAAATGTATCGGCCCATTTCACATGGGCCTGTGAAATGCACGGAAATGGGTTACGGTGTTGTGTTGTAGTCTCTTATATATAAGCCTCGATTGAATTAGGGTTTTTTCGTTTAGTGTTTCGGGAGCAGCCTGAGCAGGAAGAAGAAGAAGAGCAGCAGCTACCATGGTTCTCAAGTAATGAAATCAAATCTCACCTCTATCTTCTGTATTTGTTCCTGTGCTGCATCTAAGCGACATCGCTTAGTGAAATGATTCGTGAATTCACACTAGCAGAGGGATCGATTCACTGAATTGGTTCTTTGATTTCAATCGAAATTTATGATATCTATTACTTTCTCGATAGTTTGGTAGCTGGGTAAATTAATGGTTTTCTGTATGAAGATGAGATTGTGTTCTGCTGTAATTGGATCTGGTTTTGAGTTATAAAAGTATGAAACTCGTCGTATGAGCTATGAACATGTGTTATTGGTCTCTGTTTGGTATTTGGATGATTCATTTCTATCATGTAGCTTGAGATGTTTCAGTTTCAAAGATCATTTGCTTGTTTAATTTTTTGTTGCTATGTCTCACTCTTTGGTTATTTGTGGAATTTAGGACGGAGCTTTGCCGTTTCAGTGGCCAAAAGATTTACCCAGGAAGAGGAATTAGATTTATCCGTTCTGATTCTCAGGTTAGCTCTTTTATAAATCTTCAACTTAGCAACTAACAGATTTGCAAATGTTTGGATCTGTAGTCTCTTAATGGTTTGGACTGTTTCCATGATTCACCAGGTTTTCTTGTTTATCAACTCGAAATGCAAGAGGTATTTCAAAAACAAGTTGAAGCCATCCAAGCTTTGCTGGACTGCCATGTACAGAAAGCAACACAAGAAGGTAAAACCTCTTTTGTTGTGTTCTGGTTTCTGTATGCGTTGTTTGTAGATAAGTTCTTGTTTCTGTAAGAGCCCTGTCATTAGGATTTTATTTTGGTTTGTGACAGTGACACTGATCAGTAGTAAACTCTTAAAACTTTGATCATTACAGGATGCAGCTCAGGAGGCTGTGAAGAAGAGAAGACGTGCCACCAAGAAGCCATACTCAAGGTCCATTGTTGGTGCTACCTTGGAAGTGATTCAAAAGAAGAGAGCTGAGAAGCCAGAAGTTCGTGATGCTGCAAGAGAAGCTGCTCTTCGGTTAGTTTTCTTTCTTTCTCAAATCATCCAAGTAGAACAATAATATTTATATTTGAAAAATGTAATTGACTTGTTAAAATGATTTGAACAGTGATATCAAGGAAAGAATCAAAAAGACGAAAGATGAGAAGAAGGCTAAAAAGGCAGAATTTGCTGCTAAGCAAGTGAAGGTAAAGGCAAATTTCCCTAAAGCTGCAGCTGCATCAAAGGGTCCCAAGATGGGAGGTGGTGGTGGCAAACGTTGAAGAGGAGTCCACAAACTATCTCTTCTCTATTTGTGTTTTCTGCTAGTGGCGACTTTTTAATAGTTCATGTTGATTTCAGAATCTTCTGCAAAACGTAAACCTTGTTATTCGTTTTTGTCTCTTATTTTTTGCAACTTTTATAATCCCCGACTTGAGAATTTTGCTGTTTATCAACTTTTCACCACTCTCGTTTCTTCACATAAGTAGAATCAAAAGAGCGTTTTTCTCAAGATTTTTTCAGAACAGCGTTAGCCACATTGATCTTTATTGAATTTGTTTTGTCCAAAATCTATAAAAGGAATTGGCTTAACATTAGACTCTTCTCAGCAGTAGAGTCAAAAGAGTTATCTCAAGACCTTTTTTAGAATATGGTTGACCACGTCTGTCCATGTTGCATATTTTGTTGGACCATGTCCAAATCTCTAATTTTCAATGATTATCAAAGAATGACCTGAATAATTGAGTATCAATAGAAGGAATTGGCCTAACACTAACAGAAGTGTTTGAATATCGTTCTGTCATATCTGTTTTCATTGGTCAAGAAATATTGTAAACTAAACTCAAAACTTGTTATATTAAATCATAGAAACAAGAACAAAAAAAAAAAAAAAAAAAAAAGCAACTGCATAAGAAAAGTAGCTTATGGTAGCTTGGTGCTTAGTACAGAAGAGTCGGGCCTGATCGAATAAGTAGTCAACAAAGCAACTGAGAGATAACAAAGCAACGAGGAGCAGTATAGAAATCCAAACAGGTCGCTGGAAACCAACATAGCCACTCAAACAACACATCAAAGTAGTGGAGACAACGTCTTGGATAAGTAAATCTGGAGCTGGCCAATTGAGTTGCTTGACCGCCACGGCTCCCGTGAACAACCCAATCATGTAAATACTAACTCGTTCGCAATGGTAAAAGTAGGCCCATAAATAATTAAGTAAGATAAAAAAAAAGAAGGTGATCTCCGTCCACTCTTGTCTCATCCGGCGAGTCTTATTAGTAATTGTCGGAATTGGGACGCAAAACGATCTCACGACCAAAACAGTCCAAATCAAGAATTGTACTGTAAGAGGAAGCAGGATCTATAAATTTTCCTTGTCATTCCAACTAGGCAACGACAAGAGTTCTACGATCGTTGCTGTTAGATAACCGAAAGATGATGGTGTGCCTATTGCGTAGTATAGAAACCGAGCTCTCCAACAATTCACTCTTTCGATTATCATCGTTTCATGTGAGCTCATGATCGATGTTAAACTGCTTTCTACGGTTTTTGTTTATGAAAACTTTGCTAAACACCTCTCTACTCATGCGTATGTATATATATTACCTTTCCACTTCGCTTGGGTTTCCCAACTCGTCTAAGAATATTTCCAAATACGTCATCTTGGCCCTGGGCTCCTTTTAATATTGGGCCTGCTCGTTATTGACTCTTAAAATACGAAACCGAATCCAAGAAAATTGTCTACTGTAACGTTTTCACCATTTCTCATGGATTGTGATTTGTGAACTTCATCATTGAAAACAAGCTCACTACAAACTTCCACAAAAATTCATGGGGATACCCCTAATATAATTTTAAAAAGCACTAATTAAGTGAGAGAAAGAAATTGAATCCATACAAATATATATATATATATATATATATAAACACACATAAAAAAAGAAACAAAAAGTGAAGAACCCATCACTCCCTTTCCCACGCCGACTTGCATATTCACTTATTGTCATCTTCTCCTTACGAGGGTAACAAGATTGGGAGTCTCAATATTAAAATAAATAAATAAAAAATAGAAGAAAGAAATAAGAATCGGTTTATAAGAACTCCTCTAAAGACTATCTCCAAATGTCAGCATTGTATTAATTTAAAGTTTATATTTTTATTTAAAAATTAAAAATATAATTAATTTATATAAAAATTATTAAAATACTATATTTGAGAGTCTCTTCCTAGTGCAGATGCTCTAACCTTTTTTTAATTATTTCTCATCGAAACATGACACCAATAGTATTTTGGACAATATCTGTAAGAAATTAAACAAATATCCATGATTTATACATCTGGCGATTGAATGTGACCTAGAAAATCAAAATTTTCTTCATTTTTAACTTCTAAAATCTAACTTTTTATGTTTTGAATGGAACCTCGGTTTAAGGTTTCTTTTGGTTTTAGTGGAGATTACGTCATTCTCTTATGAATATTTATTTTATACGTCACGTTTTACCATTATGCTACATTATTCCGTACCAACAAAAAACAAAATATACAGGTGTAGGTCTCGAGATTCGAAAATCAATCTTACTACTAATCAAGTAGCGTTTGAAAAGACATTGACTAAGACGAAACTAATTATTCCTCTTTCTGTAAAAAGAAAAACAAGATTTTTTGAAGTAAATGGAAAGAAAGAGACAAAACAAGAAGAAAACATTATTCTCTCTTTGCATCTTCTTACTTCGACTTTCTCTGATTTAGATCTAAGTTTCTATCTCCAACATTCAATAAAACAATGTACAAGATCTTCTTCTTCATCATCATCATCATCATTTTTCTTCAATCTCCACCACGAATCCAATCCCAAATCATCCCAAGAAACATCAGCATTTTCATCTTAGCTGGGCAAAGCAACATGGCAGGTCGAGGTGGAGTTTATAACGACACCGTCACTAACACTACCATTTGGGACGGCGTAGTTCCACCAGAATGCCGATCAAACCCTTCCATCCTCCGTCTCACGGCCAAGCTCGAGTGGAAAGAAGCTGAAGAGCCACTCCACGTTGACATTGATGTTAACAAGACCAATGGTATTGGACCGGGAATGTCATTTGCAAACCGGGTTGTTAACCGGTTTGGTCAGGTCGGTTTGGTTCCATGCTCTATAGGTGGGACTAAACTAAGCCAATGGCAAAAGGGTAAGTTTCTTTACGAGGAGACTGTGAGGAGAGCGAAGGCAGCCGTGGCTAGTGGCGGTGGCTCGTACCGGGCGGTTTTATGGTACCAGGGTGAATCAGATACTGTGGATATGGTCGATGCTTCGGTTTATAAGAAGAGACTAGTCAAGTTTTTTAATGATCTTAGAAGTGATTTACATGAGCCAAGTCTTCCTATTATACAGGTACGTTGCATAAACTAATGTAATATATCTACAAAATATTAGAATAGTTCACATAAAAAAAAGGGTCATTTTAACATCTTACACACAAAAAAATTATTTAATAAAATTTATTTGATGATAAATCTAGTTGAGTTACCGATATATAATTTTTTTAGTACATTTATGATTTCGTTAGTTATTTAAATGTTTAAATCCAGGCTGTAGCTATACATTGTACCAATCCAGCTGTGGTGTTTCCAATTTATGATGTGTTTTTTTTGGTTGCTTTGGACCTAAACAACAATTAAAAGGTGGCACTAGCAACAGGGGCTGGACCATATCTTGAAGCGGTGAGAAAAGCACAATTAGAGACAGAGATTGAGAACGTGCATTGTGTTGACGCCATGGGCCTACCTCTTGAACCGGACGGTTTGCATTTGACCACTTCATCTCAGGTTCGGCTTGGTCAGATGATGGTCGATGCTTACTTGGCTATTCCTAATTCAGCTCAACCACCACTTTATTTGCCTTTTCTCTCCTTGTTATGTTCTCTTTCATATTTTTATAATATTTTAGAACGTTTTCTGTAACTTTTTCTACTATTATTTATTTCTCATTTTTTGGATTCGTCATGATATTTGTTCAAACTATTATCAGGAATCTTTAAAGAATTTTTTTTTTAACTTAATGAATTAATTTATAAAATCCTAATCTTAGCATTTCAGAAATATCCAAATTCAGTTTAGACAGATATGTGATTTTAGGATCCTTACTGGATTTAGAAATTACGATGTCCTAATTCTTTATTAAGTGAATCAGAGCAGACTTTTAAAAACAAGATATTCGGTCCACTCCTACGCATTGTTTGAAAAAAAGCAAAAACAAATGAGGATGACAAAATGTAGATTTATACACAAAATGAAAATATCTTTTGTATACACAAAATGTAGATTTATACTATATTAACTCGTTTCTGTAGCTCATTGTCTTGACTTTTCATCTTGGATTTGTATACAAATATCTATTTTTCGGATAATATATATTTTTTGTTCGTTCAAGCATTTGAATTTCTGGATAAGCTTGATTGAAAGATTTTGAATAATTATATTTTTATATACAGTAGCTTGAATTATTCGATCAAGTCCTATGCACATCATCTCTGGTTGGATATGATAATAAACAAAGACACAGCACAAAAATAATTATAATTAGTCAAACAGAATATTTTAGATAATCTTGGTTGGATACAGATAGTTCATAATCTTCGTTATCCAACCTTTAAACATGAGTATACAAAAAAAAATATCGCCTAAAATATGTAACAAAACGAGTACGAAGTAAAAAAAAAACTCGATGAAATGCAAATGCACAATAATAAAATGAAATTTGACCGTATCGTCGACTCGATGTACCCTAATTTTGGGAACCAGTTAAAACGACGACAAAACCACTAAGAAATTAAACATCAGTTTTTATACCTTTGAAAGAATAAAAAAGCTTTTGGTGTTTTGGTGTGTGATCTTTTTTCTTCACGCTTCTTTCACAAAAGCTTTCTTCTTTTGTCCTTTCACATCACCAATTGGGTTTATAAAGACTGAATCAACACATAACCCGCCTTTTGAGTGCGTGCAGTCAATCTGTTTCATCGACCATTGGATCTCCGTCGATGGTTCTGATCCAGTCACTACGAATTCTCCAACCCTATACACGATCCAGCAACCACGCTTGTGTTGTTCTTCGCTCTCTACATCCTCCAAGTAATATTCACATGATGCCTCTTGACCATCAGAAGTTGAAAGCGAAAACCTTACCGGCTTTAAATCCCAACCGTGAGTGTGTTCGAAGTGGCACACACGTCTCCCTAGCCTTTTTGTGAATCTCCCTAGATGGATTCTGAATGATAGAGAGTATATACCAGGTGGGAGATGGAATCTCACTGTTCCATCAACTTCAAACCACCAAATCTGCTGTAAGTAGGCTACAACATGGAACCTATTCAAAGGGAAGATTCAAAACCATAGTTTATTATTAGTTCCACAACCACAAACATAAAACAAATTGATACATTTGATAGCTATGTCGTTTGTTTTGTTCATAAGTAGAATCCTATCACACGCTAAAGCACCCATAAAGCAGTCATACAAATCCTGATGTTAATTCCTATGCGCTCCTCTCAAATCCATAATCATAAAGACTACGCAAGAAGAGCCATTGTCTATATTAGCTATTCATCAAAACTCAAAAGCCACTAATCAACACTAATAATCACAAAAAAATTAAGAGATTATTGTTCTAAAAGGATCAACAGCTCATGAATTCAGGTCAAATGATATTATCATAAACCAAGTATTGAGATTGATCTTGACATCTACTTGTTGAATCTTCTTAAATCCTATTGAGATTCAATCAATCAGTGATTGTGATTACCTAGATTCTTCAGTTGGAATCCAATTCCAATATCTCCGATCTTCAATTCCAGTTATAGCCATTCCTCTAGCCGAAATCGCCATACAAACTCGCCCTGTAACTCTATCAATCCATAGCTCCTACAAAGAAACCATCAATTCCGAAACTATCTTCAGAGAAAAATTCATTCAAATTCAAAACGAAACCAAAACTACAAAACCCTAATTCCCAAATCCAATACCTTATTATCATCATCAAAAGGGATTGGACGAGAGAGCACAGCGAAAATATCTTTCTTCGAGAGACTATGATACCTCTCCGGCGGCAATAAATCAAGCAGATCCTGATAATTAGGCGGAAGCTTCTTCTCCCAAACAGAATCCGACGAAGCCGCACCACGAAATGACCGATTCAATCTAGCCAGATTGCAAATCTCCGGCGGCGTTAGATACATAAACACACAGGCAACGCAGCTTTCCGGTATATCGCCAAGGCTAGGTCCCATAGACAAACCATTCCCGTCGTTCAGATTCGACAAAGACGAACCCATACCTCTCTTTACAAACCTCGCTCGTTCTAATAGTTGACCGAGCTACACAAACACGAGCTCTGTACACGTATAATCACAAAAAACGCAATCGCTTATACGCGTTGAACGGAGAATCGATGAAGCTCGATGGCCATGGCGGCGAAGTAATACTTATGGAGTTTTTTCTGTAAATGTATTGCTTTCTCTCTTTCTCAGTGATGAGATTTTCTCGGAAAATCTTGGACGAGGAGAAAGTGAGGGAAAGGTATTAAAGAGATTAACACACGGATGACGTCGGAAAGTAAAGATCCAACGATGAATAATATTGCCACGTGGCGGCGCCGAATAAACGTGAAAAGTCCGTTGATTTGGTGTAAAGCATTTTGGAAGAATTGGGAAGTAGTAATTATGTATCAGTCCAAAAATATGTATTATTCTTTTATGATACCTCATACGTGTAACAATGGGGATGTTGTAATTTTGATTCCGTTACAATCACTCGTGATTTGTGTGAGTGTGTGGCTGAACATTTTAAACAAATTTACAATGGAGAATTCTTAGATACGTAATGTATGAAAATTTTAAGTAAATAGTATTATGTATTTTTTTCGGCTGTTAGTGTTACTTTGTCTTTTGTTACACCATAAATGGTAGTAACCAATGACAAAAAATTCACGAGAATTACCATACTCTCACTTTCTTTAAATTGATTGTCCATGTTCATCTTGTTCTCAATTAGTGAACTTTAGATTGAATGGCTAAATCTGTAATCAACTTGTAGTTACATTTCAAGAACTTTTAGCAAACTCAGGTTTTGTCTGGATTATTTGCATTTAATAACTTGGTTATCAAATTAGAATTCTCTTCTTCTTCTTTTTTTTGGGTGCCAATCTTCCGCAATAACTTTTAGGAACCCATAAATTCAAGAATCCTTTATTTCCTTTCAGTTCATGTTATGGCGCATATGACAAATGAAATAATATTTTTGATTCAAAAGAATAGAAATAAACTCTTAGATTGAAAATAGTTTTTTTTTTATCCTTTAAATTATTGATTTCAGTTAACTTGTAGTCGACCAAATCAGTACTTTGCAAATGAGTTAATGTCCCTAGTTAAATAGTTTTGTCTGAACGTTTTATTCAAGTTTTAATTTATGTGATAACTATCCTCTAGTTGTGTACATGTAGATGTAAAGATATTTTCAACTAATAATCATATCATGGAGGGACCTTTTATAGTTTTGTGATATATATTTATCCCACGTGAATAATTGCGATTGTGATCAAAAAATGTATAGATAGAGTGAGACCGTTTGATTTAATCACAATTACAAAGAGTTGTAAAGCTAGGGAGCATCATAATCACTCCGACAGAGGATCGTATGGATGGTAGAGTTATGGGAAAAAATCAAGAGAAGTCAAAGAAACAAACGTCATAATTAATATACTTTGTTCATAATTCATAAATCATAACTAATGATCGAGCGTGAATAAACTATCCTTTTCTAGACAAAGACATTAATCAATTGGGGAAAAAAATATCGATTCGATGTCCAACATCCTATAGAAATGTTGGTCCCCAAACTTTAGCAATGCAAAGCTAACTAAGATTAATTGAAAACCTACCATATAAATGATGCACAATTAAAACAATTGATATATAAAAAAAACAATAAAGACTATTTATGTGTTGTTTGACGAATATTTTTTTGTTTGTTTGTCAAATTACACAAAAAATGCTTTTTTCATCGGTCGTAATGTTAGATACCTACAAAACATAAAATTAGGCTCACATAATAACTGTTTTTTTTTTGTTAGAACAAATAGTTTTCTTTTGTTTGGTAGTTTAGATCGATGTTTGTTCAATCTTGTTTTCACTGAAATTGGATGTGATGTGGGTTTGAAAAGCGGTAATGATGTATAAGGTCAAAGGTTAATAACATAACGAACAAGAGTTTTTTGTAATTCTATGGTTTTCTGTTATGTCTTGCGTTGATATTTTCATTTTCTGATGAAAATCTTTAATTTGTATTTAATATAAATAATACGATGACAAGTTGACAACCACCACTTTTTCTCTTCACTATAAATTCTATTTTAATTTCAGTTTACGACAAAAACCTCATATTTCTATGATAAAATCTAAAAATGGAAAAAAAATACTTACCTACGGAAAATAATGTAACTTCATGTGTAGACATGACTGCAAGAGAGACTTGAAAATAGTCTAAGAGGAATAGAGTATAAAATTTTGTAACAAACAAAAAAGGGAATGGTACAGCTTCTTATTATAAAATTGCTAGGCATTGTATACTTTTATCATATGCTAAAATTTGAAGGTTATCAAATATAGCGGAAAAAAGGGAACACCCTCAGAGACATGAAATCTCCTAAGTACAAAAACCAAAAGTCCCGGAGATAATAGAACTCACTCCGGCATTGGAGTAATCAATGCAAGGCAAACCCAAAATGCAGCCAATTTTATAACAATATATATTGTTTCTGAGGCAAAGTTAATTAATCCTCGAGCTCAATGATCTTAACCACTGATGCATCTCCAACTTTCTGACACACCACTACTCTGTCATGCGACTTGATAACTCCAGCATGCTTCCCATGGTCTAGTGCAACCTTCAGGACTGACTCGTTTGTCGCACTTGTTGATTCCGCCTTTTAAACAACAACAAATTTTCATTTAGAACTCTTTCATGATTTCTATGAACCTCTGAGACAACTATCCTCTTCAAACAGAACACCAATAAATCGTAGCAGCAAATATTGGTCGTAAAGATACTAGTCTTGGAGATGATATAAGTGTACCACATATATAGTATCTTTGAGACCGTGTGTTTCTCGAATAGAGAGGAAGAGATAATATGCAAAAGAAGAAGAGATAACAAGACTTACAGGGTGACGAGGGTCAGCGAGCATTGGGAAGAGGCCTCTGACAATAAGTGACTGCCTTGCCTGAAAAGAGTCACACGGGTTAACAATAAACTATCATATGCACTTTGTATATGTGACTATGGTCAAGCAATTCAAGATAATGTCAGACAACAGCTATTAATTTTTATCTCTTGAAAAGCAGTAATTTGTAGAAAAATGTACTCTCTAAAAGTGAGACCAGGGGGGAAAGATACCTCAAAAGCTCCACTAAAGCTCCATTTCAACTGATTTGTCTTAACCCGGGGAATGACAACAGAAATAACTGGCATTGTTGGCCTGTATTTAGCAATCAACCTGCACGGATATCAAAGATACAATAGTTTATTAGACAAATATGACTTGATTCAAACGTAAAAACAGTTTAAGCCAAAAGGAATGATATGAACCTGGCTGCTCTTCCAGAAGAGGTGAAACATATAATTACGGATGCCTTAACCTTGATGGCTGCCCGTACCTGATCAAGTGTGAATTAAGCTAGATTAGAAATTGTGATGGCAATTAGAGTCTTAAAACCAGAAATTCTAATCCTTTCTTATGTCACTGCATCACAGATGATAGACTTACAGCTGAAGAAGCGATGGATTCCAAGTGAGTCATCGGTTCTCCAACATACTTGACAGTCTTCTTGAAGTACAAATCTTGATTGAAAACCTTCTCTGCCTATGAAGAGGTAAATAAGCTGTATAAGAGCAAACCAGATGACAAGCAACAATTTGGTTCCACATAGTAGTAAGATGCATAAAATTTATCGACATAAGCAACCAAATGACACTAAAGAATTATATCATAAAGCCTACCTCAGCACAGATCTTACCGACAATCGATATTGTCTCAACAGGGTACAATCCACGAAGGGTCTCAGCACCAAGAAGAATTGCATCACTTCCTGCAGGAGGTAAAAAAGAAGAAGAAACCCCAAGTTATGACAAATGCTATGATCCAGAAATAGGTTTTCCCTCCACCATTTCATAAAACTTACCAAACAAAGCAGACTCTGCTATAAAATGTTAGAAGTAACAAAAAATTAAGTATATTTAAAGGATAAACATACCATCTAAAACAGCATTAGCAACATCCGTTGCCTCTGCACGAGTTGGTCGCAAGTTGTCAGTCATACTGTCAACAACACGGGTAAGAACGGCTGGCTTTCCAGCCATGTTGCACTTGTAAAGAGCCGCCTTTTGAAACAAAAACACCTGCAACAGAAACCACCAAGGTAAATTATAAAAGATTGTAAAGTTTGGTGCTGGACAAAATCAAACTGAATGACCAACATACCTTTTCCGGGGGTAAATCTATACCCAAATTTCCACGAGAAAGAATAATTCCGTCAGCTTCTTGTAGAATCTCATCAAAGTGGGTTAATCCCTACATAAATTAAAAAAATCAGCAGCTTCCTAATGAGCAAAAAAAGAAAGAAAAGTTACAGAGACATACTATAAAGCTACAATCAATACATTGCACTTACCTCTACATTCTCAATCTTTGCAAATATTTGTGTTTGAGAGAGGTCACCCAACTTTTTAAGCATTTCACGTGTCTGTGTTATGAAACAACAATTGGTTATTGTTCAAGCTTATCAGAAGCTCATAATTAATAGGACTGAAGGGGCAACATAAAATACAGACCTGGCGAACATCCTCCGCATGACGACAATAAGACAATGAGAGGAAATCAATTTTATTTTGAACTCCCCATGTGCTTATAACCTAAAGGATAACAAAATCAAAACAATCTGGTCAAACACTCTAACAAACTAGATGCATTATAATGGGAACAAAGTGAATCACTGAGATTTTCAGATTAGAAGCATTTCTGACCTCCTTATCCTTCTCTGTAAGAGTAGGCAAATCGATGTGAACTTGAGAGGCATGCAAAGTGAACAGAGAACCAGCTAGAGTAGCAGCGTTCCTTGAAAGGCAAATGACATCATCTCCTTTAACTTCATCAACCTGCAAATTCGTTAGGGAGGTGAGTCTATGTCTCAAACTTTAACATAGAGAAACCACCAAAAAGTCCATTTGTAAGCTTCATTTTCTTACCTCGAGCCACACTGAAGTTGTTTCACTACCAGTGAAAAGGTACTGCCCAACAAAGATAGTATCTCCTTTCTTCACAGCCTGAAAACATCAAACAGTAACACCCATCACACGACTATATTAGTAAACACTAAACCATTGGTTATATATCTGAGATCATCTTGTCGTTTAAGGGTCTTAAACGAACCTTGGCAAGTCCATCAAAATTAATAGGAAGAACTTCAGAAGAGGCTTCTTGGTCTTGATTTGGTGTCAAAGTTACAAGACCATCAGCTTTCAAAGTAATAGCTTTCTCAGATTTGTTAATAACTTGCAACTCCGGTCCAACAGTATCAAGCATCACCTGAGTAACCCAAAACATACAATCTCAACTCAGATACATAGAGCAAATCTAAAGTAATCACCAAGATTAAAAATTTCAGAAAAGAGAAAAAACATACAGCACAAAGCTTCTTAGTACTCTTCACAGCAATCTTCAAATTCTCCAATGTATCCTGGTGATAATCAGCATCACCCCAAGAGAAATCAAATCGAGCCACTGCACAAAGAAAATCACAGAACCGTGAGACGAACCCAAATCACATATTAACAAAACTAGAGAAACATAAAAATCATTACTACCTGACATGCCGGCTTTGAGACAGCCGGAGAGAGTTTCAACGGATCGGGATTTAGGACCGAGGGTTCCGACGATCTTAGTCAATGCTGGGAAGAAACTCTGACAAAATACATCAACAAAAAATATCAGAAAAAAAAAAAAAACGAAAACGAACCGGTAAAAATCAAAGCTTTATGAGAAATCGATCCATGATTAATCACAAATCAATGAAGAATTGGGAAATTGAAACAAAAGAGCTCACAGATTTGGAGGGTTCGAGGATTGAAGCCATCCTGATCGGCTCCTCGAGAAGAAGATGACTGGAATGCATCTTCGGTGACGAAAGTAGTGAGAGATCTCAGATGTTAGACGGCGACGGCGACGAGAGAGAAGTGAAAATTCGACGGGAGAGAAAAGCTGAGAGGTTTGGTAGCTAAACTTTATATAATTGACCGTCGAATATACTTTCTTCTCCGTTCAATATGATATCACGCAACGGAAGAAAATTAAATTAAAACAAGTGTTAAGAAGGAAAAAAAAAAAAAAAAACAAGTCGTCGCTTTTCTTTTACTTTAACCTACACATTCTCAATTTAATGCAAATTCTACCCTCTATGTTTTCTTTAAAAAATTAAAACCCAAATTATTATTCTAACTCGAAAGAAGAAGAAAAAACACAACAAAAATATGAACTGGGAACAAAAAAGAGAGTAATAACTCGACTGTATAATTGTGTAAATATATCAAATGAATGTATATTCATGAGCAAAATTAATAGAAGAACAAATTTAATAAGAAAAGATTAACAGAAAAACTTTAAGTTCAATTTCTATATAACATGATGAGTATATCCAGCGGAGGGTTGTGTTGGTTCATCTATTAGATTAATCGAACTCAATCCAATTATTGATGCAAATCTAGAAAGAAATCATTAATTATGGAATTTAAATATATGCCTTAACTTAGTATCAAAGTAAAACTATAGGGACTAGAAACGAATTAAACTACTTTATTGTATACCGTAGAAACTAAATCTGCAATAAACAAAATTATGCAGGACTAAAATGAAAAGGCTCGTTGGCACGTGGAGTTTTGCCAATTTAATTTCGTGGGGAAGGGGTCAAATAACATTCACGCGCATCTTTTAGCGCGTGTACAATAATTTGGTGGGCTTTACTCTTTAGGTTTAGGGTCAGCTATTATGAGTCCAAATGCTTAATATACGCGTCAAATACATGTCCCTTGGCAAGTATCACATGTTTATGGAACACGAATATAAACTGTGGCCCGCATTTAATTTCGAATACGATTTTTTTTTTCAGTTAAGATTACATTTTTGTTTTACTTTTTCTTATAATTAAATATTACTATTTTTGTATGGTAATTCGTAACAACATAACATTACCAAATTGTTGTCAAAAATGCTCGGTATTATAGTTCTTCGAATAATAACATTAAATTTATAATATACATAATTTTGAAATTTTCACTAGAACACATTAACCCATATTATTTATGTTTTATATATATATCATCTCATTGATTGCGATAAAAAAAAAACTATAATTATACACTACCAGAAATAAAAAAATGTTTATACATATATAGTAATATATCAGTCATGTATGCTATGTACCACTCCAAATCGCGTATAGATAAAGTATGATGGTACTAATCATTCATCTTAAACTTGCTTTATCTGATACATGTGATACATTGAAAATAAGTGTAATTGTTTATGCTCTTGACATATGAAAAACATACCAACACGATGAACATAAAAAACAAGATCATAGATGTGAAACTTACGAAGATAACTTTTTAGCAAAATCAAAGTACTCTCAATTCAATGAAAATGTAAATAAGAAGAAAGGTAATCAGATACTGTGATGATTACTTTCAAAGAATGTCAGTTGACACACGATGAGCCCTTATTGACAAAACATAGACATCTCTACAATTCTACATATAAAAATTTCATAAATACTTTTCAGAGAATCATGATATTTTGTAGAATTAAGTTATATCTTGATGTTAAATAATTAATAACATGAAAAGTTTTTGGAAGATTTAATTGAAAATTTTAGTAACATATCTTGCACCAAACTTGTATATTTCTCGTCCGTGGTAATACTACATTTTCTTTTGTTTGGGCCTAATGATTATAGCATTTTAGAATAAAACTTGTCATAATTCCATATTTTGCATTCATGATTATGCTTGATCTCTTATTCAATGCACAATGTTCAATATTCATAATAACTTTTTTTACTGATGATTCATAGATATCTAAAATATGAGAAAATTACGATACACTTTTCTAAACTTGTTTTTAAAACTAACGTCGGATTGTCATATGATACAATGAAACATGATCCAGCCTTTCATAATAAAAGTTTAAAACAAATATAAAAACAAATAACCATCATAAACGTTTCAATTAGTATCATCATAAGTCGTTACTCATGTAACTCACCTATTGGATTTGAAGCATCCAATACCTTGTTGTGTGTCTTTGTCTTTCTCCCTTTTCTCCATGTAATGTTTCTGCTAAACAACCTAAATCTCCATGTCATTAACTAACCCAATCTACACCCCAAAGAAGATAATAGAATTACATATCTCTTTTGGTCGACGGATGATTTGATTACATTTTTTTGAAGCTCCTTATCTTCTTTCTCCTTTTTGGTTGGGTATCACTAGGCACTAGTTCTCTCCCTATGTAACCGTAGAAATCTCCTTCCCGGAAAGGGAAGAAAACGGGCTGTCAGGTAGATTCAAGACTTGATTGTCCAAAGATTCATAGTGCATTCTCCTAATGAGACAAAAAAAAAATTAGATGGTAAAAACTAAAAAAAATCTCAAAAAAGGATTGGTTAATTATATCAAAGTTATTGCAAACCGATCATTGTCTTTGTAGTTAGTGCTTATGTTCATGACATTATCTTCGGTATTTAGATAATCCAGAAGATAGCTCAACCGTCTCGCTTGTTCCTATTGTTCCTCTACAAGTAAAAAAGTCACGCAATTTATCTCTATATGTGAAAATGAGATATTTTATTGTAAGAGGTATAATTACCATCTGTCGTTAGCTTGAAGTCATTGGAAGAGAAGCCGAGATATGAGTAATTATTAGGTAAAGACTTAGAAGCCAATAGTTCGTGTTCCTCAAGAAACTGCTTCCTCATTAATCTTGTGCTCTCGTTAACCCATAATGGCACTTAAACAATACAAAATAAACAGTTAAATGAAACCTTTAAACCAAGATTAGCATACACACACAAAAGAAGAGAAAAGGTTTTGAGAATACTGACAAGTGTGCATCTCTGTGCTTTGTCAATGTATTGAGAACCATATCGGTTATCATGTACAGGCTTGTTGTTGTCAAGGTATCTACTAGAGCGTGATTTTTCTCGGTAAGGCTTGACGAGAACACGAGCACCGCATATGATATGAGGATTGCCTTGAGCAAGAATGCGTTTGACGGTTTCAGTGTAAGCAAAAGTTACAAATCCAAACATTCTCTTTTGCTGACAAGGAATCCTCACATCTTCCACTGGTCCAACTTCGGAGAAGTAGTTTGAAACATCATGTTCCGTGAAACTACTCTCAGCCGGAAATGCCAAGTAAATCTGTCTGGAACCAGCAAGGATTGCTCCATGTTCGTTTCTTTCTCCAGTGTATTCCGCAAACTTTGATACATCTTCTGCTAATATAACCGAATGTTGTCCATGAGGCCTGCACAAAATTCAAACACCATTTACCAAAACAATATATAAAAGTATAAACTATACTCAACTCAACTCAACTTAACTTCTAGATTGAAACGTGTTATGCAAGTTACTAACTAGCCAACCTGTCGATGAGGCGGATGGTGTTTTTCAAGCGAGCAAGAAGCTTGGTAAGGCTATAGCCAGCTTTGCCATGTCTTTGTGACTCAGTGAGATATCCATCAGCTTGAAGGCTCCTACCATACGTCTCTTGGTACATCATTGGCAATGAAGCTATGGAAATTGGAGCACCTCTTCTAAATTTGAGCAGCTCAATGATCTCTACTTCTAGCTTCTCAAGTGATCCAGGTGAAAAAACATGCTCTTCTTCACTGAAGTTGTTGTTTGGATTAAACATCTGAGCAAAACTATATCTCTGATCCGGTATGATTTGTCCATGAAAATACCTACAGTTGTTGCCATGTTTGCAGAATCCTTTGTTAAAGTAATGGCATATTTTGACAGGAAACTCAGGTAAACTCGGTGATCTCCTGCTCGTTCTTGAAGGCAAACCTTGCTTCTCTTGAGAGAAGAAACTAGTTGAGAATATTTCAGGACTTGTCATAGAATCTTCAAAGTTCAAGAACTGAGTATTGTTCTGTAATGAATCCATGTCGTTTGAGTTATCCCAAAAACTGTTTCTCATGGAGAGAACTGAAGGAGGAGAGACAGAAACCGAAAGAGATTGAGGTGATGAACCGGTGAATGATCCTAATTTACAGATAGGAATGTG